>CM038675.1:500969909-501469909 GCA_021605145.1 Aegilops bicornis
CCACCATACCACACATCACGACTCCTGATCGTCTTTCACCGCCTCAGATCTTCTTCCTCGTTGCCGGCAGCTACCGCAACTGCATCACCATTATCGACTCAGCAGATGAACCTGAGGACTATGTGGGTCCGCAAGAGAAGCCGCACTATTTTCTTTCCGCTTACGTTATGAATTGCTTAATATTACCTGCTGCTTTATCACCCAGTTCACCTCTTAGACTCCAAGTCTGGTCCAAATTAATCTTCAAGCTTGAGTTTTAAAATGCTTGTGGGGCACATATCGAGGCAACAATTAATAGTATCTCTGTCTACTATCTAGTTCATCTAGGGTATGTACTATTTGGTTCATCTTGGGCGGAAACAAATAGTTAAGCAGCCATCATCTGTCTTTTTTATTAAAGCAAAGCTATCATCAGCTTGGTATCATTATTTTTGGATCTATCCATTGGCTGTTACCATTAGTCTAGATTTTTGCGTGTTGTCCTTACGTAATCTCATTATATTTTTTATATGTGTGTCAGTTATTGTACACAGTCATGCTGAACATGTAGAGAAAAAGAGAAGAATTTTGCGCGGGAATACAATGTCATGCAGACATTGATCAATGGTGGGTGTAATGGCAAACCCACCTCCCCTCCTCCAGATTGTAATCCAGAGGAAGATAGCAGTTCAGAGGTGGATCCAGAGGGAGCCGACCACTCCTATTTACCCCCTGAGGTGTTTGCTCTAACTTGGCATGATGATGTTGGTCATATCATGCGTATGGTGCCTTGCATTGCTTATTTTCAACGTTATATATGTCATCTGCTTAGTTTAGACATGTTCTGTAATGCCACATATTTAGTTTATTTATCATACATGTGAATTATGCAATGCCATCTTTTTTAGCTAGCCATAATATATGTGAAAATGCAATGCCATCCTGTTTTAGCCAGGCATCATATATTTGAATTATAACTTGTCGTTCCTTTTTTCATTACATTTCTATTTGTCGACAATGTTTGTACATTCAAATACTCTTCCTGTGAATCAGCCATTTGACTGGGTGATGGAAAAATCTGAAGTGAAAACAAGATCTTGAGAGCATACAGTGTTACCTATCGAAGCAGATCTCTTTTTGGCTCCAGTTGGCTCCTCAAAGGAGGATTCAGAGACAGATGACCAGTCCTGTTCCCCCCGATGTGTATGCTCTAACTTGGCAGGGTTATACTGCTCGTATCATGCATATGGTGTCTTGCATTACACAGTTTAGACACCATATACACAATATTCAACACCATCAGTATAGACATCATATATGCGAATGCCATCTGCTTAGTTTATAAATCACATCTGTGAATTATATCATGTCATCATATTTACTTAGATAACATGTATGTGAATTATGTCATGCAAAATTGTTTACTAAAGACATCATATAATTATCTCATGACATCCCGTTTAGTTAAAAAAAGTGCTACCTGTCGATGGAGATAGCACCCTGGTTGTACTTGCACATGAATCATCCCTACCACACATAACCCAGACTCTCGTAGATTGTACCCCTACTCCGATGGACAAAGAACCAGCTTCACCCTATCTAACCCAACCCCACTAGATAGTAACATAGTTCTAGTTGACACTACACCATCTCTATCACAGAGCTTCAAAACAAGAGCAGTTAGTAAAATAACTCTAGTTCCCAAAGCACCAGGACTAGCATGGCGAACCCCCACTCCACTAGTTAGTACACCTATTCCCGTGGACGAAGCACAACCAGTCATCCATAGTTTAGCGTCTATTGCATTTGATGTTGTTAAATCCTATGTGCGTATCTACCCATCATGGAAATATTATAATGAAGGTGAAGGAAAAAGCGGGTTACAGGTGTTCCTCCAGGATTATGTGTAAGTAATGTTATTCATGGCAATTAGTTTGTTTCGTCCCATACTTTCTACCTCCCTGTTTGTTATAACATAACAAATGTTTACATTTTTCTCTATAGAGAATGATCGATTTGGAAACTCGGAATGAGATAACCTGTGCTATCTTTAATAATTCTTTGTGGCAGTATAGAATTACCTGAAGAAAACATACTCCAATGGAAAGCAAGATCATCAAATCCCATTACTTTTTTTGGAGACACATTTATGGGATGATGACTGGGAACGCCTTGTTCTGTACTGGTCTAGACCCAAGAATCAGGTAGGTTCTATGAGATCATATTTCATTTTGAAGTACTATATGCATGCATCTTACTATAGTCTGTTCTTGTAGAACAAGCGCTTAAACCTGAAGGACAACTGTTCTTAGGTAAGATTTAGTAGCTATGGTGCATATTGATTTGCTCGCATATCAGTGTGTTTACTCATACCAACTAATTTTTAAATTGAAGGATCCAATCGGAACTCCAATGCCACAACATGTATGTTTAAACATGTTTCTCCAGTTGGTTTGCTCTTCTAAATTGCTCTATGTTGATTTCAATTTCAATTGTGTAGACAGTTGTCTTCTCATATCATGCACATTACTAGCATCAAAACAAATCCAATAGTGTTGTTAGTTATACATGCATACCCGTGGTACCCAAGTAAAATCTTGTGGTGTCGTGTAGTTCCCCACACTTATATTCTTTCAATGCTGCTTTATCTTGAACTGATATGATTTGAATTGTGTCTCTATTTTGATTTGGCAAGACAATGCAGTGACGATAGCACATAGATATATGTTTGTTTGATTATTTTATTATGTAGTACTTTTCAATAGAAGACTTGTTAGTTCAATCCTGTCCACCTTACTATTGAACTCGTTCACAAAAATGAGCTTCATATACTACATGCTAAACATATTATGTGTATGCATGTTTCTTCTTTTAGAATGCTGACAGAATATTGGAGAAGAGTATCCCATTAAGCAACGGTAAAGGTAGTAATGCAGATAAGGTTCAAGATAGTTAGACAGCCTTGTTGGTCTCCAACAAAGCTGATAAAACAGATAAGGAAAACTATCTTGAAGATAGTCAGACAACAAGTCGTGTCTTGATGTAGTGTTCGGGTTACTGGCCATTACCGCTGGCACAAGCTCTTTGAACTTGCTATTTTAATCAGTTCGGTTTCTTGAGTCTCAACTCCAACCTGAAAGACATCGATCAACTGTGCCGCGACAATAAGCCGAAGGACTGAGGAAGTCCCTGGAGAATTCATATGCATACTTTCTGGTGCAACAACAAGTGTTGGAAGATTTTAGCGCCAAACAAGAGAAATCTAATAAGCTTGCTAAGCTTATTGCCAGCATGGTGGATACCCAAGATAACGTTTCTTAATTTCTTCTAAAGTTGTTTCAGTTTTGGACTTGTTTTGTTGCCGTGTTTATTTGCACTGGTGGCCAATTTAGATGCGGGGTGGATGTAGTATGTGTAATAGCTGTAATAGCCTAACATTAGTTGATGGCTTATTTATTTCCTTATTGTCTTGTTTAATTGTTTGCTTGTAGTCACTATAGTTCTTTTCCCACGGTTTGCTAGTGGCCACAATATCCATGGGCAACATACGAACTGTTGTAACCTTGGGCCCGCTACCTGCTGTACTGACCATTGGCCTCCTATAGGCCGTAGGATCCATGGGCCACACATGAGCCATACCATTGTGGACCAATAACGGACTGCAGTATGGGCCGTAAACGGCCCAAAATCAAAATTGTCCGTTTATGGACCCGCCATAACTGGTCGTTAACAAGCTTAATTCTATCGACAGGCATAACAGGTCGTTAATGGGCTGGAATACATGACGAGATGAAAACGACCCAATGGATTAACGAGCCACAAATGGACCGAATGTAACCATGGGCTGAATTTGGCCCATTAGCAGAACATGCCAGTAATAGACCGTAAGTAATCGAGGGACGAAGATGAGCATAAGAATACGGGCCCTTAGAAGGTCGAAAGATAACACGAGTCGGAAACGACCCAACTGAATCATGGGTCGTTAATGGTTCCAAAGAAATGTATTGTTCATGTCATCTTGCTTAAGGCGTTACTCTGCTCTTCCATGAACTTAATACACTAGATGCATGCTGGATGTGGTCGATGTGTGGAGTAGTAGTATATGCAGAATTGTTTTGGTCTACTTGTCTCAGACGTGATGCCTATATACATGATCATTGGCTTGGATATCGTCATAATTCTTTGCTTTTCTTTCAATTTCCCAATAGTGATTTGTCTACCCACAGTATGCTATTTTTAGGAGAGAAGCCTCTGGTGAAAACCATGGCCCCCATGTCTATTTTCTATCATATATTAAAACCAAAAAAACCTCGCTGCAATTATATTTAATTTTGTATTTTTGTTTGATCTATCTATATCGGTGTACTAAAGTTTGGGCTCTTTAGCACCCCATACTTGTGCATGTGCAGTCGTAGCCACCTCTGCGGCAAGGCCTGAAGGGGGCGACCAAGAACAAGGTACAAGGCAAAGAGAAGTAGCCGAACCAGATATTAGAAGACAGAGGGCGAGCTGGACCCCCGGCAAGATCCTTGTCGGGACGGCTCGCGAAACCCCTGGTAAAATCCTTGTCGGGGACGATTCGCGGATCACTCACAAAGGCACCCTTGTTGTCGGGGCAGGCTGATCTGGCCCACGAACACCTATGGGACCGGCGGACCGAGCCCCTTTCGGTTCGGCGGGGAGTGGAGGTCACACGAAGAGCAGATCGAGGCGAAGCACACGAGAGGTTTACCCAGCTTCGGAGCTCTCCGGAGAGATAACACTCCTACTGCTGCATGTCTAGGTGTATTGAGTTCTTGCTCAGTTGCGCGGAGTGCTACAGTACACACGAGCTGCTAACGAGACTGAGCGTGAGGGGGAACCGACCGACCCTTTCTACGTTGCGCATGGGCCTCCTTTTATATGCTCAAGGGGTCTCCGACAGGTGGCAACGTAGACAAGGGTACAAATGGAAAAGTAGTGGTTGGTACACCTACTTGCATAGTGTACAGTGTACCATACCTAACCCTGACGGCAGGGGACAAAGGCATTAAATGCCCGTCACGTCGCCCTAATAAAGGCAAACAGGGACCGTCAGGGCGCCACCGCTTGCCACGATGGCAATCTTGTCGCCGCCACACCCACCACCATCGGCTGCACAGCCTCTCGCCACGCGCTACCGGAAAGGTCCAGGCGACATGTTAGTGGATGTCTGGAGCGTAGGTACAGAGAGGTGGTCTGCCATGCAAGCGCCTTACATGGTTGTTGTCTTGTCGCGCCGGAAGCTTGTCGCTCATCGGGCCTTCCCTCGCAAGCTCCTCTTGCCGGGCCTTGTCTCCTTGGCTTAAATACTTTGTTCTTGAATGGCTCCACAGGAACCACGGAGGACCTTGGCGGTCACCCGGTAAGCCTTGCCGTGGAGGGCTGCAACTGCCCGTGCACAAGTTCGGGATACTAGGGTACCCCTACTCTAGTACACCGATAGGAGCCCGCGGGCCTGGGCCACACACGGTGCCAAGCATTGTTGGGCCAGGCCCAAAACAGGGCACGGGCACACGCGGCCCGGGTCATGCCGTAACTCACCCCGGACCCACCACGCCCTCCATGAACGGCACGCGTCGACTGCGGTGTCGTGTGAGAGATCGTGGGTGAGATCGTGGGGGGTTTCTTTATTCGGAATAACGGAACGTCCGCCCCCTCCCTCTTTATAAGCAAGGGAAAGAGGGGCAGTCCGCCCATCTCGCCAGTTGCTGTCCCATCAAAAAACCACCGCTGCTCCCCCTTCTCTTCAAGGCTGAAAAGAGAGCAGCGCTCCGCCCCTCATCGCCACCAGCATCATCAACGTTGCCGATCTTCCTCACCACCTCCGCCATGGCTCCGAAAGCTGACAAGGGGAAGGCCGTGAAGTCGGCCGAGGCGCAGCGGCTTGTGGCGCTGCGGAAGGAGCGGGCCATCTTCCCCCCTCAGCTCGCCGCGAGGGAGCTGAGGGAGAACTACTACCTCTTCTGGTCGACGGAGACGCTGAAGCATCCAGCGACGAAGGTACTCCCGCCGCTGCCTCGGAACTGGCCCCGGCCGGTATCCCTTCTTGGCGCTCTTCTTCTCTGCGGGCTCGCCGCCTTTCTCTAAATTCTTCAGTGACATCATGAACACCTACGGGTTCCGCCTCCTTGATTTCACCCCCAATGCCGTTTCGACCATGGCAGTTTTCGCACATCTTTATAAAACTTTGTCGGAGTCCACCCAAATGTAGCCCTTTTCCGCCACTTCTTTTTACCCCGAGTTGAGAGAGGGGAGCCTCTTCTTGGGAGGGATTGCTTGGATCTCGAGGGTCGGCAAGAAGGAAGCCTATCTGGAGGGAGAGCTCCGTAGCAAATGGGAGCAATGGAGGGCAGATTGGTGCTGGATTGTCGAGGAGAACCCGCAGCCTTTACCGCCCGCCAAACCCAAAGAGTGCGCTGGCAACGATTGGAGCAATCTGGCCCCGAAGACGCTTAGGCTGAAGATCGCGATCACCCAAATCCTTCGCCTCAGACTTGCCGGACTCACCGTAGGCACCGTTGGCGCGGACTTTCTTCGCTGCCAGACGCCCCTTGCAGAGAGAGGAGGAGACACACTGGGAGTTTCAGAACGCGGCAGATATCATGAGGCTGCGCCCAGGCCTCAACTTCAACTTCACTGTCTTGGAGCTTGACGCGATGCTCTTAGAGCTGTTCAAGCCCGATCCTGATCATCCAGTGATGTTTAGGTTGCCGAGGGGCGTCGTTCATTGTGCAACAATTCCGCGCTGACCGCACCCATGCAATGATGCCGTCGGCGACTCACATGGAATTGTCCCAACTTGGCAAGAGCCGCCGATGACATCGGCGGCAGTTCTTTGACAATCTGTAGAAATGCCGGTCCGCCCGACGAAAGCAGAGGGCCTCACCATGACACCACCGATGACGAGATGCAGCGACGCCACTGTGTTAGAAGAGGCGGCAGGCGGCCGCGGGCGAGTTTGGCTTCACCGTGGAGGAGGCAGAGGCAGCAGAGGCGGCAAGCCTTGTCGAGCGAAAGGAGTTTGCCGGCGAGGAAGAGCTTACCGAGCCTGAAGCCGAGTCGAGCGAACCCGCCGAGGGCGCCTCCTCCCCGCCTCCAAGCAGCTTGCCGCGAGCGGAGCCCCCAGCTCCACCAAGACGGCGTCTTCGCAAGGCCGGAGACGTAGCGGGGCGGCAGACGAGCCAAAGTCAGAAGGCCGCCGACGCTGGGCTTCCACCACGGCAAGCACTGTTGCCGCGGGAGCACCTCACGCTACTGCAGCAACTGGAGCGGGGCCCTCGCAGACCACCGGTTCCATTCCCGCCAAGCGTCCAAGGGAACCCACTCCTCCGCCTCGTCGTACTGGAGGCGGACCAGAATTCGATCTCTCCGCGCTTAGCTCCGACGAGGAAGAAGAAGAGTAAGATTCCTTGCTGTACTTGTAATTCTTCGACTTGTTGCTTTGTCTTGTATCTGATTTGCTTTACTCTGAATCCATTCCTTTTCGTGACGCCGCCTGAAGAATGTCGAAGAGAGCCAAGACCCCGGTGGTTGTCATTGAGGACGAACCCACTGCGACAGCTGGAGGCGCGTCCGAGACTACCTTGCTGGATGCGGCAACTCTTCTTCAAAGCAGCCCCCATCGCAGCCCCCAGCGTAAGTATATGGTCTACTTCTTGCTGTTCGGGGTGCATGGGTGCTCTTTCTTTGCTGATATCTGATTGTTGATTTGTGTAGGAGCAGAGCAGCCTCCTTCTGCTTCGACTACGCCGCCAAGGGAGGATCCCCCGGCAAGGGAGCGTTCTCCGGCAAGGGAGATTTCTCCGGCAAGGGGCAGTTCTCCGGCAAGGGACGACACCAGCGATCCCTTGGCGGCGGAGACCATGACCGTAGACCCTGGCACAGGTAATCTTCTTGCCTGAATACTTCCCTTGTGTTCTTCTTCTTCTTCTGATTCTGTCTTTGAATATTTGCTTGACTTTCTTCATCCATCCGTCATAGAGCCAATGGAGACCGAGGTCGCCGGCGAGGAGGACGGGCGTCTTGGCAACACCGATGAAGCCGCCGCCATGGAAGAAGAAGCCAGATCGACGGGCCCGGCCGCGAAGAGGCCGCCAAAGCTGCCGCCGCAGAAGCCGGGCGAGGATCTGGCGATCGTGACCGATGACCACGAGGTCAGGAGCGCCAGCGCTACACCGACCGCCGATCCCTCCGCTGCTGGCAGCGTCGGTTCAAGACCCCACTGGCGCTTATCTCAAGGCCGGGCGATGGCGTCTTCATCAAGCTCCCATGGAGTCGAGCCTGTGGCGCCGGCGAAGGAGAGACTTTTGATGAAGAGCTGCTCGCCTCCGCTGGATCGACGCTTAGTCGACGCGCCAAGCAGCAGAATGGCGAGCTCGAGGAGGAGCAGCCGCTGCGGAAGTCGTTGTCGCCTTACCGCACCCGACAAGCCAAGCTGGAATCCCGGAGGCGCTTTTAGCTGGCGGGAGCAGACATCGAGAAGCGCACGGAGGAGCTCGGGGCCGCAACCAGGAAGCTCTTCGTCCTTGGCGGAGGAGCGGGAGTGGCTTGCCGAGGAGCACAAAGCCTTCCTCCTCGAGAAGGTCAAGCCGAGGAGGAACAATGCTTGCCACCGAGAAGCTGTCTGCGCAGGAGGGCGAGTTGGCGCAGCGGAAGGTTAACCTTGACAGCCACGAGGAGGATCTTGCTATGCGCGAGCAAACATTTGGCGGGGCTCTCAAGGAAGCAAAGGATGCTGCCGTTGCCGAGGCCGCCAAGAAGGAGCTGGAGACGAAGGTGGCGCAGCTGGAGGCCAATCTGAAGGAGAGCGGCGAGGAGCTTGCTGCGCTCAAGCATGAGCGCGAGAAGAACGCCTACACTCTTGGCGAGCTGCAGGGCCGTCTCGCCGAGAGGAGCAAGGAACTCAGCGCCGCCAAGGACTCCAATGCAGATCTTGAGTTGAAGCTAACTACTTTGACTCAGACGCTGGACGGCGCCAAGGAGCAGGAGGTGGCCTTGAAGGAGAAGATCAAGGCCGACGAGGCGCTGCTGGCGAGTGTTGCTGCCGCCCAGAGTGCCTTGAGGGAGAACGTGGAGCACTGGACCGAGGGTCTCGTGGATGCTGCTGCAGCCATCAACAGGGAGCTGATGGAGCTGGGGATGGTGGATCTTGGATATTCCTCCGACGAGCACCTCCAACCCAGCGCCAAGCTTAGCTTGTTCTTCAAGGGCGTGGTGACGGCCCTCCAGCGACTCCGGGAAGAGGTCCCAAAACAGCTGGCCGAGGAGTCGCGCCAAATCTGTGCGGGAGCTCTCCAAAAGGTGCTGATGAAGGTGGCCTTCCGCAATCCAGGCCTCAACCTCACCAACGTCCTCAAGTCCTTGCCGCCGGATGCTGATGTGGAGGCGCTCAAGACCCTTGTCGCACCCATTGTGGACAGGGTGAGCGGAATCAAGAGGGTTGAGGGCGATCGCGTAGATTAGGCCGCCCGTTTTCTCTTTCTCTTGCCGCTGCTGGTCATGTCATAGGAACAATCTATTAGAGCTGCGGCAAGCTATCTTGTAATATAGCTCTATTTTGGGTATCAATTGCTATGTTATTTCCTTTACTTGATTCCTTCCTTTGTATGTTTTTGCCCTATGCTTTTAGGGAACTTGTCGGCGCGGGCACCTGAGCCATGAAGGCCGAAAAGTGGACGCCGTCTGCTGGCGGTGCCGCTTCGACAAGCAACCTTGTCGCAACTAGTCGCAGCTCACTTAAGTTGTTGAGCGGACTCGAAACAAAGTAAGGCGCAACTAGCTACGAGTTGATTCCTCTGCGCATGTGTTTTCCATACAAAGTGCGGTCGCTCGAGGAAGATAACTTAAAATTTTTAAAACCGATTGCTCAAACTTTGGCAACTTAGCTTTTTCGGCTGCTTGCTTCCGGTAAGGTTAGACTTCCTTGAGCGACGCTTGGTCCACACCATTATCTTCTCCTTCCCCCGCAAACTTGTGCGAGGGAACCCTCCTTTCTTTGAGAAAGAGAAAGAAGAGAAAATAAAGATATGGAGCCTTATGGCTCGTTATTACTTACCAGGGGTAGGTGTTGCACAAAGTGTCAGATAACGCATGCAAAATAGAAGTAAAAAGCATGAAATTGACAAGATGTGCGAAGCACGCTTAGCTTTACTTATGCACGGGTTCTGCGCCTCGCTTTGTACAAAGGATTACATGCAACAGCGGCAAGACTTGTATTAAAGGTGGTTGCCGGAACAGGTTCCGCAAGAAGGCCCCACGGGTAAAACTTACGAAGATGCTCAATGTTCCAGAGTTGCTCACCGGAATGCCATCTTCGGTCTCAAGGCGGACAGCGCCCGAGCCTAGTGACTCGTTTCACCCGGTAAGGGCCTTCCCACTTCAAGGCCAACTTGTTGGAATTCTTGGCGGACTGAACGCTACCAAGAACAAGGTCGCCTTCCTCGAGACTTCTGGCATTAACTTTGCGGCTATGGTAGCGGCGCAAAGCTTGCTGGTATCGAGCAGCTCGTACAGCAGCCTGAAGACGATCCTCCTCAAGGAGCAGCGCGTCATCTTGTCGCAGCTGCTCTTACTCAAGCTCATCATAGGCGAGCACTCGAGGCGATCCGTATACGAGTTCCGTGGGGAGAACTGCCTTTGCTCCATAGACTAGAGCGAAAGGTGTCTGGCCAGTGGCTCGATTTGGCGTCGTCCTGATCGACCAAAGAACCACCGGCAGCTCCTCAATCCAGTTTCTTTCGCACTTGTGCAGCCTGTCGAAAGTTCTGGTCTTGAGCCCGAAGCACTTCAAGATTTGGCCTCTCCGCTTGACCGTTGCTTCTCGAATGAGCAATGCGAAGCGGCAGACCTTTGGCGCCAAGATCTTGGACGCATCGCATGAAGGTGCGGCTCGTGGAATTGCGTGCCGTTGTCGGTGATGATCCTGTTAGGGATTCAAACGGCAAACAATCGACTGAAGAACTTGATCACCGACTGTTGTCGTCACCTTCCTCATCGCTTCCACTTCCGCCACTTTGTGAACTTGTCGATTGCAACGCATAAGTACTCAAAGCCCCGACAGCTTCGGGAAAGGGGTCGAGGATGTCGAGCCCCTGCACAAAAATGGCCAGGATAAAGGGATCGCCCGAGAGCTTGAGCTGGCTGGTGTATCTGTTGGAATGGAATCGCACGCTTCACACTTGGTTACTTGTGCGGTTGCATCCCGGAGGGCTGTCGGCCAAAAGAAACCTTGCCGGAATGCTTTGTCAAGAAGCGCTCTGGCGCCAATGTGGTGACCACATATGCCTCCATGTATCTCTCGCCAACAGCTTTTGTCCGTCTTCCCGGTGAATACACTTCAATTTCACACCGTTGAGTCTTCTTCATGCAGTGTGCTATCGACAAACCGGTACATACTTGACTGCCGGGCTACTCTTTCCGCTTCTTCTTGCTCTTCGGAAGTTCTCCTGTCTCAAGGAAATGGACAATTTCTTGTGCCCATCTTTGGAGCTTGCGGCTCGACAACAAGGACCAAAGGCACATCTGCCGCTGCGGGAACATCCGCTTCTACGGCGAGAACCTCGCGGCTCACCGGAAGCTTGACGCGTTCCCGGCAAGCTTGCCGGAGCAAAACTTGTCGGGAGCGTTTGCTTCAACGAAACAAACCCTAGGGCTTGTCGGAGCAGACTGCTCCTCAACACTGTTGGTGTCGATCCTGGGGACCTTCTTGGCGGCGGCTTCGGGAAGCTCTGCCGGAAAGTAATCACCAGAGACAAACTTCCTCTTCTTGCTCTGTCCAGTTGATGGTGTTACAGACGGTTGAGTCAGCCTGAGCACAAAGATCCATGGTTCCACAGGCAACTTAAGTGCGGCGCACTTTGACAGGCCATCAGCAATGTCGTTCTGAGCTCTTGGAATATATTTCATCTGTAGGCCGTCAAAGTTCTCTTCTAGCTTTCTCACTTCATCAACATAAGCTTCCATCAATGGACTCTGATAACTCTTGTTCACTTGGCGGATAACAAGCTATGAGTCACCCCTGAGAATGAGTTTCTTGATCCCAAGGTCTACCGCGATCCTGAGGCCGGCAAGAAAACCTTCATACTCTGCAGTATTGTTTGTTGCTTGCTCCTTGGGAAAGTGCATCTGGACTACGTACTTGAGGTGCTCTCCGGTGGGTGCAACAAGTAGCACGCTGCAGACCGGGCGCCTTTGCAGCGAGAAGGCACCATCAAAGTACATCAGCCACTCTTTGCTTGCTTCCTTGACGGGATGCTCGCTTCGAATTTCTTCATCTTGTGTTGGCGCCCATTCTGCTATGAACTCCGCCAATGCTCGCTTTGGATAGTTGAAGTGCTCTCAAACTTGAGGCCAAAGCTTGACAGTTCCAAAGTGCCCACTCGACAATCCTGCCTGTTGCTTCTGGATTTTGCAGTATCCTCTTCAGCGGAAAGCGAGTGACGTCTGTGATCTCATGTGCCTGAAAGTAATGGCGCAGCTTTCTCGAGGCCATGAGGAGGCCGAAAGCAATTTCTGTACACCAGAGTACCTTGACCTAGCCCCCTGCAGAAGGGAACTGACAAAGTAAACTGGGCGTTGCACCATTCTTTTCTGTATCTTCTCATGTGTCTGCGCAGATCCATCCTTGTCGGGACCTGAGCTTGCCGGTGAAGCCCCCTGCTTGTCGCTGGATGCACCTGCCATGGTTGCTAGCTCATCATGCGCCTCCCTCTCCGCTACTAACGCAGCACTAACCACTTGATTGGTTGCCGCTATATATAGCAGCAACTTCTCTTGTGGCTTAGGTGTGACAAGTGTTGGAGTGGAGGATGTATCTCTTCAAGTCCTGCAGCTCAGCCTCCGCTTCCGAGTCCATTGCATCGGACCTGCCTTCTTCAAAATTTTGAAGAATGGCGGTGGCGCCGCCAGCAGATCTAGAGATAAACCTGCCGAGAGCAGCTACGCAACCGCAAGCCTTCGTGACATCCTTAACGCGCTTTGGTGCTTCAATCTGCTCAATGGCCTTGATCTTGTCAGATTGGCTTCAATTCCCCGCCGAGACACGAAGAACCCGAGAAGCTTGCGGAAGGGACTCCAAACACGCACTTCTCGGGGTTGAGCTCGAGGTTGATCTCGCGCAGATTTGCAAAGGTTTCGTCTAAATCTTGAATTAGGTCGCCTTGTCCTTGCTTTTGACCACTATGTCATCCATGTAGGCTTCCACATTTACGTGCATTTGCGGCTCAAAAGCGTCATGGACTACTCTTGCAAACGTTGAACCGGCATTCTTTAACCCGAAGGGCATCCGTGACAAAACAGTATGTGCCACATGGGGTGATGAATGCGGTCTTCTCCTCATCCTCTTACGCCATGAAGATCTCGATGATATCTGAGTATGCATCCGTAAATGAAAGCAAATCACATCCGGCCGTGGAGTTAACAATCTGTCGATGCGCGGCAAGGGAAATGGGTCTTTGGGACAAGCTTTATTGACATCGGTAAAGTCGATACAAAGCCTCCATTTCCGTTAGTCTTGCATACAACTACATGATTGGCCAACCACGAGGATGGAGCACTCCTCCGACAAGGCCTCGCTGCTTCCAGCTTTCTTGATTTCTTCTGCGATGAACTCTTGGCGCTCCACCGCCGCTTCGACTTTACGCTTGACGGGCCGCGCATGAGGACAAACGGCAAGATGGTGCTCAATTACTTTCCTGGGAACACCGGGATGTCGACGGTTGCCATGCAAACACGCCGACGTCGCCAGAGGGAAAGCAACGAGCGCCTTTCCTATTTAGGGTCGAGAGAGGCACCGATGGTGAAGGTACCACCGCTGCCGTCCTCCTTGGCAGACACCTTCTTGGTCTCTGGTGGAGCTGCCATCGTCTTCTTACACTTGCCGGTGGAGCTCGATGGTGCGTCCTCGACGGTAGCGCAGTACTCCGAAAAGGTGCGCTTGCCGGAGTGGGCAACAGAGCTCTTGCAGGACTTGGTTTTCTTCTTCCCCCCGGGAGCTTGTGACAAGTGGCTTGGTAACTGCTGGTACCGCCGCTTCCCGGTAGATCTTGTCGACGCAGATGAGAGCATCCTTCTTGTCACCGTGGACTGAAATGACACTTATCGGGCCCGGCATCTTCAAAGATGTTGTAGGCATAGTGAGAGGCCGCCATGAATTTGGCGAGGCCGACGGCCAAGTATTCCATTGTAAGGCAATGGAAAGTCAGCAACGCCAAAAGTGACCCTCTCGATCCTGAAGTTCAACTTCGCTGCCAAATGTCACCGGCAACGTGATCTTTCCCTTCGCTTGCTCCTTCCGGATTGATTCCTTGGAAAGTGTCGGTCTCTTCGAGCTCGCCATCGTGGATCCGGAGTTTCGGAGCACCGCGGAGGAGATCAGGTTCAAGCCGCCCCGCCACAACTAACATCTTGGTGACCTTGAGGTTGCGGATAGTTGGTGAAACCAACATCGGCAAGCACCCGACCGCGATTCTGCGATCGTGGTGGTCCTCAATATCAAAGATGATAGGCGTGCTGGACCATTTCAGAGGCTTGCGTGACTCGACGGATGGTTCTGCCGCATTGACTTCCCGCATCCACTTCTTGAGTTGGCGGTGTGAAGTATGCAGAGAAGCACCGCCGTCAACGCATAGGACCTCTATGGCTTTCTAGAACTCCTGCTCATCGGTCTCGTCATCATCCATGTCTTCATCGTCGTCGTCGTCTTCATCCTTGTCGAGGCCACGGGGAGGTCTGTCTCCTTGTCGCTGCTTGGCCTTGCCGCGGCGTCCTCCTCGGCCGGGACGCTTCTTGCCAGATCCTCCAGCACCATCCTAGGCCTTCTCCTTGTCGTGCCGTTCGTATTCAGCCTTCTGCTGCTCGACAAGCTGCTCGACCTTCTTGCAGCTCTGGAGGTCATGGCCCTTGGTGCGGTGGATCTTGCAAGATCTGCTTGTCGGAGCCGTCCCGCTTGTCGGCGACCGCCACAAACCGGCAGTTGGTGCCAAGGCAACCTCCTTGCCGGAGCTACCAGCCTTTGGCTTTCTTGGCGCCATCTCCGTTGCGACCGGTCAACAACTAGCACGTCTACGCCTTTTCTTTTTCTGTTGCCCTACCGCCGGCTCTTCCCTTACGGAGCGGTCTCTCGCTATCGAGACCCTCCCGCTTCAGATTCTCTCCGGGGAGTCTCCTCCCTTCCTCAGCACGCGCACACTTGTCGGCCAGGGCATATAGCTCACTGACGCCTCTGATCTTGCACATCGCCATCTCCTCCCGCATCCTGCGGTTTCCCACGTTCTGGTGGAACGCGCTAATTACCGTGGCAGGGTGGACATCTGGGATGTTGTGTTGTACGCGGCTGAATCTCTGAATGTACTTGCGCAGGGGCTCTCCTTCCTTCTGGGCGAGTAGATGAAGGTCGCTTTCTTGGCCATGGGGCTTGTGGTCACCGTAAAGGCGCCGACAAACTGATGGCATAGATCTGCCCAAGAAGATATGGAGTTGTCCGGCAAGTGCATGAGCCAGGATCGACATTGGGCTTGAGCACCGCCGGAAGTAGTTGGCAAGGATCTTGTCGTCTCCCCGCAGCCTGCACCGCTATGGTGTAGATGTCGAGGAACTCCGACGGATGCGTCTTGCCGTCTGCATTTCTCTTGTACGTCGGCTTGAAGTTTTTCTTGCTGGGCCATCGGACTTGCCGCAGCTCACGAGTGAACGCAGGGCAACCTATCACAGACGGCAAGTCGCCTGGTTCCTCTGGCGCTTGCATGTCGACAGAGGGCCCAGCGCGCTTGTCGGATTGACGCCGCGCTTCTCTTTGGCGCTCGATGCGAGTTCGAGCGTCTTCTTGTTGTCGTTCATGAAGAACTTGGCGCTGATCACGACGAGCTCGTGGATCCGATGACGCGGTGGAGTCGCTGTCGAGGTGGATCCGGCGAGTCGGCGATCTTGGCCTTCGGGACGGAGAGTGCATGGTGGTTGCACCCCCAATGGTCTCTGCCGCCACCGCTCGTGCTTGGGGTCTTGCCATGAAGCGACGCATTTCGCCGCCATGGAGCGTCGCCGTTGGCAAAGCCGATGAGACTCTGAATGGTGGCCCTCCATTTGTCGACCTTGTCGGCTGTTGGAGGGTAATCTAGGAGCAGTTGTGCTCTCGCCAAAGCTTCTGCTGGAGTGGTGGGTGGCAGTGGCGAACGACGCGAGGAGCGGGATATGCTCGGACTTCTAACTATGTTAGAAGGAGCAGTATCCCGTCCAGGCGATCGTGCCTCGCTCGCGCCAGCATGTTGGCGTGCATGCTGGTCTTTATCATCCCGAGATCCTCCAGCTCGATCTTGGTCCAACGAGCGTATGGCATTGTGAATACCATGACGTTGTCGGTCTCGCGCCTCCTGAGACGGGCGCGGTGCATGTACGGACGCCGAGGTCTATGCAGCCTTGTCCTTGGACTTGGCAACACCGTGAGCTCCCCCATCGCCGTCCATTCTTCCGCCGGCGTCTACCCCACCGCCCGTTTTCTCCGGTGGTGGTGGGTTCGACGCGGACGGAGCTTCTGCCACCGAAGCCTTCTTCTTCGGTGGCATGTTGATGAAGATGATGAAGATCTAGCTCGCGTAGACGCCGGATCAGGTTCACACAATCTCGACGCCCCCTACCTGGCGCGCCAAAGATGTCGGGGCAGGCTGATCTGGCCAACGAACACCTATGGGACCGGCGGACCGAGCCCCTTTCGGTTCGGCGGGGAGCGGAGGTCGCACGAAGAGCAGATCGAGGTGAAGCACACAAGAGGTTTACCCAGCTTCGGAGCTCTCCGGAGAGATAAGACTCCTACTGCTGCATGTCTAGGTGTATTGAGTTCTTGCTCAGGAGCGCTGAGTGCTACAGTACACACGAGCTGCTAACGAGATTGAGCGTGAGGGGGAACTGACCGACCCTTTCTATGTTGCGCATGGGCCTCCTTTTATATGCTCAACGGGTCTCCGGCAGGTGGCAACGTAGACAAGGGTACAAATGGAAAAGTAGTGGTTGGTACACCTACTTGTACAGTGTACAGTGTACCATACCTAACCCTGACGGTAGGGGACGAAGGCGTTAAATGCCCGCTCACGCCGCCCTAACAAAGGCAAACAGGGATCGTCTGGGCGCCACCGCTTGCCACGATGGCAATCTTGTCAGCCGCTTGCCACCTTGCACCGGGCTGCACAGCCTCTCGCCACGCTACCTGGAAAGGTCCTGGGCGACACGTTAGTGGATGTCGGAGCGTAGGTACAGAGAGGTGGTCTGCCGCGGCAAGCGCCTTGCCGCGGTTGTTGTCTTGTCGCGCCCGGAAGCTTGTCGCTCACCGGGCCTTCCCGGCAAGCTCCTCTTGCCGGGGCCTTGTCTCCTTGGCTTAAATACTTTGTTCTTGAATGGCTCCACAGGAACCACGGAGGACCATGGTGGTCACCCGGTAAGCCTTGCCGTGGAGGGCTGCAACTGCCCGTGCACAAGTTCGGGATACTAGGGTACCCCTACTCTAGTACACCGACACTTGTGGTTGAGAGCTCTGACACCATCGACATTGTTAAGGCCAAAATCCAAGGGCACGCGCGTACTGGTGTGCAGATCTTTGTGAAGGCCAGAAGACGAGATGCCAGCAAGATCCCTGCCGAGGATGGCCACGAGGCCCCAGCGAGATCCCTGCCAAGGACGCCCATGAGGCCCCGACAAGATCCTTGTCGAGCACGGCCACGAGGCCCGGGCACGATCCTTGCCGGGGACATCGGCAAGACCATGGCCAGAATCGGCTGCCCAGTCACCACTCTAGTGCGGGGGCTGACCTGCCAGCCTGGCAAGCACCTGCGTGGTGACATGCAGATCTTCGTGAAGACCCTGCCACCTCTCTAGCGCAGCAGCTGGCCAACCAACTTGGCACAGCGTGCCCCATCGGCATGGACGCGTGTCGAGACGGGGCGGGGTGGCAACGGATGGGACGGGCTCTGATACGTCCATTTTGCATCATGCTTTTATATCGCTATTTATTGCACTATGGGTTGTTATTACACGTTATGTCACAATACTTATGCCTATTCTCTCTTATTTTACAAGGTTTACATGAAGAGGGAGAATGCCGGCAGCTGGAACTCTGGGCTGGAAAAGGAGCAAATATTATACCTATTCTGCACAACTCCAAAAGTCTTGAAACTTCACGGAAGTTATTTTTGGAATTAATAAAAAATACTGGCGAAAGAATCCACCAGAGGGGGCCCACACACTGGCCATGAGGGTGGGGGGCGCACCCTGCCTCGTGGGCCCCCTGGCAGGCCTCCGGTGCCCATCTTCTGCTGTATGAAGTCTTTTACCCTGAAAAAAATCATAAGCAAGCTTTCAGGAAGAAACTCCGCCGCACCAGGCGGAACCTTGGCGGAACAAATCTAGGGCTCCGACAGAGCTGTTCTGCCGGGGAAACATCCCTCCGGGAGAGGGAAATCATCGCCATCGTCATCACCAACGATCCTCTCATTGGGAGGGGGTCAATGTCCATCAACATCTTCACTAGCACCTTCTCATCTCAAAACCTAATTCATCTCTTGTATCCAATCTTTGTCCCAAAGCCTCAGATTAAGACCTGTGGGTTGCTAGTAGTGTTGATTACTCCTTGTAGTTGATGCTAGTTGGTTTATTTGGTGGAACATTATATGTTCAGATCCTTTATGCATATTAATACCTCTCTGATTATGAACGTGAATATGATTTGTGAGTAGTTACGTTTGTTCCTGAGGACATGGGAGAAGTCTTGCTATAAGTAGTCATGTGAATTTGGTATTCGTTTGATATTTTGATGAGATGTATGTTGTCTTTCCTCTAGTGGTGTTATGTGAACATCGACTACATGACACTTCACCATTGTTTGGGCCTAGAGGAAGGCATTGGGAAGTAATAAGTAGATGATGGGTTGCTAGAGTGATGAAGCTTAAACCCTAGTTTATGCTGTTTCGTAAGGGGCTGATTTGGATCCATATGTTTCATGCTATGGTTAGGTTTACCTTAATACTTATTTTGTAGTTGCGGATGCTTGCAATAGGGGTTAATCATAAGTGGGATGCTTTTCCAAGAAAGGGTAGCACCCAAGCACCAATCCACCCACATACCAAATTATCAAAGTAACGAACGTGAATCATATGAGCGTGATGAAAACTAGCTTGACGATAATTCCCATGTGTCCTTGGGAGCGCTTTTCTCTATATAAGAGTTTGTCCAGGCTTGTACTTTGCTACAAAAAGGATTGGGCCATCTTGCTGCACCTTATTTACTTTTATTACTTGTTACCCGTTACAAATTACCTTATCACAAACTATCTGTTACCGATAATTTCAGTGCTTGCAGAGAATACCTTACTGAAAACCGCTTATCATTTCCTTCTGCTCCTCGTTGGGTTCGACACTCTTACTTAGCGAAAGGACTAGATAGATCCCCTACACTTGTGGGTCATCAAGACTCTTTTATGGTGCCGTTGCCGGCGAGTGAAGCGCCTTTGGTAGGTGGAATTTGGAAAGGAAAATGTTATATAGTGTGCTGAAATTTACTGTCACTTGTTACTATGGAAAGTAATCCTCTGAGGAGCTTGTTTGGGGTATCTTCACCCCGACAAGTAGAGCAAAGAGTTTCTCCTCAACCTACTGAAAATGTTTACTTTGAAATTCCTTCGGGTATGATAGATAAACTGCTAGCTAATCCTTTTACAGGAGATGGAACATTACATCCTGATTTGCACCTAATCTATGTGGATGAAGTTTGTGGATTATTTAAGCTTGCAGGTATGCCCGAAGATGTTATCAAGAAGAAGGTCTTCCCTTTATCTTTGAAGGGAGAGGCATTGACATGGTTTAGGCTATGTGATGATATGGTCTCATGGAACTACAACCGATTGAAATTGGAATTTCATCACAAGTTTTATCCTATGCATCTTGTTCATCGTGATCGTAATTATATATATAATTTTTGGCCTTGCAAAGGAGAAAGCATCGCTCAAGCTTGGGGGAGGCTTAAGTCAATGTTATATTCATGCCCGAATCATGAGCTCTCAAGAGAAATAATTATTCAAAAAATTTATGCTCAGCTTTCTCTCAATAATCGCTCCATGCTCGATACTTCTTGTACTGGCTCTTTTATGATGAAGACTATTGAATTAAAATGGGATTTATTGGAAAGAGTTAAACGCAACTCTGAAGATTGGGATCTCGATGAAGGTAAGGAGTCAGGTATAACACCTAAGTTTGATTGTGTTAAATCTTTTATGGATACCGATGTTTTCCGTGAATTTAGCACTAAATATTTACTTGACTCTAAGATACTAGCTTCTTTCTGTGAATCCTTTGCTACTCATGTTGATCTCCCAAAGGATAAGTGGTTTAAATATAATCCTCCCATTGAAGTAAAGGTAGTTGCACCTATTAAAGTTGAAGAAAAGACTATCACTTATAATGACCCTATTGTTCATACTGCTTATATTGAGCAACCACCTTTTCATGTTAGAATAAAGGATCATGCTAAAGATTCAACCATGGTCAAAGTAACATTAAGACACCCAAACCCCCTGAGAAAATTAAAGTTGTACCTAGTATTGCTATGGTTAAAGATCTCTTGGCTGATAATATTGATGGGCATGTTATTTACTTATGCAATAAAGCTGCTAGAATTGCTAGACCTGATACTAAAAATAAACATAGACCTGTTGTAGGCATGCCTGCTATCTCTGTTAAAATAGGAGATCATTGCTATCATGGCTTATGTGATATGGGTGCTAGTGCAAGTGCAATACCTCATTCCTTATACAAAGAAATTATGCATGATATTGCACCTGCTGAGTTAGAGGAAATTGATGTTACAATTAAACTTGCCAATAGAGATACTGTTTCACCAGTCGGGATTGTTAGAGATGTTGAAGTCATGTGTGGGAAAGTTAAATATCCTGCTGATTTTCTTGTTCTTGGTTCCCCACAAGATAGCTTTTGTCCCATCATATTTGGTAGACCCTTCTTGAATATTGTTAATGCTAGGATAGACTGCAAAAAGGATGTTGTTACTATTGGTCTGGGGGATATGTCTCATGAGTTTAACTTTGCTAAATTTCGTAGACAACCCCGTGATGAGGAATTGCCTAGTAAAGATGAAATTATTGGTCTTGCTTCTATTGCCGTACCTCCTAGTGATCCTTTAGGACAGTATTTGCTAGACCATGAAAATGATATGTTTATGAATGAAAGAAGGGAAATAGATGAAGTATTCTTTAAATAGGGACCTATTTTGAAACACAACTTGCCTGTTGAAATCCTAGGGTGATCCCGTGTTTGAGCTTAAACCGTTACCTGATACTCTTAAATATGCTTATCTTGATGAAAAGAAGATATATCCTGTTATTATTAGTGCTAACCTTTCAGAGCATTAATCCCACTTTATGCCAGTACAAAATAAAATTGGAGAAAGACGCTAAACCAGTTGTTGATCACCAACGGTGGTTAAATCCTAAGATGAAAGAAGTGGTAAGGAAAGAAATACTAAAGCTTCTGGAGGCATGCATAATTTATCCCGTTGCTGATACTCAGTGTGTAAGTCATGTCCATTGTGTCCCTAAGAAGGGAGGTATTACTGTTGTTCCTAATGATAAAGATGAATTGATCCCACAAAGAATTGTTACAGGTTATAGAATGGTAATTGATTTCCGCAAATTAAGTAAAGCTACTAAAACGGATCATTACCCTTTACCTTTTATTGATCAAATGCTAGAAAGACTATCCAAACATACACATTTTTGCTTTCTAGATGATTATTCTGGTTTCTCTCAAATACCTGTGTCAAAAGAGGATCAAGAAAAGACCACTTTTACTTGTCCTTTCGGTACCTTTGCTTATAGACGTATGCTTTTTGGTTTATGTAATGCACCTGCTACCTTTCAAAGATGCATGATGTCTATATTCTCTTATTTTTGTGAAAAGATTGTTGAGGTTTTCATGGATGATTTCTCCGTTTACGGAACTTCTTTTGATGATTGCTTGAGCAACCTTGATTGAGTTTTGCAGAGATGTGAAGAAACTAATCTTGTATTGAATTGGGAGAAGTGCCACTTTATGGTTAATGAAGGTATTGTCTTGGGGCATAAAATTTCTGAAAGAGGTATTGAAGTTGACAAAGCTAAAGTTGATGCTATTGAAAAGATGTTGTGTCCCAAGGACATTAAAGGTATAAGATGTTTCCTTGGTCATGCCGGTTTTTATAGGAGGTTCATTAAGGACTTCTCTAAAATCTGCTGGCCTCTGACTAATCTCTTACAAAAAGACATTCCTTTTGTCTTTGATGATGATTGTGTAGAACCATTTGAAATACTTAAGAAAGCATTGATTTCTGCACCTATTGTTCAGCCACCTGATTGGAATTTACCCTTTGAAATCATGTGTGATGCTAATGATTATGTTGTAGGTGTTGTTCTAGGACAAAGAGTTGATAAGAAATTAAATGTTATACAATATGCTAGTAAACTCTAGACAATGCCCAGAGAAATTATGCTACTACTGAGAAAGAATTTTTAGCAGTTGTATTTGCTTGTGATAAGTTTAGACCTTATATTGATGATTCTAAAGTAACTATTCACACTGATCATGCCGCTATTAAATATCTTATGGAAAAGAAAGATGCTAAACCTAGACTTATTAGATTGGTTCTCTTGGTACAAGAATTTGATTTGCATATTATTGATAGAAAGGGAGCTGAGAACCCCGTTGCAGACAACTTGTCTAGGTTAGAGAATGTTCTTGATGACCCACTACCTATTGATGATAGCTTTCCTAATGAACAATTGGCTGTTATAATTCTTCTCGTGCTGCTCCATGGTATGCTGATTATGCTAAATTTATACCACCTAGTTTCACATACCAGCAAAAGAAAAAGCTTTTCTATGATTTAAGACATTACTTCTGGGATGACCCACACCTTTATAAAGAAGGAGTAGATGGTGTTATTAGACGTTGTACCTAAGCATGAATAGGAACAGATCCTACGCAAGTGTCACTCCGAAGATTATGGAGGACACCACGCTGGAGATAGAACTGCACATAAGGTATTGCAATCTGGTTTTTATTGGCCTACTCTCTTCAAAGATGCTCGTAAGTTTGTCTTATCTTGTGATGAATATCAAAGAATTGGTAACATTAGTAGACGTCAAGAAATGCCTATGAACTATTCACTTGTTATTGAACCATTTGATGTTTGGGGCTTTGATTACATGGGACTGTTTCCTTCCTCTAATGGGTATACACATATTTTAGTTGTTGTTGATTACATTACTAAGTGGGTAGAAGCTATTCCAACTAGTAGTGCTGATCATAACACCTCTATTAAGATGCTTAAAGACGTTATTTTTCCGAGGTTTGGAGCCCCTAGGTATTTAATGACTGATGGTGGTTCACATTTTATTCATGGTGCTTTTCGTAAAATGCTTGCTAAGTATGATGTTAATCATAGAATTGCATCCCCTTATCACCCACAGTCTAGTGGTCAAGTAGAACTAAGTAATAGAGAGCTCAAATTAATTTTGCAATAGACTGTTAATAGATCTAGAAAGAATTGGTCCAAGAAACTTGATGATGCATTATGGGCCTACAGAACTGCATATACAAATCCTATGGGTATGTCTCCATATAAAATGGTTTATGGAAAAACATGTCACTTACCTTTCGAACTAGAACATAAGGCATATTGGGCCATTAAAGAGCTCAATTATGATTTCAAACTTGTTGGTGAGAAGAGGCTATTTAACATTAGCTCACTTGATGAATGGAGAACCCAAGCCTATGAGAATGCCAAACTATTTAAAGAAAAAGTTAAAAGACGGCATGACAAAAGTATACAAAAGCGTGAGTTTAATATAGGTGATTATGTGTTGCTATTCAACTCTCGTTTAAGATTTTTTGCAGGAAAACTTCTCTCTAAATGCGAAGGTCCTTACGCTATCGAGGAGGTCTATCGTTCCGGTGCCATAAAAATCAATAACTTCGAAGGCACAAATCCGAAGGTGGTGAACGGTCAAAGAATCAAACATTATATCTCAGGTAATCCTATAAATGTTGAAACTAATGTTATTGAAACCGTAACCTCGGAGGAATACATAAGAGACACTTTCCAGAACGTTTCAGACTCCGAAAAGGAATAGGTATGTGGTACGGTAAGTAAACCTACTCCAAAACAGTTATAATGGCAATTTTTCTCCGTTTTGGAATATCTAAGAAAATAGGAAAATAAGAAGTAGTCCAGGAAGGACACGAGGCGTCAACGAGGGTGGAGGGCGCGCCCTACCCCCCTGGGCGCGCCCCCTGCCTCGTGGGCACCTCGTGTGCCCTCCGGACTCCATTTTCTTGCACGATACTTCTTTTGGTCGGTAAAAATTCATTATATAATCTTCTGAAGGTTTTGACCACCGTACCACGCAAATATTCTCTGTTTTTGTTTCGAGTTGTTTTTGCCGCAAATTAGAGCAAGGATGTCTTCTCAAGATTCAGTCGGGGAGAGCCGGGTGTCTAATCCGACACTGGGACCTAGAGCAAACAGTGATACTGGCCACTTTGGGCCATCAACGGAGGAAGAGATGGAGGCCGACTTGAAAAGGATAGATGACATGGAGGAGGATCAAGAAGTTACTTCCCGTTTCCGAGCCGGATTCACGATGGGGGAACTACAGAGCTCAACCATTCCAACCTCGGTCATCCCTTCCAATGTTAAATTTCTCTCTTATGAAAATATGAGAAGAGTGTTACTTGTTCTCCCGCAGCTATGCAACATCCATGGGTGAAAGGAGCTTTAACCGTCACGGGTAAGTGATACGTCTCCAACGTATCTATAATTTTTGAGTGCTCCATGCTATGTTATATTCTGTTTTGGATGAATAATGGGCTTTATTATACACTTTTATATTATTTTTGGGACTAAATTATTAACCGGAGGCCCAGCCCAGAATTGTTGTTTTTTGCCTATTTCAGAGTTTCGCAGAAAAGGAATATCAAACGGAGTCCAAACGGAATGAAACCTTCGGGAACGTGATTTTTGGAACGAACGTGATCTAGAGGACTTGGACCCTACGTCAAGAAAGCAACCAGGAGGGCACGAGGTAGGGGGCGCGCCCTCCACCCTCGTGGGGCCCATGTTTCTCCACTGACGTACTTCTATCTCCTATATATACCTACGTACCCCCAAACCAACAGAAGCATCCACGAAAACCTAATTCCACCGCCGCAACCTTCTATACCCGTGAGATCCCATCTTGGGGCCTTTTCCGACATCCTGCCGGAGGGGGCATTGATCACGGAGGGCTTCTACTTAAACACCATAGCCTCTCCGATGATATGTGAGTAGTTTACCTTAGACCTTCAGGTCCATATTTATTAGCTAGATGACTTCTTCTCTCTCTTTGGATCTCAATACAAAGTTCTATATGATTCTCGTGGAGATCTATTCGATGTAATCTTCTTTTGCAGTGTGTTTGTTGAGACCGATGAATTGTGGGTTTATGATCAAGTTTATCTATGAACAATATTTGAATCTTCTCTGAATTCTTTTATGTATGATTGGTTATCTTTGCAAGTCTGTTCGAATTATCAGTTTGGTTTGGCCTACTAGATTGATCTTTCTTGCAATGGGAGAAGTGCTTAGCTTTGGGTTCAATCTTGCGGTGTCCTTTCCCAGTGATGAGGGGCAGCAAGGCACGTATTGTATTGTTGCCATCGAGGATAACAAGATGGGGTTTATATCATATTGCATGAGTTTATCCCTCTACATCATGTCATGTTACTTAAAGAGTTACTCTGTTCTTTTGAACTTAATATTCTAGATGCATGCTGGATAGGGGTCGATGTGTGGAGTAATAGTAGTAGATGCAGGCAGGAGTCGGTCTACTTGTCGCGGGCTTGATGCCTATATACATGATCATACCTAGATATTCTCATAACTATGCTCAATTCTATCAATTTCTCAACAGTAATTTGTTCACCCACCGTAATACTTATGCTTTTGAGAGAATCCACTAGTGAAACCTATGGCCCCCGGGTCTATTTTCCATCATATTAATCTCCCGTCAACAGGCTATTTCTGGCACCGTTTATTTTGCTTTCTTTACTTTTAGTCTTTATCATAAAAATACCAAAAATATTATCTTATCAGATCTATAAGATCTCACTTTCGTAAGTGACTGTGAAGGGATTGACAACCCCTTTATTGCGTTGGTTGCGAGGTTTATATTTGTTTGTGTAGGTGCGAGGGACTTGTGCGTGTCCTCCTACTAGATTGATACCTTGGTTCTCAAAAACTGAGGGAAATACTTACGCTACTTTGCTGCATCACCCTTTCCTCTTCAAGGGAAAACCAATGCAGTGCTCAAGAGGTAGCAAGGAGGATTTCGCGCGCTGCTTCGGGAGTTCACGCCAAAGTCAACATACCAAGTACCCATCACAAATTCTTATCTCCGCATTACATTGTTTGCCATTTGCCTCTCGCTTTTCCTCTCCCCACTTCACCCTTGCCGCTTTATTCGCCTCTCTTTTCCGTTCGCCTCTTTTTCGCTTGCTTCTTGTTTGCTCGTGTGTTGGATTGCTTGCTTGTCATGATGGCTCAACATAATACTAAATTGTGTGACTTTACCAATACCAACAACAATGATTTTCTTAGCACTCCGATTTCTCCTCTTGCCGATACTGAATCTTGTGAAATCAATACTGCCTTATTGAATCTTGTCATGAAAGATCAATTCGCCGGCCTTCCTAGTGAAGATGCCGCTACCCATCTGAATAGCTTCGTTGATTTGTGTGATATGCAAAACAAGAAAGATGTGGACAATGATATTGTTAAATTGAAACTATTTCCTTTTTCGCTTAGAGATCGTGCTAAAGCTTGGTTTCGTCTTTGCCTAAAAATAGTATTGATTCTTGGAACAAGTGCAAAGATGCTTTTATCTCTAAGTATTTTCCTCCCGCTAAAATCATCTCTCTTAGAAACGATATTATGAATTTTAAGCAACTTGATCATGAACATGTTGCACAATCTTGGGAGAGGATGAAATTAATGATACGTAATTGCCCTACACATGGTTTAAATCTTTGGATGATTATACAAAAATTTATGCCGGATTGAAATTTGCTTCTAGAAATCTTTTAGATTCGTCCGCGGGAGGAACTTTTATGGAAATCACTTTAGTAGAAGCTACTAAACTCCTAGATAATATTATGGTTAATTATTCTCAATGGCACACCGAAAGATCCACTCATAAAAAAGTGCATGCCATAGAAGAAATTAATGTTTTGAGTGGAAAGATGGATGAACTTATGAAATTATTTGCTACTAAAAGTGTTTCTTGTGATCCTAATGATATGCCTTTATCTACCTTGATTGAGAATAATAATGAATCTATGGATGTGAATTTTGTTGGTAGGAATAATTTTGGTAACAACGCGTATAGAGGAAACTTTAATCCTAGGCCGTATCCTAGTAATTCCTCTAATAATTATGGTAATTTCTACAACAATTCTTATGGAAATTTTAATAAGACGCCCTCTTGAATTTGAGACTAGTGTTAAAGAATTTATGAATTCGCAAAAGAATTTCAATGCTTTGCTTGAAGAAAAATTGCTTAAAGTTGATGAATTGGCTACGAACATTGATAGAATTTCTCTTGATGTTGATCCTTTGAAACTTAGATCTATTCCACCTAAGCATTATATCAATGAGTCTCTCAAAGCCATGAGAATTTCCATTGATGAGTGCAAAGAAAGAACCACTACGATGCGTGCTAAGAAAGATTGCTTTATGAAAGCGTGTTCTTCTAGTTTCTTTGAAAATAAAGATGAAGATCTAAAATTTATTGATGTGTCCCCTATTAAATCTTTGTTTTGCAACATGAATCTTGATAATGATGGGACTGAATATGATCCCCCTTTACTTATAAGGCGTTCCAAAAATTCGGAGTTTTTAGATCTTGATGCTAAAATCTGTAAAAGTGGGAATGAAGAGATCAAAAATCTAGATATTAGTGAACCCACTATTTTGGATTTCAAGGAATTTAATTATGATAATTTTTCTTTGATAGATTGTATTTCCCTGTGGCAATCCGTGCTAAATTCTCCACTTGCATGCTTATAGTCAAAATAAAGCCTTTACCAAACATATCGTTGATGCTTTGATGCAATCTTATGAAGAAAAACTTGAGTTGGAAGTTTCTATCCCTAGAAAACTTTGTGATGAGTTGGAACCTACTATTAAAATTAAAATTAAATATCATGAATGCTATGCTTTGTGTTATTTGGGTGCTAGTGTTTCCATGATTCCAAAGACTTTGTGTGATTTGCTAAGTTTCCGTGATTTTGATGATTGTTCTTTAAACTTGCATCTTGCGGATTCCACTATTAAGAAACCTATGGGAAGAATTAATGATGTTCTTATTGTTGCAAATAGGAACTATGTGCCCGTATATTTTATTTTTCTTGATATAGATTGCAATCCTTCATGTCCTATTATTCTTGGTAGACCTTTCCTTACAACGATTGGTGCAATTATTGATATGAAGGAAGGGAATATTAGATTCCAATTTCCGTTAAGGAAAGTCATGGAACACTTCCCTAGAAATAAAATAAAATTACCTTATGAATCTATTATGAGAGCCACTTATGGATTGCCTACCAAAGATGGCAATACCTAGATCTATCCTTGCTTTTATGCCTAGCTAGGGGCGTTAAACGATAGCACTTGTTGGGAGGCAACCCAATTTTATTTATGTTTTTTTGCTTTTTGCTTCTGTTTAGGAATAAATTTTTGATCTAGCCTCTCGTTAGATTTGATTTTTTTGTTTTAATTAGTGTGTGTGCCAAGTTAAACCTATAGGATCTTCTTGGATGATATTTATTTGATCTTGCTGAAAATTCCAGAAACTTTCTGTTCATGAAAACAATTGTTAAAAATCACCAGAACGTGATAAAATATTGATTCCAATTGCTGATGATCAATAAAAAAATTGTATAGGTAGTCCTATTTTGGATGAGTTTTGTGAGTTCCAAAAGTTTGCGTTAGTTGCGGATTAATACAGACTGTTCTGTTTTTTGACAGATTCTGTTTTTCATGTGTTGTTTGCTTATTTTTATGAATCTATGGCTAGTAAAATAGTTTATATACTGTAGAGAAGTTCGAATACAGTAGGTTTAACACCAATATAAATAAATAATGAGTTCATTACAGTACCTTGAAGTGGTGTTTTGTTTTCTTTCGCTGACGGAGCTCACGAGATTTTCTGTTAAGTTTTGTGTTGTGAAGTTTTCAAGTTTTGGGTAAAAGATGTGATGGATTATGGAACACGGATTGGAAAGAGCCTAAGCTTGGGGATGCCCATGGAACCCCAAGATAATCTAAGGACACCTAAAAGCCAAAGCTTTGGGATGCCCCGGAAGGCATCCCCTCTTTCGTCTACTTCCATCGGTAACTTTACTTGGAGCTATATTTTTATTCACCACATGATATGTGTTTTGCTTGGAGCGTCTTGTATGATTTGAGTCTTTATTTGTTAGTTTACCACAATCATCCTTGCTGTACACACCTTTTGAGAGAGATACACATGATTCGGAATTTGTTAGAATACTCTATGTGCTTCACTTATATCTTTTGAGTTATATAGTTTTGCTCTAGTGCTTCATTTATATCTTTTAGAGCACGGTGGTGAATTTGTTTTATAGAAACTATTGTTCTCTCATAATTCACTTAGATTATTTTGAGAGTCCTACAAAACAGCGTGGTAATTTGCTTTAATTATGATAGGCATTCAAGATTAGTAAAAAAAATCTTATGAATACGTTGAATACTATGAGAAGTTTGATACTTGATAATTGTTTTGAGATATGAAGATGGTGATATTAGAGTCATGCTAGTTGAGTAGTTTTGAATTTCAAGAAATACTTGTGTTAAAGTTTGTGATTCCCGTAGCATGCATGTATGGTGAACCGTTATGTGATGAAGTCGGAGCATGATTTATTTATTGATTGTCTTCCTTATGAGTGGCGGTCGGGGACGAGCGATGGTCTTTTCCTACCAATCTATCCCCCTAGGAGCATGCGCGTAATACATTTCTTTGATAACTTGTAGATTTTTGCAATAAGTATATGAGTTCTTTATGACTAATGTTGAGCCCATGGATTATACGCACTTTCTTCCTTCCACCATTGCTAGCCTCTCTAATACCACACACTTTTCACCGGTATCATACACCCACCATATACCTTCCTCAAAACAGCCACCATACCTACCTATCATGGAATTTCCATAGCCATTCCAAGATATATTGCCATGCAACTTACCACCATTCCGTTTACTATGACACACTCCATCATTGTCATGTTGCTTCGCATGATCATGTAGTTGACATTGTATTTGTGGCAAAGCCACCGTTCATAATTCTTTCATACATGTCGCTCTTGATTCATTGCATATCCCGGTACACTGCCGGAGGCATTCACTTAGTCATATTTTGTTCTAAGTATTGAGTTGTAATAGTTGAGTTGTAAGTAAATAAAAGTGTGATGATCATCAATTTTTAGAGCATTGTCCGAGGTGAGGAAAGCATGATGGAGACTATGATTCCCCCACAAGTCGGGATGAGACTCCGGACTAAATAAAAAAAAGAGGCCATAAAAAAGAGAAAAGGCCCAAATAAAAAAATGAGAGAAAAAGAGAGAAGGGACAATGTTACTATCCTTTTACCACACTTGTGCTTAAAAGTAGCACCATGATCTTCATGATAGAGAGTCTCCTATGATATCACTTTCATATACTAGTGGGAATTTTTCATTATAGAACTTGGCTTGTATATTCCAATGATGGGCTTCCTAAAAATGCCCTAGGTCTTCGTGAGCAAACGAGTTGGATGCACACCCACTTAGTTTCTTTTGTTGATCTTTCATATACTTATAGCTCTAGCGCATCCGTTTCATGGCAATCCCTACTCACTCACATTGATATATATTAATGGGCATCTCCATAGCCCGTTGATACGCCTAGTTGATGTGAGACTATCTTCTCCTTTTTGTCTTCTCCACAACCACCATTCTATTCCACATATAGTGCTATGTCCATGGCTCACGCTCATGTATTGCGTGAAGATTGAAAAAGTTTGAGAACACCAAAAGTATGAAACAATTGCTTGGCTTGTCATCGGGTTGTGCATGATTTAAATACTTTGTGTGGTGAAGATAGAGCATAGCTAGACTATATGATTTTGTAGGGATAACTTTCTTTGGCCATGTTATTTTGAGAAGACATAATTGCTTAGTAAGTATGCTTGAAGTATTATTATTTTTATGTCAATATTAAACTTTGTGTTGAATCTTTCGGATCTGAATATTCATACCACAACTAAGAGAATTAAATTGAAATTATGCCAAGTAGCATTCCGCATCAAAAATTCTGTTTTTCTCATTTACCTACTCGAGGACAAGCAGGAATTAAGCTTGGGGATGCTTGATACGTCTCCAACGTATCTATAATTTTTGATTGCTCCATGCTATGTTATATTCTGTTTTGGATGAATAATGGGATTTATTATACACTTTTAAATTATTTTTGGGACTAACCTATTAACCAGAGGCCCAACCCAGAATTGTTGGTTTTTGCCTATTTTAGAGTTTCGCAGAAAAGGAAGATCAAACGGAGTCCAAACGGAATGAAACCTTCGGGAACGTGATTTTTGGAACGACATGATCCAGAGGACTTGGACCCTACGTCAACAAAGCAACCAGGAGGGCACAAGGTAGGGGGACGAGCCTACCCCCCTGGGCGCGCCCTGCACCCTCGTGGGGCCCATGTTGCTCCACCGACGTACTTCTTCCTCCTATATATACCTACTAACCCCAAACCAACAGAAGCATCCACGAAAACCTAATTCCACTACCGCAACCTTCTGTACCCGTGAGATCCCATCTTGGGGCCTTTTCCGGCGTCTCACGGAGGGGGGCATTGATCACGGAGGGCTTCTACATCAACACCATAGCCTCTCCGATGATGTGTGAGTAGTTTACCTCAGACCTTCGGTCCATAGTTATTAGCTAGATGGCTTCTTCTCTCTCTTTGGATCTCAATACAAAGTTCTCCATGATTCTCATGGAGATCTATTCAATGTAATCTTCTTTTGTGGTGTGTTTGTTGAGACCGATGAATTGTGGGTTTATGATCAAGTTTATCTATGAACAATATTTGAATCTTCTCTGAATTCTTTTATGTATGATTGGTTATCTTTGCAAGTCTCTTCGAATTCTCAGTTTGGTTTGGCCTACTAGATTGATCTTTCCTGCAATGGGAGAAGTGCTTAGCTTTGGGTTCAATCTTGCGGTGTCCTTCCCAAGTGATAGTAGGGGCAGCAAGGCACGTATTGTATTATTGCCATCGAGGATAACATGATGGGGTTTATATCATATTGCATGAGTTTATCCCTCTACATCATGTCATATTACTTAAAGCGTTACTCTATTCTTTTGTACTTAATACTCTAGATGCATGCTGGATAGCGGTCGATGTGTGGGGTAATAGTAGTAGATGCAGGCATGAGTCGGTCTACTTGTCGCGAACGTGATGCCTATATACATGATCAGATCATACCTAGATATTCTCATAACTATGCTCAATTCTGTCAATTGCTCAACAGTAATTTGTTCACCCACTGTAATACTTATGCTTTTGAGAGAAGCCACTAGTGAAACCTATGGCCCCCGGGTATATTTTCCATCATATTAATCTCCCGTCAACAAGCTATTTCTGGCACCGTTTATTTTGCTTTCTTTACTTTTAGTCTTTATCATAAAAATACCAAAAATATTGTCTTATCATATCTATCAGATCTCACTTTCGTAAGTGACCGCGAAGGGATTGGCAACCCCTTTATTGCGTTGGTTGCGAGGTTTATATTTGTTTGTGTAGGTGCGAGGGACTTGTGCGTGGCCTCCTACTGGATTGATACCTTGGTTCTCAAAAACTGAGGGAAATACTTACGCTAGTTTGCTGCATCACCCTTACCTCTTCAAGGGAAAACCAACGCAGTGCTCAAGAGGTAGTAGTAAGCTCCGTAAGGAAATAATGGATCTCAAGCAGCAAGTCAATAAGCTCGAGGAGGAGAATTGTATCCTGAGGGGCATCATCGCCAAGAATATCACATCACCACCTCCGGAAGAAGGAGACATAATCACATGGGTATGGGCACTCCCCTTGGCAACTGCCAAGCTTGGGGGAGGTGCCCCGGTATCGTATCACCATCACACTCCTATCTTTACCGTTTTTCTTAGTTCGATCCTTTTGGTAATATCTTGATCTAGTAGAATAAAGTTTTTGTATGATCTAGTTTTGATTTTTGCTTTATCTTCCCTCTATCTAATCGAGTCTGTGAGCTATATATAATAAATATTAGTGTTGAGTCAAGGGCTTGATTATCTTGCTATGATCTTGAGACAATAAAAAGAAAAGAGAAAGCATAAAAAGAAATAAAGAGATCATATTGATCTTATGGAGAGTAATGACTCCACATATAAAGAGTATGATGAATAAAAGTTGTTGAGAGTTGACAAACATAGTTTTGGTCATCGTTGCAATTAATAGGAAGTAATAAATGAAGAGAGGTTTTCACATATAAATATACTATCTTGGACATCTTTTATGGTTGCGAGCACTCATTAAAATATGATATGCTAAAGAGTTGATGTTGGACAAGGAAGACAATGTAATGGGTTATGTTTTCTTATATCTGACATAAAGTATATTGTCATGGATCATCCAACATTGTAACATCCCAAATTTTGGAATGTTAATATAATTAATTGAATTGTTTGTTTGTTTGCTTGAGTGAATTAAACTTGAGTGAAATTTGAACCTTTTCAAAAACTTTTGAATGAGAGGGAATAAAATGACTTTCCCTTCTCCGTAAATTCAAATTCATCCTATTAAAATCAATGAGACAAGATGACATGACTTCTTCAACTATAAAGAATTTGAACGGAGTTTTGCAATTTAATTCTTTCAAAGATTTGCACTTGCTTCTCTATTTTTCTTCCCCGAGAAATACCCCGAAAAATAAATTCTTGCAAGCAAGAAAGAGCGGAGGAAAATGACCCTCCAAAATCAGGGGCATTTTTGAAAATATTTGAGCCAAGAAAACCAAAGTTTTTATTTAAAATTATTTCCAAAAAAATAAAGCCTTTAGGGATTTTCAGAAAAACATTTTTTAAGTTTTTATTTTGGCCGTGGAATAATGCTCATCATCTACATTTTATTTTCTGATAATTTTAGTATATAAAAACTCTTTATTCCGAATTGATTTGATTTCCTTTTTATTGTTTTAGTTTCCTAATTTTAAAAATAGGAATGGAATCGTTTTATTAGGAAAAACCTGCTGGCCCATTAAGCACTTTCCTATTCTAGCCCAACAAGAGATCATCTCCTTCCTCTGTTTCCTCTCACGTTCTGAGAAGCTTTCCATATCCATGGAGACAGGAATCTCCACCTTCCCGATCTCCCTCGTCTTTCCATCCCAGCGCCTCCCGAGACCGCCTATAAAACCCCTCCCTCTCCTCGTTCCATTTTTCCCATCACCACGCCTCCCCTGCCCGTAGCCTCCTCGCCACCTTCCTCCTTTTCCTGCCTAGAACGCTCACCAGGAGCTCTCCTGGAACCTCCCATCGCCCAGGCGCCACCTCCCAAGCGCCGACCCCTCCTCCGCCACCCCACCCTCGCTTGGCGACCTCGCCCCCTCGCGGAGCAGCCCTCCACATCGCCGTATCCTTCCTGCCATCTCTTCCTAACGTACTGGTTACTCGCTTGTTGTTTTTTCGTTTTCAGTTTTATTTCCGTATCAGATTTAGTTCCGTTCTTGTTTAGCTTATAACTTTTGATCTAGAAGTCCAATGATGCTGATTCTTTTGCGTTAGATCACAATTTTCTTGTAGTTTCCAAAAATATATAATTTGTCTATGTTTGGATTTATAAAAATTGAGTTAGATCAGATTTGAATTAAAGCTTGTTTTGCTTATTCCGGGAGTTTAAAAATAGGTTTTTAATTAATTCTTTTTGCTCCTGGTCTCTAGGACCTTTGTTTATCCAGTAGTATTTAGTATTTTATTTTCAGGTTAATTTAAATTAGGTTTTTAGCAAAACAGTACTGTTTTAATATTAGTTCTGTTTTAGCTTTTTATTTATTGTTTTTATTAGTTTTAAATTATTTCTTTTTGTCACTTTTGACAAAATTAGTTGTGTTTCTGTTAGACAACAGGAGAAAATTTATTTTTACTTTAATTTTTTTTATTTTCCTTAGTTTTGTATGAAACCTTCTATAGGTCATAGTTAGAGTTTTATAAAAGCTTTTTATTTGTTTCTTTTGCAAATAAAATTTTATGGAAAAAATACTTTCTGTTAAATTAGTTATTTTACATTTTATTTTCTGTTAATTTATTAGTTTAGTATTTTAATTGTTGTTAAGTTTTTACTTACGGCAAAACTATATTAGATGTTTGTAGCAAAGTCATAGATCTTCGTTAGTAGTTTTTCTTTGTAGTTTTATTTGAAGTTTCTTTTGATTTTGTTTGAGTTTTATTATCGATTTTCCTTGCTGTTTTGATTGTTATTTGAGTGCTAAAATTGTTTGCTAGGATGTTTGCTTATGTGAATGCTATGTTTGACTATATAGATTTTCAACGGAGTGACGATTAGTTCCACCAAGTCATTTTCTCGACAGCGTTGTTATCTTCATCAAGTATTACCGAGCAAGTTCACTTTGATCATTGCTTTCATACCTATGTTTTTATTGCATTTAGTGGCATCCTTGCAACCACCCCTCGATAGTGTTATTGAATCCTTGTAGTTGAGTAGTATGCATGAGGTAGGAACCCATCACCCTGTTACCAAGCCGGGGCGATATTTTATTCTAATGCTACGCTATAGTAGACGGGGTTTGGTATGAGTGCTCGAGTGGTGTGAAGAAAGAGGACTCTACGTCAATGGCGACAACTCCATGATGGCATCTGCAAGGACTGCATTTTCAAGGCCTCAAGACTTCAAGACTCGAGACAAGAATTCAATACACACTCTTGGGTGAAGGATGGTTGACGGGCACCTGGAGAACCCAGGTGGTTGGCGGGATGCATGGAGAAGCGCCATGACATCTTGGAAAGCTTCACCCAGACTCAAAGAGGCGGAAGAATACTTCATGCCGGAAGCTTACCTGCAACCGCAAGTCATTATGGGCTCTGGCTTGGTTGACCTTAGTGGTGACTCTGGCTGGGACGGTACTAGCAGATGTAGAACTACGGTAGGATGGGATGAGTACGGACGGTGGTCAGAGGAACTCTTTGGAAGACCATGTTTCGGTCATCTTGTTCTCAAACACTCTGAAGTGCGAGAACGTAAAGAGAGGGATCGAATCTTGCGGGTAAAGTGTACAAACCTCTGCAGAGGGTTTAAACCTAATCGATTAGCTGTGCCCCCGGTTACAGACAATTTGAGCATCTGGACTTGGATCTATCTCGGAACTCTCAACACCGGATTGATAACTTAATTGTGGGCAACATATGATGATTTTGGGCTATGAGACATCGGTTGGCGGAACCATGTCATGATAGAAAACTCCATAGTACAGACTTCATTTATTCCTTTGATGTAGGGAAAATAAAATCAGCTTTTACGCAAACAAAACTCAGATCTGAGCCACAAAGCCAAATTGCATATAGTATAGTTTTACCATCTGTTTATTCATGTTGTGATCTTGCGGTACATTCAATGTCTTGACCTACACGGCTGCAACGTATCATGTTGCAGATATTTCCTCGACGAGTAAGAGTTACGATCTGAGGTTACGGTCTACACTCAACTTTGCCGATGGCGTTGATGGGACTCCACACCCGTTTGATTGTTTCCGCTGAGTATTATGAGGTATATATCATTTTACGTTATTTATACATGTGATTGCACTTTGATATATACATTGATGTACTGTGTGCCAAAGATATCTTGATCCAGGATGGCATGAGATACGCAGGCTTGACCGTCCGAGGTCGGGTCGCTACAGAGATGGTATCGAGCACATGTTGACTGTAGGGCGTGACCCTAGAAACCGGAAAGCCTTAGAACAGGATATCTCAAAACTTTATTTACAAAAGACTCTTACTTCTCATCTTTTCGATTTTATCGAATAGACACTCTCACCTCAAAATAGTTAGGATATACCCTTTTCCCTTTTGACCACATGAAGGATCAACTGAAGCCACTCCAAGAAAGATATCGGAGGACTGATGACCTCTTCCAAGTAAAGAGGATTTCACCATGTATTAGAAGCTACAACAGTTGAAGACTCCGAAGATTTGAAGTTCCTAAAGAAATATTTGACCTTTAGAAGACCAAACCCCTGTTACACACTTACGTTAGATGCGACGATGTGTGAGCTGTCATTTGTTTGATGTTTTTCCGACAGCCACAAAGTAAAACTTGTTTCATCAAAAAAACTATTGTTTGTATTGTGTGTATATCCCTCCCCACCTCTCTCATCTCACCTTAAAACCCTTGAACCCCATAGATGATGAATGAAGTTGGACTGATATTCTCTGGATCAAGACTTCAGTAGGAGGCAGAGCTATGGATGCAGAACAAGGAGAATCACTTCGGGAACAATTTGGTTTCAAGGAAGTATGAGGTCCAATACGCTCTTCAGTACTTTACAGAAAGTGCTGCAACCTGGTGGAGAATGCATCAATCCATACAAGGATTTAAAGGAGCAAGAACTTGGGAGGAATTCAAGAAGACCCTATTGAGATCACGTCTCATCCGGAGGCACCATGATAACCCGAAGAAGAAACCTTATGCCTGCAAGTTTGCGGAGGAATAGGACACACCCAGGAGGAACACAAGGATGGATGCCCTCATTGTGAGGAGAAACACCCTGCTGAGGAATGCCCAACTAGTCAGGTGACTTGTTTCTTGTGTGAAGGAACCACCCACTACCCGACTCAGTGTCACATTTACCCCATGGTGCAACAAACTATTCAGGAGCAGGAAGAAGGAATGAAAGAAGCGCCCGAGAAGTTATGAAAGAACCTGTGATGAAGGAATGTGTTGAAGACCACGATGGAGAAGGCCTCAACAGATTTTACTCCAATGCCTGCCATTCATGTGGAGAAGAAGGACATTTTTCACAAGATTGCACCAAGGAAAGGAAAGAGTATTTGGGATACTTCCCAGCGGAAGCAATAGAGTTTGATCCAAAGGGAATAGAAGGTTTGATCGAGCGAAGAAACCCAAGAAGAGAAAACAAAGACACCCTCAGAACAACCCAATCCTGCAAAGAGCGACAAGAGTCATATTACCTGTTTTTGAATGTAAGGACGTCGGGCATTATGCCAATCATTGTCTCGAAAGGAAGCAAGGAACTCAAGGAGCAGGCACCATCTCCAAGAAGCTCAAAGACTTATCGAAAGTTATGTGTTTTCATTGCAAGGAAGCAGGACATTATGCTACTAAATGTCCCGACAAGATGAAAGCAGGAGTGGAGTAGTTGGAATTTTGATATTGGAAACAAGAGTAATAGAAAGCAATTCCATTTTCATGAGTTCGATGAGTTGAGTTATGTAATGGGTGCTCGAGATTGTAATGAATGCATGAATCAATAAAGTTAAGGTGTGATGATTTCATATGTTGAATTTTATGGGTTGTTACTCCATGAACAAAGAGTTTTGACCATTTTCGAGGATATGAGAAAAATATGGTCTATGGAAGAATTTGTGCATTTTAAGGGTGGTAGTACCATGTGAAGAAGACTAGACTAATGGATAAGAAAATATATAGTCCACGGATTTGTAGTTGAAGGAATTTTTTGGAGAAAGCAGTACTATTGGATTTAAAGGAGGTGTAACATGAGAGTTACTCCAAGGATGAGTTAAAGCTGCACCGGTGTTGAAGTGGGCCATAACCCACAGGCCCAGGATTTTGATAAGGAACAGATGTAACCTTGATAAAGGAATAAATTTGGAAGAATCGGTGATCCAATCAGCATACGTTTACGTAGGGAGGTTACGCCAAAAACACGAGAGTGGTGAAGTAACGATAGATGTTTCGTTTGGCTTGCGAAACCATGGATTTACTCGAAACCAGTTCGAGAACAAGAGAAATTCTGCAATGCTTGTGAGTATGCCCAAGTGTTAGAATACGTGATTCACTTTGTTTACGTATGTGGTAATGATTCAAATGCACGGGATGGACTGGCCCCATACCGGAGACTTCTATCATGAACTATCATATGTTGATGGAAAATCAGAGAGCCTTGAAAACCTTAGAAGAGTGTCGACACGATAAGCCATAAAACCATAGAATGGTAGTACGATGCAACCCTTCTGAGCAACCGTTGCCAATCGTAGGATATACGGTGAAGTTCAACAGACCCGTTTTCTGCAGGAGAAACCATTAATGGTAGACCACCATGAGTGTTTGATAGTTGTCTAGAATGGACACAGACCTATCGACTAAGAAGATCCAGCCTCGGACGAACTTCAACTTTGACACACCGACCCAAGATTTTGAGGAACACCCTATACTTCTGGCAGAAGAGCTTTAATGAAGGAGCTATTGTAAGATATGTGAAGGGACATACATTTTCAGCCCTCCAGAGGAAGTATCTGAGTTTATTGGAACCATGACCTTGTTTTTAAGTGTGGTAGCACCGACCTTTCGACCAAGACATTTGCTAGAAGACCCCAACCCTAACCTTTTCTTGCTAGCCTCTTCGAATCTCGAGGACGAGATTCATTCTAAGTGTGGTAGGTTTGTAACATCCCAAATTTTGGAATGTTAATATAATTAATTGAATTGTTTGTTTGTTTGCTTGAGTGAATTAAACTTGAGTGAAATTTGAACCTTTTCAAAAACTTTTGAATGAGAGGGAATAAAATGACTTTCCCCTTCTGCGGTAAATTCAAATTCATCCTATTAAAATCAATGAGAGAAGATGACATGACTTCTTCAACTATAAAGAATTTGAACGGAGTTTTGCAATTTAATTCTTTCAAAGATTTGCACTTGCTTCTCTATTTTTCTTCCCGAGAAATACCCGAAAAATAAATTCTTGCAAGCAAGAAAGAGCGGAGGAAAATGACCCTCCAAAATCAGGGGCATTTTTGAAAATATTTGAGCCAAGAAAAACCAAAGTTTTTATTTAAAAATTATTTGCAAAAAGAAATAAAGCCTTTAGGGATTTTCTGAAAAACATTTTTTAAGTTTTTATTTTGGCCGTGGAATAATGCTCATCATCTACATTTTATTTTTCTGATAATTTTAGTATATAAAAACTCTTTATTCGAATTGATTTGATTTCCTTTTTATTGTTTTAGTTTCCTAATTTTAAAAATAGGAATGGAATCGTTTTATTAGGAAAAACCTGCTGGCCCATTAAGCACTTTCCTATTCTAGCCCAACAAGAGATCATCTCCTTCCTCTGTTTCCTCTCACGTTCTGAAGCTTTCCATATCCATGGAGACAGGAATCTCCACCTTCCCGATCTCCCTCGTCTTTCCATCCCAGCGCCTCCCGAGACCGCCTATAAAACCCCCTCCTCTCCTCGTTCCATTTTCCCATCACCACGCCTCCCCTGCCCGTAGCCTCCTCGCCACCTTCCTCCTTTTCCTGCCTAGAACGCTCACGGGAGCTCTCCTGGAACCTCCCCATCGCCCAGCGCCACCTCCCAAGCGCCGACCCCTCCTCCGCCACCCCCACCCTGCTTGGCGACCTCGCCCCCTCGCCGGAGCAGCCCTCTCCTTCCTGCCATCTCTGCCTCACGTACAGGTAACTCCCTTGTTGTTTTTTTTCGTTTTCAGATTTATTTCCGTAACAGATTTAGTTCCGTTCTTGTTTAGCTTATAACTTTTGATCTAGAAGTCCAATGATGCTGATTCTTTTTGCGTTAGATCAAAATTTTCTTGTAGTTTACAAAAATATATAATTTGTCTATGTTTTGATTTATAAAAATTTATTTAGATCAGATTTGAATTAAAGCTTGTTTTGCTTATTCGGGAGTTTAAAAATAGGTTTTAATTAATTCTTTTTGCTCCTGGTCTCTAGGACCTTTGTTTATCCAGTAGTATTTAGTATTTTATTTTCAGGATAATTTAAATTAGGTTTTTAGCAAAACAGTACTGTTTTAATATTAGTTCTGTTTTAACTTTTTATTTATTGTTTTTATTAGTTTTAAATTATTACTTTTTGTCACTTTTGACAAAATTAGTTGTGTTTCTGTTAGACAACAGGAGAAAATTTATTTTTACTTTAAAAAAATTTTATTTTCCTTAGTTTTGTATGAAACCTTCTATAGGTCATAGTTAGAGTTTTATAAAAGCTTTTTATTTGTTTCTTTTTGCAAATAAAATTTTATGGAAAAAATACTTTCTGTTAAATTAGTTATTTTACATTTTATTTTCTGTTAATTTATTAGTTTAGTATTTTAATTGTTGTTAAGTTTTTACTTACGGCAAAACTATATTAGATGTTTGTAGCAAAGTCATAGATCTTCGTTAGTAGTTTTTCTTTGTAGTTTTATTTGAAGTTTCTTTTGATTTTGTTTGAGTTTTATTATCGATTTTCCTTGCTGTTTTGATTGTTATTTCGAGTGCTAAAATTGTTTGCTAGGATGTTTGCTTATGTGAATGCTATGTTTGACTATATAGATTTTCAACGGAGTGACGATTAGTTCTACCAAGTCATTTTCGTGACGTTGTTATCTTCATCAAGTATTACCGTGCAAGTTCACTTTGATCATTGCTTTCATACCTATGTTTTTATTGCATTTAGTGGCATCCTTGCAACCACCCCTTAGTAGTGTTATTGAATCCTTGTAGTTGAGTAGTATGCATGAGGTAGGAACCCATCACCACATTACCAAGCCGGGACGATATTTTATTCTAATGCTACACTATAGTAGACGGGGTTTGGTATGAGTGCTCGAGAGTGGTGTGAAGAAGGAGGACTCTCGTCAATGACGACAACTCCATGATGGCATCTGCAAGGACTGCATTTTCAAGGCCTCAAGACTTCAAGACTCGAGACAAGAATTCAATACACACTCTTGGGTGAAGGACGGTTGGCGGGCACCTGGAGAACCCAGTGGTTGGCGGGATGCATGGAGAAGCGCCATGACATCTTGCGGAAAGCTTCACCCGGACTCAAAGAGACGGAAGAATACTTCATGCCCGGAAGCTTACCTGTGCAACCGCAAGTCATTATGGGCTCTTGCTTGGTTGACCTTAGTGGTGACTCTGGCTGGGACGGTACTAGCAGATGTAGAACTATGGTAGGATGGGATGAGTACCGGACAGTGGTCAGAGGAACTCTTTGGAAGACCATGTTTCGGTCATCTTGTTCTCAAACACTCTGAAGTGCGAGAACGTAAAGAGAGGGATTGAATCTTGCGGGTAAAGTGTACAAACCTCTGCAGAGGGTTTAAACCTAATCGATTAGCCGTGCCCCCGGTTACGGACAATTTGAGCATCTGGACTTGGATCTATCTGGAACTCTCAACACCGGATTGATAACTTAATTGTGGGCAACATATGATGATTTTGGGCTATGAGACATCGGTTGGCGGAACCATGTCATGATAGAAAACTCCATAGTACAGACTTCATTTATTCCTTTGATGTAGGGAAAATAAAATCAGCTTTTACGCAAACAAAACTCAGATCTGAGCCACAAAGCCAAATTGCATATAGTATAGTTTTACCATCTGTTTATTCATGTTGTGATCTTGCGGTACATTCAATGTCTTGACCTACACGGCTGCAACGTATCATGTTGCAGATATTTCCTCGACGAGTAAGAGTTACGATCTGAGGTTACGGTCTACACTCAACCTGCCGATGGCGTTGATGGGACTCCACACCCGTTTGATTGTTTCTGCTGAGTATTATGAGGTATATATCATTTTACGTTATTTATACATGTGATTGCACTTTGATATATACATTGATGTACTGTGTGTGCCAGCATACTGATCGAGGGATGGCACCGATAGACAGAGGCTTGACCGTCTGAGGTCGGGTCGCTACAAACATGTTGAGCTTGCCTTTCCCCCTCATGCTAGCCAAATTATTTGCACCAAGTAGAGATACTACTTGTGCTTCTGAATATCCTTAAACCCAGTTTTGCCATGAGAGTCCACGATACCTACCTATGGATTGAGTATGACCCTTCAAGTAAGTTGTCATTGTTGTATGCAATAAAAATTGCTCTCTAAATATGTATGATTTATTAGTGTGGAGAAAATAAGCTCTATACGATCTTGTGATGTGGAAGCAATAAAAGCGACGAACTGCATAATAAAGGTCCATGTCACAAGTGGCAATATAAAGTAATGTTATTTTGCATTAATATTTCGTGCATCCAACACTAAAAGCACATGACAACCTCTGCTTCCCTCCCCGAAGGGCCTATCTTTTACTTTTGTCTTTTACCTTATGCAAGAGTCATGGTGATCTTCACCTTTCCATTTTATATTTTATCCTTTGGCAAGCACCTTATGTTGGAAAGATCCTGATACATATATCCAATTGGATGTAAGTTAGCATGAGCTATTATTGTTGACATTACCCTTGAGGTAAAAGGTTGGGAGGCAATACTATAAGCCCCTATCTTTCTCTATGTCCTATTAAAACTCCAAACCCATAAGTATTGCTTGAGTGTTAGCAATTGTGAGAGACTAAATGATAGTTGAGTATGTGGACTTGCTGGAAAGCTCTTATATTGACTCTTTCTGATGTTATGATAAATTGCAATTGCTTCAATGACTGAGATTATATTTTGTTAGTTCTCAATGAAGTTTCTGATTCATACTTGACATTGTGAACAGATTATTACTTGAGCATAAAAAATCATATGACAATATATATATATATATATATATATATATATATATATATGTTGTTGTTATAAGAATGATCATGATGCCCTCATGTCCGTATTTTATTTTATCGACACCTCTATCTCTAAACATGTGGACATTTTTATCGTTATCGGCTTCCCCTTGAGGACAAGCGAGGTCTATGCTTGGGGGAGTTGATACGTCCATTTTGCATCATGCTTTTATATCGATATTTATTGCACTATGGGCTGTTATTACACGTTATGTCACAATACTTATGCCTATTCTCTCTTATTTTACAAGGTTTACGTGAAGAGGGAGAATGCCGGCAGCTGGAATTCTGGGCTGGAAAATGAGCAAATATTAGAGACCTATTTTGCACAGCTCCAAAAGTCCTGAAACTTCACGGAAGTTATTTTTGGAATTAATAAAAAGTACTGGCAAAAGAATCCACCAGAGGGGGCCCACACCCTAGCCACGAGGGTGGGGGCGCGCCCTACCCCCCTGGGCGCGCCCCCCTGCCTCGTGGGCCCCCTGGCAGGCCTCCGGTGCCCATCTTCTGCTATATGAAGTCTTTTACCCTGGAAAAAATCATAAGCAAGCTTTCGGGAAGAAACTCCGCCGCCAGGAGGAGGAACCAATCTAGGGCTCCGGCAGAGCTGTTCTTCCGGGGAAACATCCCTCCGGGAGAGGGAAATCATCGCCATCGTCATTACCAACGATCCTCTCATCAGGAGGGGGTCAATATCCATCAACATCTTCACCAGCACCATCTCATCTCGAACCCTAGTTCATCTCTTGTACCCTATCTTTGTCCCAAAGCCTCAGATTGGTAGCTGTGTGTTGCTAGTAGTGTTGATTACTCCTTGTAGTTGATGCTAGTTGGTTTATTTGGTGGAATATTATATGTTCAGATCCTTTATGCATATTAACACCCCTCTGATTATGAACATGAATATGATTTGTGAGTAGTTACGTTTGTTCCTGAGGACATGGGAGAAGTCTTGCTATAAGTAGTCATGTGAACTTGGTATTCGTTTGATATTTTGATGAGATGTATGTTGTTCTTTCCTCTAGTGGTGTTATGTGAACATCGACTACATGACAATTCACCATTGTTTGGGCCTAGAGGAAGGCATTGGGAAGTAATAAGTAGATGATGGGTTGCTAGAGTGACAGAAGCTTAAACCGTAGTTTATGAGTTGCATCGTAAGGGGCTGATTTGGATCCATATGTTTCATGCTATGGTTAGTTTTACCTTAATACTTCTTCTGTAGTTCCGGATGCTTGCAATAGGGGTTAATCATAAGTGGGATGCTTATTCAAGAAAGGGCAGCACCCAAGCACCGGTCCACCCACATACCAAATTATCAAAGTAACGAACGCGAATCATATGACCGTGATGAAAACTAGCTTGACGATAATTCCCATGTGTTCTCGGTAGCTCTTTTCTCTATATAAGAGTTTTTCCAGGCTTGTCCTTTGCTACAAAAAGGATTGGGCCATCTTGCTGCACCTTATTTACTTTTATTACTTGTTACCCATTACAAATTACCTTATCACAAATTATCTGTTACCGATAATTTCAGTGCTTGTAGAGAATACCTTACTGAAAACTGCTTATCATTTCCTTCTGCTCCTCGTTGGGTTCAACACGCTTACTTATCGAAAGTACTACGATAGATCCCCTACACTTGTGGGTCATTAGGCTCTCTCCTCGTTCCCAATAAAGCTAGAGGGCACGTAAGCGGTGCATTTAATACGTTTGTCCTTAGATGACCAAGATAAGCATGTGTATTGTGGCGGTTTGCAGCTTCTGCATACAGTGTAGCAGCTTTACACCTCCTGTGTGTCACAGTGGCAGCCCCTTGGACATATAAAAGGAGGCCCATGACATACTGGAGGAGGATTCAGCTTTTTGGACCTCTCGGCCCAGCTTGCATGCGTAGCAATGAGCCGAAGCTCAAGAACACTCAATACACAATCAAGCAGGACTAGGGTTTTACGCACCTCTGCGGCCCGAACCTGGGTAAAGACCCGTGGTGTTGATCACTAGATCTGCTCGTTGCTTATCCCCTGTTCCCTGCCAAACCATAGAAGGGATCCCCGTGGTCTCATAGGTGTCGTTTCCCCAACATCTTTGGCGTGCCAGGTAGGGGGCCTGAGAGCTTTGAGAACCTGATCTAGTGATTAGCACGTTGTTTCATCGATCACCATGTCTCCCAAGAAGAAGGGGGTCACGGTGATCGGCTCATCTGGAGCCCGTCCGCCCGTGTCACTCCAAGGGCAGGGCCATGCAGCCCACGGGCAGCACGAAAACCTCTGAGATCGCCCCGCCGGCGCCCGCACGGCGGTCCTCCCAGGTCATCTGCGACAAGTGGCGCCGCGGCGGGGTGACCCCGGACGCTGCCGCGGGAAGAGCCCTTAGCATCATTTTCAAGATGCATAGGACCGGCAAGCACTAATGAGCCGCCAAGGCTCCATACTCCTATTTTCTCTTCTTTCTTTTTTACAAAGAACAAAAGGTCCCCTCGCATACAAGGTTGCCGGGGGTGTGGAGAGTGTGGACGCCAACAGGCAATGCTCGAGGTGGCATCCTGCGAAGAAGAATATAGTAGCAAAAAGCTAAGTCACGAGACTTTGTGCAAATTTCTTTTACTTTTGGTTATTCTCCCTCGAATGGTCCTGGTTCTTGTATAAGGAAAACCTGCACGTGAAGGAACCTTATCGGGATTGGTTGCGCCCTTGCTCCATTTCGAGTCTGCTCAACGGGTCAAGTGGCTGCACTAGGAACGGCGAGGTGCCTTGCCAGCAGCGGCGCCCCAAGCAGGCTGCTAAGGATCTGTCCTCAAAGTGCTCACGCCTAGGGTGTGCGCATTGGCAAGCCTTTCCTAGTAATGCATAGGGTATGTACTATACAAAGGGGGATCAAACAAGGAAGATAACATGCATTCAGTTTGAAACATAGCACGTTATATTACATAAATAATTTCCGTAGTTCTAACTTAAGTGGAATTATTTTTGGGATACGAATCAATGGCGGCAAGAATAAGCGGAGCGCCTAGTCCCGGCACTGGCCCTCCATCCTCGTGACGTGGTCGACCAGGCTGACAACGGGCATGACAAGTTCTTCAAGTGCCCTGCGATCCGCATCTGCTGGCAAGCTGTCCTGGTTAAGGTCGAGGCCGGGGTTCCTGTATGCCACCTTGGTGAGCACCTTGAGGAGGGCGCCCCGACAAAGCTTCCGGGACTCGTAGGCCAGGTGGGTCACCCGGCGGTCGTGGAGCAGCTTCAAGGCATCAAATATGGCCTGAAGGAACATGGTCACCCTGGCGCTCTCACTTATCCTGTCGTCGTGGGAGAACCTGATGCTCGGTAGGCCCATGGTGGATAGGTGCGTCGTAAGCCTCTCTGAGACGTCGACGAGGCGCTCGGTCCATAGCTTCACACCGTTCACGTAGTCGTTGTGCTCGGCGGCAGCGCTCTGGAGCAGTAGCCTCTCATCCTCAAGGCTCTTGGCCAAGGTCTTCTCGCGAGCCCTGCTACCCGCAAGGGTCTCCTTCAGGGTGGACAACTTTAGCTTCAGACCGACAATTGAGTCGTTGGCCCCGGAGAGCAGCGTGTTCTTTTCAGATAAGGAGACCTGCAAGCCAGCCAAGGTGTCGATGGTTTTGTCCCTGTCTCTCTTGAGCGTCGCGACCTCCTTGTTGTGCTTCTCCAGCTCTGCCCCCAGCTCCTCCACCTTGCGGGCCAGCTCGCTCTTGGCGGCCTCTGCCGCTTCAGTAGCATCGACGGCCTCCTTCAGCTTGCCGGCGTGATCCAGGACCAGAGCGACAAGAGCATCGTTGTGTTTCTGCTCCAGTTCCTGGGTTTGCTGCAAGACGAGCTTCTCGATCTCTTCTTCCTTGCCGCGGAGCTTGGCGGAAAGTGCCTCCTCACGGGCAGCAAGGTCTTCTTCTTGGGCATCGAGCAAGATGCGGCGCTCCCTCAGCTCACCGTCCTCCTTGGCGATCCGTGCAGCGTCCTTCTCCCGTGCCTTCTTGATATCTAATTGCTTTAGAAGAACCTCGTTCCACTGCTGACCTAGCTGCTCCTGGCTGTCCTTCAAATCTTGCCGGGCCTCCGTAAACTACACCTGTGTCTGCTCAACGCACTCCTGGAGGCTCGCCTCCGTTGCGTCTCCTCTTCGTCCATGTTGTCGGCCGCCTCTTTGTCTGCCTCCCCGGCAGAAGCACCCCCGATGGAAGCGTCGCTACGCTCCCCGGTGGACCCCACCTGCTCGGCAAAGTCTTCTTCGGCCCTGGCCTCGCTTTCCCAGAAGCCAGTGCTGCCGGCCGCTGCGGCAAGAGCCGCCTCCTCCGCCCTGTTGGCAATATACGCCACCTCCTCGGTGGTGGTGTCGCGGACGAGCTGCTTCTCCTCATGGTCAGGCCGCTTCGACAAACTGTCGAAGAACTCCTGCACCAGCGTCGTGTCTGGTTCGGCGCAGGTCTGGTCGAGGCCGTGGGCGTTGAACACCGGCATCATGGCGATGATGGAGGTCTGGGCGGAGTTGTTGCACATAGGGACCACGGCCGCCGGCAACTTGAACGGCTTGCCGACCTCCGCAACCTTGCCGGCTCTTCAGCCTTGCCATCCTTTTTCTTGCCGGCCTTGCCGGGCTTGTCGATCTTGAGCTAGAACAGCTTCGAGCAGAGGGACGCATGCTGCAACACTGTGAAGTTCTGATTCAGACGAAGGCGCGACCTCATGATGTCCGCCGCTTTCCGGAAATCTCAAGCCGACCTCCCTTTGTTATCTAGAGGGGCAATGCGGTGGCAGATTAAATCGGCCCCGATCATATCCAAGGTGAGCCCGACAGACTTGAGGCGGTGGATTCCGGTAATGGCAACTGCGAGCTTCTTGTCCCGAGGGTCGAGGCTACCCCAGTTGCCGTGACGGACCACTTGCGTTTGCCGGGGGATGCAGAATGGGTGCGGCTCCTTCTCCACAATCCAGCACCACTTGTGCCGCCACTCTACCCATTTCTCCTTCTCGGTCCCGTTTGGGTATGTCTCCTTGCAACATGCCCTCGTGATCCAGGTGACGCAACCGGACAGCGCCCGTCCTGGCTGGGAGGAAATAGTGGCTGAAGAGCGTCGTGTTGGGGGTCACCCCGGCAAAGTTCTCACAGAGGTGAGCCAAGTTGGCCATACACGCCACGGTGTTCGGCATGAAGTCCAGAAGATGGAGGTCGAAGGTGTACATGATGTCGATGAAGAAATCCGAGGACGGGGGGCAGAGCTCGTAGTAAAGATAATTAACAAAGAAGGGATATCGATCTGGACCTTGTGCGCCATTGGGTCCAGAGATGACGCGGGTGGCGGGATGCCCCATCGTCTCCCTCCCCCACATGAACTGGAATCACTCGAGCGCGCATGCGTCGAGCCCAGGAGCAAAGACGGCGTGCTCCCTCCGCTTCGTCAACAGTGCATCCTCCACCTCCTCGCTCCCCTGGAGCACCCCCTTGTTCTTGTTCTTGGGCGCCGTGGCAGCCGACGGAGGGCAGGGGGGACCGAAAGCAGTTAGGGCGCGGCGGCAATGGGTGGAGAAGGGAGCTTTGGATTGGGCTCGAGGAAGAAGAAGGGGGCGGCGGTTTCCTAGATTGGAATGGGCGAAAGGGGTAAATGAGCAGCGCCCCTGCGATTTCCTCTTTTTATGGGGAAGGCGCGGGGCTGCCTCTTTATTGTTCAGTGTGTAGGCATTGGCGCAGGCACAGGCGCGCTGCAACCACCCCGCGCACGACCCCCACGATGCGCACTCAATGAAGATCATGGGGAAGCGCAGCGGACGAGAATATTATGGTAGTTATTTCCCTGCCATGCGTGCCCGCGCACTATTTGGGCCTGGCCCAATGACGCCTCGCACCCGTGTATGGCCCAGGCTCGGGGACTCCTGTCAGTGTAATAAAGTTTGGGCTCTTTAGCACCCCATACTTGTGCACGGGCAGCCGTAGCCACCTCCGCGGCAAGTCCTGAACGGGGCGACCGAGAACAAGATACAAGGCAAAGAGAAGCAGTCGAACTAGAGACTAGAAGACAGAGGGAGAGCTGGACCCCCGGCATGATTCTTGCTGGAATGGCTCGCGAAACCCCAGCAAGATCCTTGCCGGGGACGATTCGCAGATCACTCACAAAGGCACCATTGTGGTTGAGAGCTCTGACACCATCAACAATGTTAAGGCCAGAATCCAAGGGCACGCACGTAGTGGCGTGCAGATCTTTGTGAAGGACAGAAGACGAGACGCTAGCAAGTCCCTACCAAGGATGCCGACGAGGCCCCGACGAGATCCCTGCCGAGGATGCCCACGAGGCTCCGGCAAGATCCTTGTCGAGGATGCACATGAGGCCCCGGCAAGATCCTTGCCGGGGACATTGGCAAGACCTTGGCCAGACTCGGCTGCCCAGTCACCACTCCAGTGCGGGGGCTGACCTGCCAGCCTGGCAAGCACCTGCGTGGTGACATGCAGATCTTCATGAAGTCCCTGCCACCTCTCCAGCGCAGCAGCTGGCCAGCCAACTTGGTACTGCATGCCCCATCGGCATGGACGCGTGTCGAGACGGGGCGGGGCGGCAACGGACGGGACGGGCTCTCTCCCCGTCCCCGATAAAGCTAGAGGGCATGTAAGCGGCGCATTGAATACGTTTGTCCTTAGATGACCAAGATAAGCATGTGTACTGTAGCGGTTTGTAGCTCCTGCATACACTATAGCAGCTTTACACCTCCTGTGTGTCACCGTGGCAGCCCCTTGGACATATAAAAGGAGGCCCATGGCGTACTGGAGGATGATTCAGCTTTTTGGACCTCTCGGCCCGGCTTGCATACGTAGCAACGAGCCGAAGCTCAAGAACACTCAATACACAATCAAGCAGGACTAGGGTTTTACGCACCTCTGCGGCCCGAACCTGGGTAAAGACCCATGGTGTTGATCACTAGATATGCTCTTTGCTTAGCCCCTGTTCCCTGCCAAACCGTAGAAGGGACCCCCGTGGTCTCATAGGTGTCGTTTCCTCGACAATCAATCAAAAACTATATCGTTTAATCTTGCTCGTAACCGTTGAGGGATTGACAACCCCTTTACACATTGGGTTGCAAGTATTTTTTGTTTGTGTGCATGTGTTGTTTACATAGTGTTGCTTGGTTCTCCTACTGGATTGATAACCTTGGTTTCATAACCGAGGGAAATACTTATCTCTATTGTATCAAGATCATCCTCTCCTCTTCGAGGAAATACCAACACAGCTCACAAGTAGCATACGTCCACTTTGCATCATGTTTCCTACTATTATTTATAATGTTTGGTTGCAATATTTATATGGAGAAGGAAATTACCGGTAGTTGGAATTCTAGACCTAAAAGAGCTACACCAAATATAGCTATTTTAATGAGCTCCAAATGACCTGAAACTTCATGAGGATTTTTTTATTGGACATATAAAAATATACTGGAACAAAGAAATACCAGAGGGGGTCCACCTGCTACTCACAAGGCAAGGGCGCGCCCACCCACCCAGGGCGCATCCTGATGCCTTGTGGGGCCCACAGCTGGCCTCTGGTGCCCAACTTCTGCTATATGAAGGGTTTTTCCCTATAAAAAATAAATAAGAGGAAGACTTTCAGGACGAAGCGCCGCCATCTCGAGGCGGAACCTGGGCAGGAGTATTTTTGCTCTCTGGCAGAGCGATTCCACCTGGGATACTTCCCTCCAGGAGGGGGAAATCGACACCATCAACATTCAACAACGATCCTCTCATCATGGGAGGAACAATCTTCATCAACATATTCACTGACACCATCTCCTCTCAAACCCTAGTTCATCTCTTGTATTCAAACATTGTCCCAAAACCTCAGATTGGTACATGTGGGTTGCTAGTAGTGTTGACTACATCTTGTAGTTGATGTTAGTTGGTTTATTTGGTGGAAGATTATATGTTCAGATCCCTAAGCATATTCAATACACCTCTGATCTTGAACATGAATATGATTTGTGAGTAGTTACTTTTGTTCTTGAGGACAAGTAGAAGTCTTGTTATAAGTAATCATGTGAAGTAGGTATTTGTTCGATATTTTGATAATATGTATGTTGTTCTTTAGTGGTGTTATGTGAACATCTGATACGTCTCCAACGTATCTATAATTTCTGATTGTTCCATGCTGTTATATTATCATTCTTGGATGTTTTATAATCATTTTATAGTCATTTTATAACATCTTTTGGTAGTAACCTATTGACATAGTGCCAAGTGCCAGTTGCTGTTTTTTTGCATGTTTTTTACATCGCAGGAAATCAATACCAAAAGGAGTCCTAATGAAGTGAAACTTTTTGTGGATTTTTTGGACCAGAAGACAACCAATGGTCCGAAGAAGCAACTGGGGGGGGGGTGCTCCGAGGGGAGCACAACCCACCAGGGCACGGCGGGAGGCCCAGGCGTGCCCTGGTGGGTTGTGCCCACCTCGGGTGCCCCCTGGACCGCCTCTTTACTCTATAAATACCCGAATATTCCAGAAACCCTAGGGGAGTCGACGAAAATCAATTCCATCCGCCACAGAGTCCTGAACCACCAGATCCAATCTAGACACAATCACGGAGGGGTTCACCACTTCCATGGGCGCCTCTCCAATGAAGAGTGAGTAGATCTTTATAGACCTTCGGGCCCGTAGTTATTAGCTAGATGGCTTCCTCTCTCTCGTTTGATCCTAAATACAATGGTCTCTTGGAGATCCATATGATGTAACTCCTTTTGCGGTGTGTTTGTTGGGATCGGATGAACTTTGAGTTTATGATTAGATCTATCTTTTTATCCATGAAAGTTATTTGAATCTTCTTTGATATCTTATATGCATGATTGCTTATAGCCTCGTATTTCTTCTCTGATATTTGGGTTTTATTTGGCCAACTTGATCTATTTATCTTGCAATGGGAATAGGTGCTTTGTAGTGGGTTTGATCTTACGGTGCTTGATCCCAGTTACAGAAGTTGAACCGACATGTATGTATCGTTGCTAATAAGGATAAAACAATGGGATCTATTTCTACTAAATAGATCTTGTCTACATCATGTCATCATTCTTATTGCATTACTCTATTTCTCCATGAACTTAATACACTAGAGGCATGCTGGATAGCGGTCGATGTGTGGAGTAATAGTAGTATATGCAGGCAGGAGTCGGTCTACTAATCTTAGACGTGATGCCTATATAATGATCATTGCCTGGATATCGTCATGATTTTTTGAAGTTCTATCAATTGCCCAACAGTAATTTTTTAACCCACCATTTGCTATTTTTCTCGAGAGAAACCACTAGTGAAACCTACGGCCCCCGGTTCTCTTTCTCATATTATTCGCCTTTGCGATCTATTTTATTTGCCTTTTATTTTCTGATCTATTAAACCAAAAATACAAAAATACCTTGCTGCAATTTATTTTATTTGGCGTTCGATCTATCAATATTTACTACTCTCTCACGTCCGTTTGCCAATTTCCGGCACCGCTACCCGAAAGGGATTGACAACCCCTTTTACACGTCGGGTTGCGAGTATTTGTTATTTGTGTACAGGTGCCGTTTACGTATTGTTACTTGGTTATCCTACTGGTTCGATAACCTTGGTCTCATCACTGAGGGAAATACCTCATCCTTTGTGTAGCGACCGGACATCAACAGATCGATCTACGTGCATCGTTGTCATCCTGGATCGATAATCTTTGACACGCATACGATTACTCGAAGGATTTATAACAGAGTAGCAATCACACACTTATTACATCGAATGTCTCCAAAAGAGAACTTATTACAATAAATATGGCTTAAGGCCATCTAACAACGATGACAACGGAAGGCTTGGAAGATAAGCGAGTTCATCAACTCCAACGGCATCACTGAGTATAGAACCACGACCTAAGGCACCTTACTCGTCGTCTGAAAAGTCTGCAACATGAACGTTGCAGCCCAAAAACTGGTCAGCACATGGAATATGCTGGCAATGTAACACATAGAGAGTAATATGAAAGAGTAATGCTATACTACATGCATATATGGCTCGTGGAAAGCTCTATGGTTACAGTTTTGCATAAAGCCAATTTTTCCCTACATCAACGGAATAAATTTTATTTAACTATCATGGTGGTTGTTAAACATTGAGAATGGTTGACAGCATTCTCAATCCCAATTAAACATCATCATTAAAATCCAACAATATTAGTTAAAGTAACATGATGGGATTCACATGATAATCCAAGTACTAGATACTCAAGATGTCCATAACCGGGGACACGGCTAACCATAATTAGTTTGATACACTCTGCAGACGTTTGTGCACTTTTCCCCACAAGACTCGATCTCCTCCGTTGGGATTCTCGCACTACAAGGTGTTTGAGAAACGGATGACCGAGACATAGTCTTTCAGAAGCGCTAGCACCTTACGAACGGGTAGACCGTACCAACCTACATCCCCTACATCAGCTAGTCTACCACTGTAAGAGTTCGCACGACTTAGTCAACTATGCTAGAGCCCATAGTAGCTTGTGGCTGCACACTGAAGTTTCTAGCATGAATAATCTCATGATCCCTTTGAGCACGGGTGGCGGTCCAAAAGAAACAGTAATCTGGAATACCCGGTACCTCAATCCACCCGGATGTGTGTTTAAGTTGCCACCTTAAATAAACCATTAATTAACAATCTCACATCTGTCATGGATACACTCACCCAATCCACGTCTACTAGCATAGCATGGCATAATAAGCAAACGAGAAGTAACTCCTGTGGGTTTCATAATAAAAGCAGATAATAGGTACTACCTCAACTACTTTCCCAAAACTCACAGTTTAATTAGATCCTAATCATGCAATGTTTGAGGATTGATCTAATGCATAAAACTGGGTATGAAAAGGTATGATCAAAGTGTTACTTGCCTTGCTGATGATCCGTGAAACCTAGAGATTCAAAGTAGCAAGTGGCGCACTCCGGGTACTCTATCGCAAACAAACAAACACAAAATAAGTACTCAACTACTGCACAGGTAAAACTCAAATAAAAGATCTAACCAGAAAGTTCAACTTAAGAACTCCGGTATGCAAAAAGAAACAACTCGAACGAAGCAACGAAAAACAAACGGCGAAAGAAACAGGCTTTGTTTTACTAATCTGGACCTAGGTAAAATTTTACAGAAGCAAAAACTTGTTTGAGTTGATTATTTGGGAAGAGGGTTTCGAGACGAAATTCCAGGCGCTTGAATTGCCTGATTCCAATAAACGAGCGAAAAGTTATACTAGATCGAAAATCGGATCAGAAATTGTGATCAGAAAAATCGCGGAATAAATCCGAGAAAAAGAAAAACGACGAACAACTTAACGAACGAACGTTCATTATCTGGATCTAAATGATGAACGCGTTCGTTAAAACGACCGAACGAGCGAACGCTCGCTAATTAACCTAAACCGGAAAAAAACCGATCTAATAAAAAACGGAACTAAAAAACCGACGGAAAAATCGAACAGTTTTTTCTAAAAAAACGGCGGCGGCGAGGTCAGCCTCGGCACGGGTCCCAAGAAGGCGGCTCCACTAGGGCGGTTGGCGGCGACGGCGGCGTGGCGAGGCGGGCGGCGGTCGGCGGCGACGGCGGCGGGTTCGGCAGATCGGGGCGAGGGCGGCGGGCTCAGCCCAGGCATGAGGCGGCGGATCGGGCGGCGGGCGCGGGCTACTAAGTTAGGGCTAGGTTTAGCGGCGGCGGGTCAAGGCGGCGGCTTTGGTCGGGGTCGCCGGCCGCTTTTATAAAGACCAGCTAAGCGAAAGTCTGGCGATTCTGACCAATGATTCGCGTTTTTTATAAATAATTCCATGCAGAAAAACTAACGAAAGAAATACTAAACGGACACCAAAAATCCTGAAATAAATTTTCCCCGGCTTCTAAAATTTAGCCGGACAAGGTGAACATTTATTTGGGGCCCAAATGCAATTTTGGAAAACGCACATTTTTCCTAAATTCAAATAAAATAGCGAAAAACTCCAAATAAAAATATTATTTGTTTTTTATTAAATCTTCATTATTTCTTTATTTTGGGAAAGTCATTTTATTCCCTCTCTCATATTTTGACATTAGAAATAATTGAAGATAAAATAAATAAAATCAAATGATCCTATTTTCAAAATTTGAGAAAACTCAAATATAAAAATAACGAAATTTCCAACTCTCTCCGTGGGTCCTTGAGTTGCGTCAAATTTCTAGGATCGAGCCAACATGCAATAAAATATGATATGCAAGTGATGATCTATGTATAACATTCCACATTGAAAATTTGGGATGTTAGAAACCTACCCCCCCTTAAGATGAATCTCGCCCTCGAGATTCGGGTTGGCTAGAAAATAGGTGAGGGTGGGCCTTAAGCAGTTCTTCTTCTCGCTCCCAGGTGCCTTCATCCTCCGTGTGGTGGCTCCACTGAACTTTGCAAAACTTGATAACCTTGCTGCGGGTGACTCGGCTGGCATACTCGAGAATTTTGACTGGTTTCTCCTCATAAGTCAAATCATTACCCAACTGAATCGCTTCAAGCGGCACAAGATCTTTCGGTGGTATATCGGTAGTCTTTGCGTGGCACTTCTTCAACTGAGAAACGTGGAATACGCCGTGAACTCCTGACAATCCCTCGGGCAATTCCAACTTATACGCAACTTCTCCCATGCGCTCCAAAACTTTGTATGGTCCCACAAAACGTGGCGCTAACTTTCCTTTAAATCCAAAGCGCTTAACTCCTCGAAGCGGGGATACTCGAAGATAAACTCTGTCTCCGAGTTCGCATACTGTCTCCTTGCGTTTTGAATCCGCATAGCTCTTCTGCCTAGACTGGGCTACCTTGAGCCTATCACGAATCAACTTCACTTTCCGTTCAGACTCCTTAATCAAATCTAGTCCAAACAACTGGCGGTATCCAACTTCATCCCACACCAGCGGGGTTCTGCACCTCCTTCCGTACAAAGCTTCGAAAGGGGCCATCTTCAAACTGGTTTGATAGTTGTTGTTATAAGAAAACTCCTCATATGGCAAGTTGTCATCCCAACTTGATCCATAATCCAATGCACATTCTCTCAGCATATCCTCCAAAATCTGGTTGACTCTCTCGGTTTGTCCATCTGTCTGTGGATGAAAAGCTGTACTAAACTCTAGTCTGGTTCCCAAAGTTTCGTGCAACAGATTCCAAAACTTTGAGGTGAACTGGGTTCCTCTATTTGATACGATACTCCTCGGAACTCCATGCAGACATACGATTCTGGTCATGTATATATTATCCAATTTGGCACTTCTGTAGGTATTCTTCACTGGAATGGAATGAGCTACCTTCGTCAAACGATCGACTACAACCCAAATCGAGTCATAGCCTGAACGAGTCCTAGGCATTCCTGTGACGAAATCCATGCCTAACTTTTCCCACTTCCATTCGGGTATCGGCAATGGCTGTAACAATCCTGCTGGCTTCTGATGTTCTGCCTTCACTCTCTGACATACATCACAAACTGCTACATACTCCGCAATATCCTTCTTCATTCCGGTCCACCAGAAAGTATCCTTCAAATCCAAATACATCTTGGTATTTCCTGGGTGAATCGAATACGGAGAATCATGGGCCTCTTGCAGAATCAACTTCCTGATCTCCGGATCACTATGCACATAAACGCGTTCCTCAAACCATAAGGTATCGTGCTCATCCTCACGAAATCCCTTAGCTTTTCCCTTGCTCATTTTCTCCTTGATAGAGGCAATCTCCTTATCCGTCTTCTGAGCTTCTCTGATCTTATCCATCAAGGTAGACTGTATCTCCAATGGTGATACATAGCCTCTCGGAACTATCTCCAAACATAGCCCTCGAAATTCCTTGGCTAACTCTTTTAGTAAACCTCCGGTCATTAGAGTGTTGACATGGCTCTTGCGGCTCAACGCATCTGCTACTACGTTAGCCTTTCCGAGGTGATAATGCAATCTCATATCGTAATCCTTAATGAGCTCCAACCATCTCCTCTGCCTGAGATTTAACTCCTTCTGCGTGAAGATGTACATCAAACTCTTGTGATCCGTGTACACCTCACAGTGGTTTCCAATAAGAAAATGTCTCCAAGTCTTCAGTGCGTGCACTACGGCTGCTAACTCCAAATCACGAGTAGCATAATTTAACTCATAAGGCTTAAGCTATCGTGAAGCATACGAAACAACTCTTCCCTCCTGCAGAAGCACTGCTCCAAGTCCTCAACGTGAAGCATCACAATACACCTCGTAATCCTTGCTTTGATCTAGCAGAATTAACACTGGTGAGGTAACCAAACGTTTCTTCAACTCTTGGAAACTAGCCTCACATTCCTTAGAACTTAGTGTCCTTCTTCAACAACTCCGTCATAGGCTTCACAATCTTCGAGAAATTCTCAATGAATCTCCGGTAGTGTCCTGCCAGTCCAAGAAAACTCCGGATCTCTCCAACTGTCGTTGGTGCTTCCCAGTTTGTCACAGTGGCAACTTTAGTAGGGTCCACTGCTATACCTTCTCCGGATATAACATGTCTGAGAAATCCAACTTCCTTCAACCAAAACTCACATTTGCTGAACTTGGCATATAATTGATGTTCTCTGAGCCTCTCGAGTACCAAACGCAAATGCTCCTTATGTTCTTCTTCATTCTTTGAGTAGACCAAAATATCATCAATGAACACCACGACGAATTATCCAAAAATTCCATAAACACCTTGTTCATCATGTTCATGAAATATGCAGGTGCGTTAGTCAGACCAAATGACATAACGGTATACTCATACAGCCCGTACCTGGTTGTAAAAGTCGTCTTAGGTATATACTGCTCTTGAATCTTCAAATGATGGTATCCCGATCGCAAATCGATCTTGGAAAATACCTTAGCTCCTTGCAATTGGTCAAACAAGTCATTGATCATCGGCAACGGGTACTTATTCTTAATTGTCACTTCATTCAATCCTCGGTAATCCACAACCATTCTCAGTGATCCATCCTTCTTCTCCACTAGAAGTACTAGTGATCCCCAAGGCGAAGCACTTGGGCGAATAAAGCCTTTATCCAGTAACTCCTTAATCTGCTTCTTAATTTCTTCCAAATCTTGTGCGGGCATCCTATACGGTCTCTTAGATATCGGCTCGGTGCCTGGCAAAAGTTCAATCAAGAACTCAATGTCTCTATCCGGTGGCATGCCTGGCAACTCTTCTGGAAACACGTCTGGGTAATCCTTCACCACTGGTACTTCCTCCTGCACAACTCCTGATAAGGAATTTACATGTGCCCTCCTCGGCTCATGCCGTGATACATACTTGATTCTCCTTCCTTCTGGGGTGGTAAGCAATATCGACTTCTTTATCGCAATCAATGTTCCCCATACTTTGATAACCAATCCATGCCTAATATCACATCCAATCCTTGAGATTCCAAAACTATTAGGTCCGAGGGGAATATGTAGTTTCCAATCCTTAATGGTAGTCGATCACACCATATACTAGCCATATATTATGTTCCGGGTGAGGTTACTAGCATGGGTGACCTAAGGGCTTGGGTTGGCAATTTATACTTATCCACAAATCCCCTTGATATGTATGAATGCGATGCACCAGTATAAGAAAGAACAACTCCAGTAAATGTCTTAACCAAAAACTTACCTATTACTGCATCCGGCTGAGCTTCAACCTCCTCCACGGTAACGTGGTTCACCTGTCCCTTGTTGAAAGGGTTCGTCTTCTTCCCTGAGCTTCCATTGCCATTACCATTTTGGGCTTTAGGGCACTCATTTGCATAATGCCCAGTCTTCTGACATTTAAAACAAGTGACTTGGCTCAGGTCTCCCTTGGCTGGGGTTGACGGGTTGGTGCGGTTTTGTCCATTGCTTCCTCAATTCTTGGTGCCATTATGATTGTGCGAGCTACCTCCTCCATTGGTATGCAGAAATTGTCCTCCCGGCTTCGAGGTAAAGCGTAGCTTCAGCTGAGCTCCAGAATTGTACTTCCCCTGTCCATACTTCCTCTTGCGATTGTCAATCTGCTGCTGCTTCCCTTCAATCATAAGAGCACGATCTACCAACTCCTGGTAGTTATTGAAAGTAGCCACCATCAACTGCATGCTCAGCTCATCATTTAGTCCTTCCAGAAACTTCTCCTGTTTAGCAGCATCTGTAGCTACGTCAGCTGGGGCATAACGAGCTAACTTACTGAAATCCTCCACATACTGGCCTACAGTGCGTCCTCCTTGGCATAAGTTGCGAAACTCACGCTTCTTCATGGCCATAGCTCCTGCTGAAACGTGGGCAGTACGGAAAGCTTGCTGAAACTGATCCCACATGACTGTGTCAATAGGGTGTGTGGCTGTGTAATTTTCCCACCATGATGCTGCGGGTCCATCAAGCTGATGTGTGGCAAAACGCACTCTTTCCGCATCAGTGCATCCTGCAGTGGTCAGCTCCCTTCCAACCTTGCGGAGCCAATCATCTGCAACAATCGGCTCGGTGCTACTAGAAAACACCGGCGGATTTAGCCTCAAGAAACGAGTCAAATGGTCAACGGTGGTGGTGGTGGGTTGTTGTTGTTCTGTTGTTGTTGTTGCCTTGGTTACATGCAGTGTTTGAATCAAGGCATTCTGCTGCTGAATCAACTGAGTGATCTCCGGTGGGAAAACAAATCCGATGTCGCGTCTCGGAGGCATCTGAGGGTTTAGAAAAGAAGAGAAAATAGAATAGAATGAGGTCTAGTGAGAAAACACTACCCATATGCACATGAGACAAAAGCAAACAATATCACTCCAATCAATTCAAACAATGGCATACAACGGTCTAACTATCGTTACAAACGTGCTTGGACTAAACTAATTTCAATGGGGGAAATTCTACTACTGTTATGGTGGTCAACTAGAAAAACTGCTCCGATGAAGACTCCATGATATCTGCTCCAGCTTCATCAACATAGTCATCATCACTATCGTCGGGATCCGAGTCGGTGTCGTCGATGATGATGTAGTTATCTGGCCAAGTGAAATCGTCCTCATTTCCTCCTGGCGCGGGGTCTCCCATGAAAACTCCGAGCTTCCTGGTTAAGTGGTCATTCTTCTCCACTAGCACTTCAATTTCTTCCATGTAATCTTCACGTGTAGCCTTGAGTTCTTCCTCTAGCTCCTTGATCTTGGTCATAGCCTTCTGCAGATCCTCCATGCCTGCGCACATCTGGTTCTCCTGACGTCGGATGTGCTGGTTTAACTCCTGGATATAAGCTGCGATTGATCTATCCCTCCTGGTGCTGATCATCTCCCATTGCTCATCTCGGCGCCCACAAATCTGGTAGATAGTATTCTTGAGATCATTGCGTTAAACTTCTCCAATATGTCCCATGGCGATGTGGGCTGCCATGCTCTTTCCTGGACTCCAGGTTGGTGCACTATGGGCTCCGTGACTAGTGCAAATGTCCTTCCTGGAACTTGAACTTGAATCATCCAACGCTCCTCTTCGGGTAAAGTGGCGTTGTAGGTCCGGTGAAGCTTGGTACTCCGATGTTCAGGTATCTAGTGACTTCCTTCAAGTGACATCCAAACGGTGTATCTTCATCCGGTTGTGTGAACTTGTTCCTTGCATCCGCCATCCTAAAAGAATAGAGAAGATGAGGAGTCAGAAATGAGAAGAAAGAGTAGTGATCTAGGGCTTTAGCTTAGTGGCAGTGTCCTACAGTCAGCGTGTGCCCTGATACCATCTTTGTAGCAACCAGACATCAAACAGTCAGATCTCTGTGCATCAGTGTCATCCTTGGATCAGTAATGCTGACATGCACAGTACTCGAAGGATTTATAACAGAGTAGCAACCACACACTTATTACATCGAATGTCTCCAAAAGAGAACATATTACAATAAATATGGCTTAAGGCCATCTAACAACGATAACAACGGAAGGCTTGGAAGATAAGCGAGTCCATAAACTCCAACGGCATCACTGAGTATAGAACCACGACCTAAGGCACCTTACTAAATCGTTCGAAAAGTCTGCAACATGAATGTTGCAGCCCGAAAACGGGTCAGCACATGGAATATGCTGGCAATGTAACACATATAGAGTAATATGAAAGAGTAATGCTATACTACATGCATATATGGCTCGTGGAAAGCTCTATGGTTACAGTTTTCCATAAAGCCAATTTTTCCCTACATCAAAGGAATAAATTTTATTTAACTATCATGGTGGTTGTTAAACATTGAGAATGGTTGATGACATTCTCAATCCCAATTAAACATCATCATTAAAACCCAACAATATTAGTTAAAGTAACATGATGAGATTCACATGATAATCCAAGTACTAGATACTCAAGATGTCCATAACCGGGGACACGACTAACCATGATTAGTTTGATACAGTCTACAGAGGTTTGTGCACTTTTGCCCACAAGACTCGATCTCCTCCGTTGGGATTCCCGCACTACAAGGTGTTTGAGAAACAGATGACCGAGACATAGTCTTTCAGAAGCGCTAGCACTACAAGGTGTTTGAGAAACAGATTACCGTACCAACCTACATCCCCTACATCAGCTAGTCTACCACTGTAAGAGTTCGCACGACTTAGTCAACTATGCTAGAGCCCATAGTAGCTTGTGGCTGCACACTGAAGTTTCTAGCATGAATAATCTCATGATCCCTTTGAGCCTGGGTGGCGGTCCAAAAAGAAACAGGCAATCCTGGAATACCCAGGTACCTCAATCCACCCAGATGTGTGTTTAAGTTGCCACCTTAAATAAACCATTAATAAACAATCTCACATCTGTCATGGATACACTCACCCAATCCACGTCTACTAGCATAGCATGGCATAATAAGCAAACGTAGAAGTAACTCCCAAGGGTTTGATAATAAAACATGTAATAGGTACTACCTCAACTACTTTCCCAAAACCCATAGTTTAATTAGATCCTAATCATGCAATGTTTGAGGATTGATCTAATGCATAAAACTGGGTATGAAAAGGTATGATCAAAGTGTTACTTGCCTTGCTGATGATCCGTGAAACCTAGAGATTCAAAGTAGCAAGCGGGGCACTCCGGGTACTCTATCGCAAACAAACAAACACACAATAAGTACTCAACTAATGCACAGGTAAAACTCAAATAAAAGATCTAACCAGAAAGTTCAACTTAAGAACTCCGGTTTGCAAAAACAAAACAACTCGAACGAAGCAACAAAAACAAACGGCGAAAGAAACAGGCTTCGTTTTACTAATATGGACCTAGGTAAAATTTTACATAAGCAAAAACTTGTTTGAGTTGATTATTCGGAAAGAGGGTTTCGAGACGAAACTCCAGGCGCTTGAATCGCCTGATTCCGATAAACGAGCGAAAAGTTATACTAGATCGAAAATCAGATCAGAAATCGCGATGAAAAAAATCGCAGAATAAATCTGAGAAAAAGAAAAACGACGAACAGCTTAACGAACGAACGTTCGTTATCTGGATCTAAACAACGCGTTCGTTAAAATGAGCGAACGAGCGAACGCTCGCTAATTAACCTAAACCGAGAAAAAACCGATCTAATACAAAAACGGAATTAAAAAAACTGACGGAAAAACTGAACGGTTTTTTCTAAAAAAACGGCGGCGGCGAGGTCAACCTCGGGGTGCGGGTCCGGCGAGGCGGCGGCTCAGGCGAGGACGGCGGTGGTCGGCGGCAACGGCGGCGTGGTCCGGCGAGGCTGCGCGGCGGTCAGCGACGGGCGGCGGATCGGGCGGCGAGGCGCGGCGGCTGGCTCTGGCGGCGCGGCGGCGTTGAACTCGGCTGCGTCATGAGGCGGGCGGCATGGATTGGGTGGCGGGCGCTGGCTAGGTTACTGATTAGGTGGGGCGGCGGGGCTAAGCGGCTTGGGCTGGGCCTGACCGGCTTATAAGGACCCCGGCCAAAGTAAGTCTGGCGATTCTGAGAGGCGGTTCGCGTTTTTTTATATAAATAATTCCATGCAGAAAAACTAACGAAAGAAATACTAAACAGACTCCAAAAATCCCGAAGTAAAATTTCCCCGGCTTCTAAAATCAAGCCGGACAAGATGAACATTTATTTGGGGCCTAAATGCAATTTTAAAAAACACACGTTTTTCCTAAATTCTAATAAAATAGCGAAAAACTCCAAATAAAAATATTATTTGATTTCTTTAATTAAATCTTCATTATTTCTTTATTTTGGGAAAGTCATTTTATTCCCTCTCTCATATTTTGACAGTAGAAATAATTGAAGATAAAATAAATAAAATCAAATGATCCTATTTTCAAAATTTGAGAAAACTCAAATATGAAAATAACGAAATTTCCAACTCTCTCCGTGGGTCCTTGAGTTGCGTGAAATTTCTAGGATCGAGCCAACATGTAATAAAATATGATATGCAAGTGATGATCTATGTATAACATTCCAAATTGAAAATTTGGGATGTTACAAACTGTGCTGCATCATCCCTTCCTCTTAGGGGAAATACCAACGTAGCTTCAAGACGCATCAAAAGGAATTTCTGGCGCCGTTGCCGGGGAGGATCTTCAACATATACCAGGTTCCTAATCACAAGTATCATCTCCTCGCAATTTACATTATTTGCCATTTCCCTCTCGTTTTCCTCTCCCCCGCTTCACAAAAATTTCCCGTTTATCCGCCCTCTTTTTCATTCGTCGTTTTCTTGACGAGTCTGTTTTTGAGTGCAATCTTGTTGCGTAGTAATCATAACTCAAGAGAACACCAAGTTGTGTGATTTCTCAAATACCAACAACAATGATTTTATTGGCCCTCCGATTTCTCCTCCCACCACTAGTGCAAAGTCTTGTGATATTAATACTGCTTTGCTGAATCTTGTTATGAAAGATCAATTTTTTGGTACTGTTAATGAGGATGCAGCGTCCCATCTTAATTCCTTCATGGAATTATACGATATGAAAATAAAAAAATATGTGCACAATGATATTGTGAAGATGAAATTATTTCCGTTTTCTTTGTGTGATTCTGCAAAAATTTGGTTCTCTTCTTTGCCTCGCAATAGTATTGATTTTTAAATTAAGTGCAAAGATGCTTTTATCTATAAGTATTTTTCACCCACAAAAATTACTTCCCTTAGAACCCACATCATGAACTTCAAGCAACTTGAACATGAGCATGTTGCACAATCTTGGGAAAGGATGAAAATGATGCTAAGGAATTGCCCAACTCATGGGTTCAATCTGATCATACGAAATTTTTATGCGGGGTTGAATTTTGTTTCTCGTAATCTTTTAGATTTCTCCACAGGTGGTACTTTTATGGAAATTACTTTGGGTGAAGCTACCAAATTTCTTGATAATATCATGGCAAATTGTTCACAATGGCATACCAAAAGAGCTCCTACTAGTAAAAAAGTTAATTCCGTTGAACAAAATTCTTCTTTGAGTGAAAAAGTTGATGCTCTTATGAAATTAGTTGCTAGTAAAAGGATGAAAATTTATAAAAGTGGGTTTGAAGAGGTCAAAACTTTAACTAGTGATGTGCCCACTCTTTTGGATTACAAAGACTTTAATTATGATATTTTCTCTTTGACTGATTTTATTTCTTTGTTGTAATCCATGATAAATTCACCCCATGCTTATGAACAAAATAAATCTTTTACTAAACATATTGTTGATGCTATGATGAAAGCTTTTGAAGAAAAGTTGGAATTAGAAGTTTCAATTCCTAGAAAGTTACATGATGAATGGGAACCTACTATCAAAGTCAAGGTTTAACATTATGAGTGTTTTGCTTTGTGTGACTTGGGTGCTAGTGTTTCTACAATTCCGAAATCATTATGTGATGTGCTTGTTCTTACCGATATTGAATCATGCTCTTTGAATTTGCACTTGGCGGACTCTACTATTAAAAAGACTATGGGAAGAATTAATGATGTTCTTATTATTGCAAATAGGAATGATGTGCCCATATATTTGATTGTTCTTGGTATTGATTGCAATCCGCCATGTCCAATTATTCTTGGTAGACCGTTTTTACACACTATCGGTGTCGTGATTGATATGAAAGAAGACAATATTAAGTTCCAGTTTCCTTTGAGGAAGGCTATGGAACACTTCCTTAGAACAAGAATTAGGCCACCATATGAATCAATAATGAGGGCATCTTATGGATCTCAACACAAAGATGACAAAACTTAGATCCTTGCTTTATGCCTAGCTAAGGGCATAAAACTATAGCGCTTGTTGGGAGGCAACCCAATGAATAAAATTGGTTTTCTACAGTGTTTTGCTTGGAACGTCTTATATGATATAATGCAAGAATAAAATATTAATACAGTATATATAATGCAAGAATAAAATATGAATTGGTTTTCTACAATGTTTTGCTTGGAACGTCTTGTATGATATGAGTCTTTTATTGTTTTATTTTGTGTTTTAAGTCTTGATTCCTTGCTGAACACACCTATTTGAGAGAGCCAAAAAATTTCCTTGACTTGTTAGAATTGCTCTCTATGCTTCACTTAAATTTTTATGAGCTATGGATTTGCTCTAGTGCTTCACTTATATCTTTTTGAGCATGGTGTCTTTTAGTATTTTTGAAGAAATGCTCTCTTGCTTCACTTAGATTTATTTGAGAGTTAGTAAAATTTTCAAGAAATTCTCTCTTGCTTCACTTAAATTAGTTTGAGAGAAAGAAAAAAAATTATGCTCATGATCTTCACTTATATTTGTTGGAGCTTATCAAAAGTAACATATGAACATTAGTTCCAAAGTGATAGATATGCAAGAAGGATATAATAAAAACTTTCATGAAGATCATTGGACAAAATAAAATTGATTCTTAGTAATAGTTTTGAGATATGATGATGTGATATGTGAGTCATCTTGATGAGTAATTATGCTTTAGTAAGAATATTGGTGTTAAGGTTTGTGATTCCCTATGCAAGCACGAAAGTCAATAATTATGCAATGAAATTATATCCTACTTGTGGTGCATTATTCAGTGTTAATTATGCTTAATGTTCGCTTATGAGATTATTCGTTTCTTGGTTGGTCGCTTCTCAATCTTTTGCTAGCCTTCATTTTGCACTAGGTATGATCACTACTTGTGCATCCAAAATCCTTTAAAGCAGTTTTGCCACATGAGTCCACTATATCTACCTATATGCGGTATTCTTTTTCCGTCCTAAGCAAATTTGTATGTGCCATCTCTAAAATTCAAAATAAATTTCTCTTTTGTGTGCTCATACCACTTGCGAGGTGGTGTGGTGTGGCTAATCTTTTCCATGCTAGATGTGTTATTCTCACGATGAGTGTTTATTCACTTGTCATTGCACGAGAGTAAGGCAAAGGTATTAGGGATGCCCAGTCCCGAAATGAAAAATGAATTTACTTTACATTGTCAAATGATAAATTCCTTGGAAAGTGTTGCTATGGAAGGAACCCGTGGATACAGTTAGCCATGGAAAGTGAAAGTATGGTGGAAAAAGGAATAAAATTTAATTTCTGTTTGGGAACCGCCTATAATATATCTAGCATGGGAAGTGTTGGGAACTCTAAATCATTTTTGTTGGTGGGAAAATTATGCCTCCCAAAATGTTTTTATCTCTAAATTTTCGCTTTGAGCTCTGGCACCTCTACAAATCCCTACCTCCCTCCGCAAAGGGTCTTTCTTTTATTTTATGCAATTTTTATTTTGAACTTGAGTCTCCATCTTCTCTTATAAAGCACCAAATAGGGGGCACTATGATCGTACTTAGGTGTAGCTAATATGCGAGTGTGTTTCATGAATGGATCAATGATTGAGCATGATGGGCTAGGGATAACTTATTTTAGCGTTGATATTTTGAAAGACTTGGTTGCTTGTTGAAATGCTTGAGTATTTAAGTTATCATGTCAAAACTAGACTATTGCTTTGAACAATATAGAAGTCCAAATGTCCATGCTATAAAGAGAATAATATGAGATGACATGTTAGGCAGCATTCCATATCAAAAATTCTGTTTTTATCATTTACCTACTCGAGGACGAGCAGGAATTAAGCTTGGGGATGTTGATATGTCTCCCATGCATATATAATTTTTGATTGTTCCATGCTGTTATATTATCATTCTTGGATGTTTTATAATCATTTTATAGTCATTTTATATCATTTTTTGGTATAACCTATTGACATAGTGCCAAGTGCTAGTTCCTGTTTTTGCATGTTTTTTACATCGCGGGAAATCAATACCAAACGGAGTCCAAACGCAGTGAAACTTTTTGTGGGTTGTGCGCACCTCGGGTGCCCCCTGGACCGCCGCTTTACTCTATAAATACCCCAATATTCGAGAAACCCTAGGGGAGTCGACAAATTCCAGCCACCGCAGAGTCCAGAACAACCAGATCCAATCTAGACACCATCATGGAGGGGTTCACCACTTCCATTGGTGCCTCTCCGATGATGCGTGAGTAGTTCTTTGTAGACCTTCGGGTTCGTAGTTACTAGCTAGATGGCTTCTTCTCTCTCGTTTGTTAGGATCGGATGAACTTTGAGTTTATGATCAGATATATGTTTTTATCCGTGAAAGCTATTTGAATCTTCTTTAATCTCTTATATGCGGGTTTATTTTGGCCAACTTGATCTATTTATCTTGCAATGGGAAGAGGTGCTTTGTAGTGGGTTTGATCTTACGAGCTTGATCCCAGTGATAGAAGGGAAACTGACACATATGTACCGTTGCTACTAAGGATAAAAGGAAGGGGTCTATTTCTACACAAATAGATCTTGTCTACATCATTTCATCGTTCTTATTGCATTACTCCGTTTGTCCATGAACTTAATACACTAGATGCATGCTGGATAGTGGTCGATGTGTGGAGTAATAGTAGTAGATGCAGGCAGGAGTCGGTCTACTAATCTTGGACGTGATGCCTATATAATGATCATTGCCTAGATATCTTCATGATTATTTGAAGTTCTATCAATTGCCCAATAGTAATTTGTTTACCTACCATTTGCTATTTTCTCGAGAGAAGCCACTAGGGGAACCTACGGCCCTAGGGTCCCTTTCTCATATTATTTGCCTTTGCGATCTATTTTATTTGCCTTTTATTTTGAGATATATTAAACCAAAATACAAAAATACCTTGCTGCAATTTATTTTATTTGGCGTTCGATCTATCAATATTTACTACTCTCTCTTGTCCGTTTGCCAATTTCCGGCAACGCTACCCGGAAGGGATTGACAACCCCTTTTACACATCGGGTTGTGATTATTTGTTATTTGTATGCAGGTGTCGTTTACATATTGTTGCTTGGTTCTCCTACTGGTTCGATAACCTTGGTCTCATCACTGAGGGAAATACCTACCGTCGCTGTGCTGCATCATCCCTTCCTCTTTGGGGAAATACCGACATAGCTTCAAGCCGCATCAACGTCGACTACATGGCATTTCAACATACTTTGGCCTAAGGGAAGGCATTGCGGAGTAATAAGTAGACGATGGGTTGCGAGAGTGAAAAACTCTTAAACCCTAGTTTATGCGTTATTTCGTAAGAGGCTGAATTGGATTCATATGTTTCATGCTATGGTCAGATTTATCTTAATTCTTCTTTTGTAGTTGCGGATGCTTGTGAGAGGGGGTAATCATAAGAGAGTTGCTTTTTCAAGTAAGAACAACACCCTAGCACCGGTCCACCCACATCTCAAATTATCAAAATAGCGGACGCGAACTTGTAATCCGCGTTGGTATTTCCTCGAAGATTAGGGGATGATGCAACACAACAGAGGTAAGTATTTCCCTCAGTTATGAAACCAAGGTTACCAATCCAATAGGAGAACTAAGCAACACTATGTAAACAACACATGCACACAAACAACAAATACTTGCAACCCAACGCGTAAGAGTCGTTGCCAATCCCACTACGGTATTGAGATAGATTAAATTGTAGTTTTGATAAATAGATCTAACAAAAATAAAAAATAAAATAAATAAATAAAGGAAAATTGCAGCAAGGTACTTTTGGTTTTAATATGATAGAAAATAGACCTAGGGGCCATAGTTTTCAATAGAGGCTTCTCTCGAGAAAATAAGATATTATGGGTAAACAAATTAATGTTGGGCAACTGACACAAAAGAAAATAATTATGAAGATATCCAAGGCAATGATCATGTATATAGGAATCATGTCAAACATTAGTAGACCGACTCCTGCCTGCATCTACTACTATTACTCCACACATTGACCACTATCCGGCATGCATCTAGTGTATTAAGTTCATTGAAAACCGGAGTAATGCAATAAGAACGATGGCATGATGTAGACGAGATAAACTCACGTATGAATAAACCCCATCCTGTTACCCTTAATAGAAATGATACGTGCGTTTCATGTCTCTTTCTGTCACTGAGATTGAGCACCGCAAGATCGAACCCATCACAAAGCACCCCTTCCCATGGCAAGATAAATCAATCTAGTTGGCCGAACCAAACCAGTAAATCGGAGAAGAATTACGAGGCTATAACAATCATGCATAAAATAGTTCAGAGAAGACTCAAATAATATTCATGGATAGATCTGATCATAAACTCATAATTCATCAGATCCCAACGAACACACCGCAAAAAAGAGTTACATCAAATAGATCTCCAAGGACATCAATGAGAACATTGTATTGAAGATCAAAAAGAGAGAAGACGCCATCTAGCGTAACTACGGCCTCGTATGTCTGTGGTAAACTACTCATGCATCATTGGAGGGGAAACAAGGATGATGAAGAACCCATCTGTGATCATTGCCCCCTCTAGCAGAGTGTTGAAAATGGCCTCTAGATTGGATCTCGTGGTTCTGGAACTTGCGGCGGTGAAAAAAGTATATCATGGACTCCCCCAGGATTTTTGGGATTTTAGAGCATTCATAGAGGCGGAGGTAGGTCAAGGCGGTGCTCGTGGGCCCCACTACCCACCAGGGCACGCCGGAGGCCCCTAGCGCACCCTGGTGCCTGGTGGGCCCCACGAGCCTCTTCCGGCTCCCTCCCGAAGCTTCCAGGGTCTCTTATTGCCAGAAAAATATGTCCAAAAAGTATCGTGGCATTTGTACTTCATTTGGTATTGATATTTTGCAAATTAAAAAACAAGCAAAAAATAGCTACTGGCACTGGGCACTATGTCAATAGGTTAGTCCCAAAAATGATATAAAGTTGCTAGTGAATGTATATAAAACATCCAAGATTGATAATATAACAGCATGATGACAAGTTGGAGACGTATCACGAATCAACTAAACATGATGAACGTTACTAGACGAGTATTCCCATGTGTCCTCGAGAAAACTTTGCTTTATAAAAGAGAACTTTCCGGCTTGTCCTTGACTATAAGAAGTATTGGGTTACCTTGCTGCACCTTTGTTACTATTGCTACTTTTTACTTGTTATGAGTTACCTTGCTACCAAACTATCTTTTGCTATTACTTTCAGTACTTGCAGATAACACCTTGCTGAAAGCCGCTTATCATTTCCTTCCGCTCCTCGTTGGGTTCAACATTCTTACTTATCGAAAGGACTACGATTGATCCCCTATACTTGTGGGTCATCACCGAGCTCTGATGGAAGCATCTTCGATAGGTCATCGGGATGGACTTGAAATTTAACAATCTCATCGGCTGGCTTAAATTATGTAGATTCAGACTGCTTGTCAAGGATTACTTCGTCTTTATCGATTGTTGAGCATAACACTATTAGTTCCTTGGCCTCAAGGTCCTCGGATTCTGCTTTGAGGGCTAGCGTTGTTGTCTTATTCTTGGCTTTGAGTGTGGTGTCCATATTGGCCTTTACAGTAATCATGCCGTCGGGCGCTGGCATCTTAAGCTTCATATAAGTGTAATGGGGCACATCACGGAATTTAGTGAAAGCCACTTCTGAAAGTCACAATGTTGAACATTAACTGTCAGGGCCGGTTTTCTGGGACATAAATTCCCAGCAAATGACCCATGTGTCATCACCAGCCCCAGGATTACTATTGCTGGTGGTGGATGACGGAAGCGACTCATGGATCTTCAACGTTGATGGGACTCCATTTCCACAGGAACACCTGACCTGGCTAACTTCTATCTCATGTGGCTGCTATCTCCAATTCCTATCGTGGGGTGGCTTCGTAGTGCTCTTCTCCGGATCGTAAATCTAGCCAAGATAATAGCCAGGGACAAGCTAGTGAGTACGTTTGAATGTACTCGCAAACATTGTGAAAAAAAGATATACTAAAAGCAGGCAGGATGCATGCAACAAATTTTAAACATATCCAACAATTTATATTACATGGCAAGGGTTTTAATGTAATCATGTAAAGTAATATAATTGCATAGAAACTATAGGAACCATCCCGAAGGAACCCAAGAGAAAAGGTAAAAGAATGCCACAGTTGGGCATCTTCGCGACGCTATGCAAAGGGCTTTACTTCAATAGAAATCAAAGGCAAAGGGAATTCTGGGCGGTAGAACCGCCTGGTGAATTCCAAAAGAAAATAATATATGCGCCAGTCGGGTGTCTGAAGCGACGCCTTGAAAGGTCTTGGAAATAAATGCCATAGTCGGGTGTCTGAAGTGACGCCTCATAAAGGGCTTATAAGAAAGTAAAAACATGAGCATTCAGGTGGTAAAACCTTCCCAAAGATACTCAACATTTAATATAAGAGAAAGGGTTAGTCCATGATAACATTAGTGATCACAATCCCCCATCATAAATCATAATCAGTTTCTAATTTAATTATTTTCCTCTGAAGACCAACACTAAGACCGACACTTAGCCAACCCAGATTGTAGTCCTTAACCACGGACACGGCTATGCGAATAGGTTTTATACTCTGCAGAGGTTGTACTCTTTACCCACAAGTAAACGATTTCTTTAGTCAACCCCGAGACACTGACTAATTCCCATTACAGCCTTTGGGTTGAAAACACAACTGACCAGCACACACCAGTTTTAACTCATCGAAGCCAGGAATCACCCACGATAATGATAGAGGAAGACTCTAAGTGGGAAGGCTTCTCACCTCCAATAGCATGGGATCACAATACTTATACATGGCGCAACTAGGGGTGCTACCCCTCTTTAGCCTCAACTGAAGACACCCATGCCCCCGGACCAAATGACATGCCTACCATGGGCCAATGGTATCTTTCACTATGGCCTCTCTGTACGGCGTGTGCACAGAAAGGGGTTAACAATCTACTAAACTGTACCCTACCAGTGGAGGGACAAGTGGCAGCACAAATCAAGTATGGGGGTTACCGAAACAAGACTCGATCTATAGCCGTCTCAGGAGGTTTATATTTTCCTGCAATGATTAGCACAATATAATTCCTTAGTGGTACCCAATAGGGTCACCACCTAGCATGTCCCAACATGCCCTCATTGTTCATTCTCGTCACAACGAGATTTCAGTCTCACGATTACTTTTTCTCGTGACAGTTTCTTTCCTCCATGTTGGTCAAAACAAATATAACCATATATGGCACGAGGCAATACCCACATCCACATGTCCTCACACTACAAAAAAAGACACATCCGTGACATTTTGGCCCGAACGAATTTTTTCCTGTCATGCTTATGACACTTTTATGATGATAATTGTGACAAAACATGTATCATAATAGATGTGGTGGGCTCCTACTTCTATGACAAAAAATCATGACAAAAAATGGGCTCTTCGTCCTGGGCGGGCCGGAGACGCAACTGCATGACATTCTTTGGGCTGTCCATGACGGAAAAATCATGGTAGAAACGAGGGCGAGGAAAATATCGGGGAGTTCCGGGTTACGGTGAGTGGTCGGGGCCGAGTGATGCACGGAGGTTTGCACGTTCGCTCCCGTGTACGTACGTGCGGGTGTGTGAGGTGTTGGGCTCTAACTGAACCCGAGCGAGGTGTTCGCTTACTGAACCCGAGCGAAGTGTTCGCTTACTGAACCCGAGCGATTGCACTAGCTACATTACTGAACCCGAGCGATTGATCCCTTGGCTGCTGACTGAACCCGAGCGATTCCTTCACTGCTGCTACTAACTGAACCGAGCGATCGATCACTACTGCTGCTTACTAAAGCCGATCGAGCCCCCGTGCAAGACGTAGCCAGCCGGTGTTGGGTTGCCTCTCGATGAACAGTGATGGTTGCTACCGTGCGTGCGGTACGTAGAACGAGTCGAGACGTGGTGAGTCGAGCCGGTTGGTTGGTTGTGGATGAATAGTTCTTGGTGGGGGTTGGATGAATAGGACCCCGTGGTAGTAGGCCGTTGCCGCTGGATGAACAGGACCCTGAGGAGGCCGCCGCAACCCAGCCGGTTGGGGGTGGATGAACAGGACCCCGTGGAGGCTCTATGAACGGTAGCCAGTGGAGGCTGGATGAACAGTAGCCCTTGGAGGCTGGAGGAGGTCGATCGACCACGGTTGTACGTACGTGTACACAGTTTTAACTGGACTGCCTGAACTGCTACTGCTCCTTACTCGGCCACGGTTTATCATGGCAGACAGACCGATCGACCAGTATGTACACAGATAACGCTAGATACACTTCGACTGGGTGGGTCCCAGGTGTCAGGGAGGGCAAGGAGGCACTTCCTTATGTGCGAATATATAGCTGGCGGGTCCCCGCTGTCAGGGGCGGAATCATATATTTTTTGCCCGTAGTAAGGAGGCACTTCCTTGTTTGCAAAGATGTTGTTGGTGGGTCCCAGCTTTCAGGGGCAGGCATAAGGAGGCACTTCCTTCCCTGCAAAGATATATGTGGTGGGTCCCAACTTTCAGGGGAGGAATAATTTTATTTTCGCATAATAAGGAGGCGGTTGCATGCGTGCGTCCATTGACCTGGTGTGTCCCCACTGTTAGCCTCTCCACGTACAGTTTTCTTCTGATGACTCTCATTTTTTGATCAAGTTGACCACGCCGGGTCGAGCACACCAAGGCGGTGGACGACGGCGAGGCCCCGGACGGCAACGAGCCGGTGATGGGAAGACGCGACAGTGGAGTCGCAGACGGAGAGGTGTATGAGGGTTAACTAGTTCTGGTGCGGCGTGGTTCTGAAATCAACAGAGAATAAAAGGAGGTGTGGAGGGGTGGAGGGATGGCTTGGCCGGTGGTAGGGTAGCGCTTAGCAGCGAAGCATGCTAAATAGAGCTGCTAGCAGCCGGAGGCAGGAGTAGGTGGTCCCGACGGCGCTGGAGGAAGAAGACGAGAGATTGAAGATGATGCCGGCCCTTGGATGTAAATCCAATGGCTATCGATGTCAGAATCATTTGTTGAGTAAGTTGACAACGCCTTGCATTGACTTCGACCTATTGGCCCACATTTTAGCCTCCAAAATTGTCGCACATATTCAACCCATTTTTTTAGAATTTACAGTCCATTCGCTACGTTGGGTGAACAAATACTGTAGCGTCCATGCAACCCATTTATTTTTATTTTCTAAAAAAATACACCCCATTTGCACTTTCTAGAAATACATGAATTTTTTGGCATGGGTGAATAAATGATGTAGCGTCCATGCGGCCCATTTATTTTTTCCTAAAAATTACAGCCATTTGCACTTTCTCGAAATACATGATTTTGATGGGCTGGTTATAATTATAATGTTGGGTTGGGCGCAGCAATGTTATCAAAAAATAAACAGGGGCTGAGCATTTTGTTATAAATACATTTAAATAATAAGTGATTTATTTACATTGTTCGTTAAATCTTACCAAGCTTTTGTACACAATCACCTGTATTTTCGTTGACCTTAAGTAAAAAAAACTAGGATTTTATTGTTAAACATTTATGTTTATAAGTTCATAATACATGGAATATTTTTTCTTATATATGTAAGTATTTGTTAAATATACGATGATAATAACAATAATATATAATAAAATATTAAATAATATAAATATATATAATATAGTTAGAAGGGAAACATAAGTTGGACCTAGCGTTCCTATTCTTATATAGAAAAATAGAACAAACCTCTGCGTTTTCTTCAAGAAGATACATAAGTTGAGTTGCCGATGTTTAAGAACAAATAAAACCTAGGATGGGAGGGCCATAGGCCGGTCAGTTCATGATGGCCCTCAAACAAATACAAATCGGCATGTCGTGGGCTGCACATGTTAAAAAAGAAAGCTTAGACTGGGCAGCCCATAAATACTTGTTGGCCCACTGGTAATAAATGATACATGCCAGCTCCCCGATGACTAGCTTCATTGTAAATTTATCTCCTTTAGTAAATATGTTGACAAACCCGTGGCCCCCAACATCAGTATAGCATTAGGAGGAAGTATTTTTTCGATGAGGCACTTACTTGCGTACGGCCAGGGACCTGGTAGGGCCATTGACGCGCTACAGTAGTGGTAGATGTTGTGCCTAAATTTCTAGCGGAAGTACTGTAGCCCAGTGGTCAAGTTCCACTCCCCAACCGCTGCTCCGTCCGGGTTCGATTCCACCTGATGTAGTGAAAATATCCACAAATTTTTGCCTCTGCCTCTGACATGTGGATGCCCATTGTCATCTATGCACACCACCTCCAACACACTCAACATTGTGTGAGCATTTCGAAAATAACATATCTTTTTTACTGTAAATCATACGAAGATGTGTTATGCGAGAATGTTGATCAGCATGATGTTAACTAGCTAGTAGTTCCATTTTCGACCATGAATAAAACTTCCAACATGATGTTGTCCCTGTTTGAAAAGGGCGTGTTAATATAAATGCTCTGCCTCGGAAACTTGCAGTTTCTTATCTAAAACTGAAACTTGTAGTTTCTTCTCTGAGAATCACATTGTCTGCAATTTTATGTGAAACTACATTTTTTAAAGTGCTAAAAATAGATCTCTAGAATTCATAAAATACTTCATATGCTCAATACTGCAAATATGAAATTCAAAAGACATTCATATCTGAAAGTACTCTCAAATTTGAAACACAAAACACAACCTGCAAATATTGACAACCCTAAGCTCCTCCTCAGACTATTTGGGGGGGGGGGGAGTCCCCTCCTATTCCTCGGTGGCAGACAGCCGCCCCGTGGGATGAGGTGAACAACGAGGGAGAGGATGGCGGGGAAGCATCATCGCGCCAACTATTTTTCTCCTCTTGTAGTTGGGTTCGGCTGACGAGGACTCCACCGGCTCGCTCTGCCACGGCACCCTGACAAACGGCACCGTGTAGATGCTTGATCCTTCAATCTAGGGTGGATGCTCCATCTTGCATCGATACTCCCACCACCACAGCCTCATGATCGGATCTGGTGAATCTATTTGCTCCATGGCCGAGAGGAGCAGCTCTATGTACTCCCGCTCGACTCCCTCCCTGTGCATCGCCTCCTTTTCGCTCTTTTACAGATATTTGGCCATCGCTTTCGCCGTCACTGCTAATTGCTCTGGGTTGTCAAACCAAGACTATATCTCCAACATCCTAGCTAGCTTCACAGGGTCGCTTCCTGCGAGACACACGTATCGGTTGTACTCCTCCATCGATCTACTTCTCTGTAGCACCTTCCCTCGTCGGCGGTGGTTTTTGAATGGAAGAGGAGAGGAGAGGAGCAGCGCTGGTTTTGGATTAGAACGGGGGAGGAGCGGCGGTGGTTTTGAAATGGAAGAGGAGAGGAGCGGCGTTGGATTTGGATTGGAACATGAGAGGAGCGGCGGTGGTTTAAGAGGAGAAGATCGGCGCTGGTTTTGGAAGTATTTTTTGTTTTGCATACTTTGGGTCAAAGTTTGACCACGTACTGTATTTGACAAGCAAAATGTGAATGCATGTCATCAAAAATTGTATCGTTTGGTTCATATCTGAATGTACTTTAATTATATTAATTTTGTAACATATAACATATATTTTATTTGTGAAAATCATGGTCAAATATGACCCAGAATATAAGGGAGGCTAGTTAATGTGGGGACGCTTTCTTAATTCAAGGGTAAATTGACTTTGATTTTGATCCAGTTACAGCGCGTCGGTCCTCTCGTCCAATCCTAAATCGCTACCGCACGCTCCTCTCCCTCTTCTTCATTGCAAAACCACCCCTCTCCTCTCCATCATCTCCATTCGAAAACCACAATCTCGCCTCCCCCTCTTCTCCATTACAAAACCACCCCCTCTCCTCTCCATCTTCTCCATTGCAAAACCACCGTCTCGCCTCTCCCTCTTCTCCATTGCAAGACCACCACCTCTCCTCCAATCTTCCAAAGCTAGCACCAGACCTCTCAGAAGGACATCTATGGGGAGGATGCAACAGTGAATCAGGCAGATCGCCAGCGGCAACCAGGCGATGTTAGCCAGGTTGAAGGAGATCCTTACTTAGTTTGACAATGAGTGGGAGATTTCGAGGATGGTGAGGGCCATGTGGAAATGTATGTGAAAGAGCAAGTCGGCGGCGATGTACTCCGCGGCGGCAGTCACGCCGCAGTCCTTCGAGTTCATTGGGTATCTGCTCTGGGCGATGGAGCAGACAGATTCACCCGACGTGAAAGTCAGGCGGAGGTGGTGGGCGTACAGGTCGAAGGTCAAGCTTCCAGAGGATAACAAATTGATCGAGTATAGTGTACCGTTCGTGAGGGTGCAGTGCCAGCCGGAGACATAGGAGTATTCATTCTCCGACCGCAAGAGGAGGCTGGATGGAGTGACGTCCCTTCCCCGCCATTCTCCATGGTTCCCTTGCCGCTCGCCTCGTTTCAACAGCGGTAGTAGGGCTTAAGGTAAGCTTCGCACTAACCTAATCTTCCATTTGCTCATGCTTACAACCAGTGTGACGGCTAATGAAAAATCATGCTTACAATCAGTCTCCGAGTATTACGCCAATCACCCTAAAATAGCTCTGGACCAAAAACAAAGTTGTGACACTATGTACAAATAAACAAAAATAGATTGGCGCTTCTTTCAGAAAGGAGTACTCCCTAGAAAAGTGCCAATATAAGCTACTAGTATTTGATTAGAGGATTTGCTGCCGAGAAAGATCTGTGCATAGAGAGCGCCACCCATCCCACTGGTAGTGGATGCCAATGCTTAGATTGAGCATGGTTGGTGTCGATAATTTTTACTTGGCACCTCGCACTTTGCATATATGCCGGTTCCATCCGTACATTTGTGCAGTTCCACCAAAATACAGCTGAATAACCCTGTTTGCACAGATAATGAAAAATCTTGATTACATTATAGTGGAACTAGTTGATGAAACATACACTAATAAATAGAAGAAACTTCATTTTCTTAGCGGGAAAATATTGCGATAGTATCACAGTATGTCATGCGGCGAGGGCGAGATGGGCCCTGCGACGCCTCATACGGTAGGCCTCGTACTGGAAATCGACCCAATTCTCCCCGATACACCTTCTGCCAGTGATGAACTTCAGTGTACAATGGTAGTACAAGGAGGGGCCTTGAGACATTCCAATCTCTATTTTTGTGCAGATCAACTAAAATTAAGTACCCCAGTTTGCAGAAACACTTAAACATTAACAATGGGACTACTTGATGAAATATATACAAACAAAGAGAAGCACTTTCTTTATCTACATTGGAAATGAAATGATAGAGAGGACACTTGGTCTATTTTGACTGTATTATTACGTCATTTTAACAGTGGCACTAGGGTCGAGCAGGTGGCAAGCGAGGTGTACCGTGCGTCGCAAGGATGGAGGACGGGGGTGCTTATACTGGGATGCTAAAGCTGGCTCGTTTAGTCCCTATCTCCCCCCCGGATGTTTCTATGGTAGCATTTGGGTTGTAATCCAAACTTGGTCGAGCTGGTGATCCGTCTCCCTACCTGCCCAGCTTATGTGGTGAACATGTCTCCTGCTAGTACTCAGTCCGTTCTAGTAGTAGTTGCATAACTACATGTTTACACTGAGATGTTGTCGGATAATGGTTCTCTATGGTTAGGCCTCTTTAATGAAATTGGAGGAAACCCCCTCTTTTGATATATATATATATATATAATCTGTGGCACTAGCGGTGCAAAAACATTGCCTCAAATTAATAGTGCCACTAGATTAAGGAGCAAAATAATAACATTACTGCTTTATCATGGCAGTGGCAAAACAGTAGCACAAGAGCAGAGTCAACATGCAGGATCTTTGGCAAACGGTCAGACCAGCAAGGAACATACCTCGCGATGGGAACCATATCTGCAGTCAACATCATCATAGAAGGGATGACACCAGTCACCAACATGGATGATTCAATTCATGGGACCTTTTTGTGCAGTTCACCTAACATGAAGCAATGTCCCATGAGCTAGCAACTTCTTCTTCATTAGTTGCAATAAAATTGAGCAAAATCAAGGTTGGTCGTGAAGCTCATGGAATGTTCAACTATAATTTGGATATCATTTGTGCAGTTCAACTAAGATCAAGCGTGAAATGTATATCTCTGTTTGCACAAAAAGGTGGAAAGGATGGTGACTAACAAGTGATGCAACATAAATCAAATGAAAAGAAGCATGTTTCTTATCTGAATGGCGATCCTACAAGGATAGTAGGCGGACCAGGAAAATTGCATTTCTAACAAAAAAAGCAACTTATCTTAATGGGAAATTTAGCAGGACATGAAAACACTACAAAAAAATACACTTCCGTGAGGATACATGTTTGTCACAGTAGGTCACGTTTTCTGTCATGCATGTACATCCATAATGATTTTATGACAGAATCAAGATAGTCATACATGTGCTGTCATAGAAGTGTTCCATGACATTACCAAAATTATCATCACCGAAGTGTGCCACGTCATGGAAGTGCTTTCGTCAAGGGTGAACGACATGTGGCATCCATCGTAACGGGTCGTTATTAAGCTACCGGGTCCGGATTTGGATCCGATAACCCGCTAACAGCCATGACCAATGCCGATTTTCCACGTGTAAAATTCTCATTGGCCGACGGAACCACGTGTCAGCTCCGTGTTGGCACAAGTGTCACTCATCCAATGGGCGAGATGCGCCTATGACATGTTGGCACGTGGACCGGCCCAAAAGTGCCCCATAAAGATTAAATGGGCCAGCCCAACTAAAGGCCCACAAGATTTTGCGGACCATAATGGGCCGACCCAGCTAAAGGCCCACAAGATTTTGAGGACACTAGTGGTTCGGCCCGTTAACAGGCTGCCATGTTTTGGGCCAAATGCCGGCCCATATTTGATCCGGTCCATTAACAGCATGCCACATACTGGGCCTAATAAAGGCCCATATGATATCCGGCCTGTTAATAGCCTACCACGTTCTAGGCCATATTACGACCCAGATCAGATCCGACCATTTAAGAGCCTTTGGGCTAAATTATGGACCATATCAGATTCGGCCCATCACCTGGACGCTGTGCTTTTGGGCCCACTGGAGGCCCGGTCAGGATTTCTGTTTGCTAAAGGCCCATTTAGTAATTGTCGGTGTACTAGAGTAGGGGTACCCTAGTATCCCGTACTCATGCACGGACAGTTGCAGCACCCCGCGGCAGGGTTTGCCTCGTCACCGCCAAGATCCTCCGTGGCTCCTTTGGAGCCATTCAAGAACAAAGTATTTGATTAAGAAGACAAGGCCCCGGCAAGAGGAGCTTGTCGGGAAGGCTACTCAAGGCATGCAGAAGACAAGGCCCCGGCAAGAGGAGCTTGCCGGGAAGGCTCGGAGCGCGACAAGCCTCCGGACGCAACAAGGATTCGGCCGCGGCAAGGCGCTTGCCTGCAAGCAACCTTCTCTCCATCTCCGCTCCAGCTCATCCAATGACGTGTCGCCATGGGACAGTTCCATGCGCGCGTGTCGAGAGGATGTGCAGCCAGCGGGGAGCAGCGATAAGCGGCGCTGACAAGCTTGCCATCGTGGCGAGCGGAGGCGAACCTGACGGTCTCTGTTGCCTTTGTTTGGGCGACACCGACGGGCATTTATTGCTTTTGTCCCTTGCCGTCGAGTTAGGTATTTTGCATCATAATCGCTCGAGTAGGTGTACCAACTCCTGTTTTTACATTTGTACCCTCATCTATGTTGCCACCTGTCGGAGACCCCTTGAGCATATAAAAGGAGGCCCATGTGCAACGTAGAGGGGGTTCGGTTCGTTCGACTCACTCGAGACCAGATACACTCACGCTAGGGTTTGTAGCTCTCATCGCTCCCTAGCAAGAACACAATACATCAGACAAGCAGCAGTAGGAGTTTTATCTCTCCGGAGAGCTCCGAGCTGGGTAACCGCTCGTGTGCCTCGCCTCGATCCGCTCTTCGTGCGATCTCCGCCCCCTCCGAACCACAAAGGGGCCTGGTCCGCCCGGCCCCATAGGTGTCCGTGGGTACGATCAGCCTCCCGACATCTTTGGCGCGCCCGGGTAAAGGCGTCGAGGCCGTGTGAATCTGATCCGAGGTTCACACGAGCAGCGTCCTCAACATCTTCCTCAACATGCCACCAAAGAAGAAGGCTTCAGCGGCAGCAGAGCCGTCTGCTGCACTCCACCCTCACCGCAGCAAATGGGTGGTGGGGCAGACGCCATGGAGGAACGGGCGCCGACGAAGGTATTCGCGACGTTGCCAAGTCCAAGGACAGGGCCCCGCAAACCTCGGCGTCCGCGCATCCCCCGCGCCCATCTCAGGAGACGCGGGACCAAAAGCGTCCTGGCGTTCATAACGCCATACATTCGTTGGATCGAGACCCTCAAGACCAGCATGCGCGCCAACATGCTGGCACGAGTGAGATACGGTCGCCCGGACGGGGTGCTGCTCCTTCTAACGTAGTTAGAAGTCCAAGCATATCCCGCTCCTCGCACCGTTCGCCAATGCCACCCACTACTCCAGCAGAAGCTCTGGCGAGAGCTCAGCTGCTCCTCGACTACCCTCCAACGGCCAACAAGGTCGACGCAGTGGAGGGCCACTATCGTAGCCTCATCGGCTTTGCCAACGGCGACGCTCCGCGGCAACCAACGCCATCATTGCCGCGGCGAGACGACAAGGCACGAGCCGGTGGCGACGAGACTGTCGGAGGTGCAACCACCATGCACTCTCCGCCACGAAGGCCAAGATCGCCGACTCACCGGATCCACCTCGACAGCGACTCCACCGCGTCGTCGGATCCGCGAGCTCGCCGCGATCAGCGCCAAGTTCTTCATGAGCGACAACAAGAGGACGCTCGAACTCGCATCGAGCGCCGGAGAGAAGCGCGACGTCAGTCCGACAAGCGTGCTGGGCCTTCTGTTGACATGCGCGCGCCGGAGGAGCCAGGCGACTTGCCGTACGCGGTAGGTTGCCCTGCGTTCACTCGTGAGCTGCGGCAAGTCCAGTGGCCCAGCCAGAAAAACTTCAAACCAGACGTACCGGAGAAGTATGATGGCAAGACGCATCCGTCGGAGTTCCTCAGCATCTACACCATCGCGGTGCAGGCTGCGGGGGGACGGGACGACAAGATCCTCGCCAACTACTTCCCGCTCGTGCTCAAGCCCAACGTCAGATCTTGGCTCATGCACTTGCCGGACAGCTCCATATCCTCTTGGGCAGATCTGTGCCATCAATTTGTTGGCGCCTTCACAGGTGGCCACAAGCCTCATGGCCAAGAGAGTGACCTTCATCCGCTCGCCCAGAAGGAAGGAGAGTCCCTGCGCAAGTTCATTCAGAGATTCAGCCGTGCGCACTACAACATCCCGCACGTCCACCCCGCCGCGGTGATCGGCGCATTTCATCGTAATGTGCGGAACCGCAGGATGAGGGAGGAGATGGCGATGTGCAAAGTCAAGGACGCGTCGATGAGCTGTACGCCTTGGCCGACAAGTGTGCAAGGCTACCGAGGAAGGGAGGAGACTCCTGTGAGAGAATGCGGAAGCAGGATCTCGACAAGGAGGACACCGCCCCGGCAAAGAAGGGCCGGCGGCGAGGCAACAGGAAGAAGAAAGGTAGAGAAGTGCTAGCTGTTGAGCAGTCCGGCAACGGAGGTGGCGACAAGAACACCAAGGCTGGTGGCTCCGGCAAGGAGGTTGCCGCTGACGCCAACCACCAGTCGGTGGCGGCCGCCGACAAGCAGGACAGCTCCGGCAAGCAAGATCGCAAGATCCACCGCACCAAGGGCCACGACCTCCAGAGCTGCAAGAAGGTCGAGCAGCTTGTCGAACAGCAGAGAGCTGAGTACGAGCGGCGCGACGAGGAGAAGGCCCAGGAAGGTGCTGGGGGAGCAAGCAAGAAACATCCTGGCCGGGGAGGACGCCGCGGCAAGGCCAAGCAGCGGCGAGGAGACAGACCTCCCCGTGGCCGCGACAAGGATGAAGATGATGACGACGACGAAGATATGGAAGACGACGACGCTGATGAGCAGGAGTTTCAGAAAGCCAAAGAGGTCCTCTGCATTGACGGAGGTGCTTCCCTGCATACCTCTCACCGCCAACTCAAGCAATGGATGCGGGAGGTCAATACAGCGGAACCATCCGTAGAGTCACGCAAGCCTCTGAAGTGGTCCAAAGACGCCTATCATTTTTGATATTGAGGACCACCCTGATCGCATAACTGCGGTCGGGTGCTTGCCGATGTTGGTCTCACCAACCATCCGCAACCTCAAGGTCACCAAAATGCTAGTTGACGGCGGGGCCGGCTTGAATCGATCTCCTCCGCGGTGCTCCGAAGCTTCAAATCCTCGACGGCGAAGCTCGAAGAGATCGGCACCTTCCAAGGAATCAATCCGGAAGGAGCAAGTCAAGGGGAAGATTACGTTGCGGTAACATTTGGCAGCGAAGCTAAACTTTAGGACCGAGAGGGTCACATTCGACGTTGCTGATTTCACATTGCCTTACAATGGGATACTTGGCCGTCCAAAGACTCGCCAAGTTCATGGCAGCCTCTCACTACGCCTACAACTTACTCAAGATGCCAGGCCCGATAAGTGTCATCTCTGTCCATGGTGACAAGAAGGATGCCCTTATCTGTGCCGACAAGATCTACCGGGATGCAGCAGCCATGACAGATTGCCAAACACTTGTCACCGAAGCTCCCGGGGAAGAAGACAAAGTCCAAGCCCGCAAGGGCTCGATGCTCACTCCGGCAAGCGCACCTCTTCGGAGTGCTGCGCTACCGTCGAGGACGCACCATCGAGCTCCACCGGCAAGTGCAAGAAGATGGTGGCTCTGCCAAAGACCAAGAAGGTGCCCGCCAAGGAGGACGGCACTGGTGGTACCTTTACCATCAGTGCCTCTCGACCCTAAATAGGAAGAAGCGGCTTCGTTGCTTTCCTGCGGGCGAATGTCGGCGTGTTTGCATGGCAACCGTCGACATCCCCGTGTTCCTGTGAAAGTGATTGAGCACCGCTGGCCGTTTGTCCTCATCCGCGGCCCGTCAAGCAAAAAGTCGAAGCAAGCGGTGGGCGCCAAGAATTCATAGCGAAGAGATCAAGAAACTGGAAGCGGCGGGCCTTGTCGAGGAGTGCTCCATCCTACGTGGTTGGCCAATCCTGTAGTCGTCGCAAGAAAGCAATTGGAAAATGGAGACTTTGTATTGACTTCACGGATGTTAATAAAGCTTGTCCCAAAGATCCATTTCCCTTGCCGGCGCATTGACGGATTGTTGACTCCACGGCTGGATGTGATTTGCTTTCGTTTCTTGATGCATACTCAGGATATCATCAGATCTTCATGGCTGAAGAAGATGAGGAGAAGACCGCATTCATCACACCATGTGGCACATACTGTTTCATACGGATGCCTTCGGTTTGAAGAATGCTGGTTCAACATTTGCAAGGGTAGTCCATGACGCTTTTGAGCCGCAAATGCACGGAAATGTAGAAGCCTACATGGATGACATAGTGGTCAAAAGCAAGGACAAAGCAACTACGGTTCAAGATTTGGACGAGACCTTTGCAAATCTGCGCAAGATCAACCTCAAGCTCAACCCCGAGAAGTGCGTGTTTGGAGTCCCTTCCGCAAGCTTCTCGGTTCTTCGTGTCTCAACGAGGGATTGAAGCTAATCCCGACAAGATCAAGGCCATTGAGCAGATTGAAGCACCAAAGCGCGTCAAGGATGTACGAAGACTTGCGGTTGCGTAGCTGCTCTCAAGAGTTTATTTCTAGGTCTGCTGAGCGCATACGCCATTTTCAAGATTTTGAAAAAGGCAGGTCCAATGAAATGGACTCCGAAGCGGAGGCTGCGCTGCAGGACTTGAAGAGATACCTGTCCTCCACTCCAACACTTGTCGCACCTAAGCCATTAAGAGAAGTTGCTGCTATATATAGCGGCAACCAATCAAGTGGTTAGTGTTGCGTTAGTAGCGGAGAGGGAGGCGGATGACGAGCCAGCAACCACGGCAAGCACATCCAGCGACAAGCAGGGGGCTTCGCCGACAAGCTCTGGTACCGACAAGGACGAATCCAGCAGACACATGACCAGATGCGAAAAGGATGGTGCAGCGCCCAGTCTACTTTGTCGATTCCCTCCTGCAGGGGCTAGGTCGAGGTACTCTGGTGTGCGAGAAATTGCTTTTCGGCCTCCTCATGGCCTCGAGAAAGCTGCGCCATTACTTCCAAGCACATGAGATCACAGCTTGTCACTCGCTTTCCGGCTGAAGAGGATCTTGCAGAATCCGAAGCAACAGGCGGGATTGTCGAGTGGGCATTGGAACCGCCAAGCTTTGGTCTCAAGTTTGAAAGCACATCAACTATCCAGCAAGCGTTGGCAGAATTCATAGCAGAATGGACGCCAACACGGATGAAGAGATTGGAGACGCAGCATTCCCGCCAAGGAAGCAAGCAAAGAGTGGCTGATGTACTTTGATGGTGCCTTCTCGCTGCAAGGCGCCGGTGCCGGCGTGTTGCTTATCGCACCCACCGGAGAGCACCTCAAGTACGTAGTCCAGATGCACTTTCCCAAGGAGCAAGCGACAAACAATACTGCAGAGTATGAAGGTTTGCTTGCCGGTCTCAGGATTGCAGTGGACCTCGGGATCAAAAAACTTATTGTCAGGGCTTCCCGAGGATCGCAGCTTGTCGTCCGCCAAGTGAACAAAGACTACCAGAGTCCGTTGATGGGGAGGCATACGTTGATGAAGTGAGTAAGCTCGAAGAGCACTTTGACGGCCTGCAAGTGGAACATGTTCCAAGAGCTCAGAATGATATCGCTGACGGCCTGTCAAAGTGCGCTGCACTTAAGTTACCTGTGGAACCAGGGATTTTCGTGCTCAAGCTGACTCAACCAACCGTAACACCATCAACTGGACAAAGCAAGAAGAGGAAGTTGACCTCTGGTGACTACTTTCCGACAGAGCTTCCCGAAGCCGTCGTTGCAAAGGTCCCCAAGATCAACACCAACAGTGCTGAGGGGCAGTCTGCTCCGACAGGCCCCAGGGTTTGTTTCGTTGAAGCAGACGCCTCCGACAAGTTTTGCTCCGGTAAGCTTGCCGGGGAGCGTCAAGCTCCGGCAGGGCCGCATGTCCTTGCCGTGGAAGCTGATGTTCCCGCAGCAGCAGATGTGCCTTTAGTCCTTGTTGTCGAGCCACAAGCTCCAGCATGGGCGCAGCAGATTGTCCATTTCCTTCAGACAGGAGAACTTCCCGAAGAGCAAGAAGAAGCGGAAAGAGTAGCCCGGCAATGAGTATGTACCAGGTTGTCGACAAAGATACTGCATGTAAGAAGACTCAACGGTGTGAAATTGAAGTGTATTCCTGTGGAAGATGGATGAAGCTGTTGGCAGAGATACATGGAGGCATATGTGGTCACCACATTGGCGCAAGAAGAGCACTTAAGCAAAGCTTTCCCAGAAGGTTTCTTCCGCCGACAGCCCTCCGTGATGCAACTGCACAAGTAACCAAGTGTGAAGCGTGCGGTTCCATTCCAAACAGATACACTAGCCAGCTCAAGCTCTCCGGAAGATCCCTTTATCCCGGCCATTTTTGGTGCAGGGCTCGATATCCTCGGCCCCTTCCCCGAGCTGTCGGGGCTTTGAGTACTTGTATGCGTCGCCATCGACAAGTTCACGAAGTGGCGGAAGTGGAAGCAGTGAGGAAGGTGACGGCACGGTCAGCGATCAAGTTCTTGGTCGATTGTTTGCCGTTTCGGAATCCCTAACATGATCATCACCGACAACGGCACACAATTTACGAGTCGCACCTTCATGCAGTACGTACAAGATCGTGGCGCCAAGGTCTGCTTTGCTTCCGTGGCTCACCCGAGAAGCAATGGTCAAGGCAGAGGGCAATGCTTTGAAGTGCTGCGCGGGCTCAAGATCAGAACTTTCAACAGGCTGCACAAGTGCGGAAGAAACTGGATCGAGGAGCTGCCGGTGGTTCTTTGGTCGATCAGGACGACGCCAAATCGAGCCACCGGCCAGACACCTTTTGCTCTAGTATATGGAGCAGAGGCAGTTCTCCCCACGGAACTCGTATACGGATCGCCTCGAGTGCTCGCTTATGATGAGCTTGAGCAAGAGCAGCTGCGACAAGATGACGCGCTGCTCCTTGAGGAGGATCGTCTTGAGTCAGGCGAGCCGCCGCTACCAACAAGCTTTGCGTCGCTACCATAGCCGCAGAGTTAGTGCCGAAGTCTCGAGGAAGGCGACCTTGTTCTTCGCGCTGCTCAGTCCGCCAAGAATTCAAACAAGTTGACCCAAGTGGGATGGCCCTTATCGGGTGAAACGAGTCACTAGGCCTCGTGTTGTTCGCTTTGAGACCGAAGATGGCATTCCGGTGATCAACTCCTGGAACTTTGAGCATCTTCTTACTTTTTACCAGTTGGGCGCGGTTGCCGGAACCTGTTGAGGCTTCCACCTTTTGTACAAGTCTTGTAGCTGATGCATGTAATCCATTGTACAAAGCGGTATGAACCCGTGCATCAGTAAAGCTCATGTGTTGCGCACAACTTGTCAAATTCATGCTTTCATCATTTTATTGCATGTTTTGACTAACACTTTGTGCAGCAACCACACCCGGTAAAGAAAAATCGAGCCGCTGGGCTCCATAACGTTATTTCCTCTTATTTCTCTTTTCTCAAAGAAAGGAAGGCTCCCTCGCGCACAAGTTAACCAGGGGGGGAAGGAGGAGATAATACTATGGACCAGGCACCGCTCGAGGAAGTTTCACCTCATCGGGAAGCAAGAGACAGAAAAGCTAAGTTGCCAAAGTTTGAGCAATCAATTTTAAATTTTTAAGTTATCTTCCTCGAACGATAGTACTTTGTATGGAAAACACATGCAGAGGAACCAACTCGCCCGGCTAGTCGCGCCTTACTTTGTTTCGAGTCCGCTCAACAACTTAAGTGAGCTGCAGCTAGTCGCGACAAGGTTGCTTGTTTGAGGCGACCTTGCCAAAGAAATTGACGTTCACTTTTCGGCCATGCAAAAGTGCCCGCACCGACAAGTCCCCAAATGCGTAAGGCGTAAACGCATTACAAAGGAAGGAATCAAGTAGAGGAAATAACGTTGCATTGATCGCCTCAGATAGAGTATATTACAAAATAACTTTACGCTGATCTAACAAAGTGATCTAAACATGATCAGCACCGACAAGGGAAAGATAAAATAGGCAGCATATTCTACGAGGTCGCCAACAATCCGCATTATCATGTTCACCATGACCAAAATGGGTGCGACAAGTGCTTAGAGATCCTCCACGTTGGCATCTGGCGGCAAGGATCCGAGGACGCCGTTAAGGTTAAGGGCGGATTGCGGAAGGCCACCTTTATCAACACCTTCTCGAGGGCTCCTGCCGCAGATCTGGCGTGATTCCTCGGCCAGCTGCTTTGGGACCTCTTCCCGAGTCGCTGGAGGCCCGTCCACGCCTTTGAAGAATAAACTGAGTTTGGCGCTGGGTTGGAGATGCTCGTCGGAGGAGTATGCAAGGTCCGCCATCCCAGCTCCATCGGCTCGTTGTGGATGTCGTGGCGGTGTCCACAAGACCTTGATCCAGTGCTCCACGCTCTCCCTCAAGGTGCTCTGGATGGAGGCAGCATTCGCTAGCAGCTCCTCCTTGGCCTTGATCGCCTCCAACAAGCCCACCTCCCGCTCTCTGGTGCCGTCCAACGTCTGCGTCAGAGTGGTCAGCTTCAGCTCAAGATCCACCTTGGAATCCTTGGCGGCGTCGAGCTCCTTGCCTCTATCAGCGAGACGACTCTGCAACTCGCCAAGAGTGTAGGCGCCTTCTCGCGTTCACGCTTGAGCGTGGCAAGCTCTTCGACGCTCTTCTTGAGGCTGGCCTCCAGTTGTGCCACCTTCACCTTCAGCTCATCCTTGGCGGCCTCGGCGGCTGCGGCAGCATCCTTCGCTTCCTGAAGCACCCCGCCAAGTGACTCCTCGCGGCAGCAGCAAGGTCTTCTTCGTGGCTGTCCAGGTTGACCTTCCGCTGCGCCAGCTCGCTTTCCTGCGCAAAGAGCTTCTCGGCAGCCAGCCGCTGCTCCTCCTCAGCCGCGGCCTTCTCAAGGATAAAGGCCGTGCGCTCTTCCGTGAGTTGCCCCCGCGCTTCTGCTACGTCGCGGAGAGCTTCTTGGTTGGCGCTCCGGAGCTCCTCTCCGCGCCTCTCCATGTCCGCTCCTGCCCTCGCGACAAGTGCTTCCCGGGTCTCCAACTTGGCTTGCCGGGCGCGGTAGAGCGACAGCAGCTTCTTCAGCAGTTGCTCCTCCTCGGAGTCGCCGCTGCTGCTATTTGGCGCGTCCACCAGCGTCAGCCCAGCGGAGGCGAGTAGCTCGCCGTTGAAGGCCTCTCCTTCGACCGCGCCACAGGCTTCGGTTCCCGGGGAGCTTGATGAAGACGCCTTCGCCGACCTTCGGTAGGCGCGGGCTGGGGCTCCTCGAACTGGCCTTGCAGCAGCGGCGGGGAAGTCATTGTCGATGTAGGCGCTTGGCGCTCCTGCGGCATCAGGGCCGTCAGTGCGATCGCCCGACCCCTCGCCGGCCTCTGCGTCGGCAGCCTCGGTGGCCTCCTCGCCAACAGGCTCGTCGGCGACGGCCTCTTCTTCCACAACGACGACCTCTTCTTCCTCGATGGCGGCCTCGTCGGTGTTGCCACGCGCTTCCTCCTCGCCGGCGGCCTCGACCTCCATCGGCTCTGCGTCAGACGAAGAAAGAGCAGTCAAGCAAATGTTCAAAAAGAGAAATAAAAGAAAGCAAGCCCAAGGGAGATTTTCATGTAAGGAAATTACCTGCAACGGGATCCACAGCCATGGCCTCGACCACTAGAGGGTCACCGGCGCTGTCCCTTGCCGGGGTAGCCTCCCTTGTCGGAGTGGCCTCCCTTGTCGGAGGGCGCTCCCTTGCCGGAGGTTCCTCCCTTGGCGGCGTAGTGTCAGCAGACAGGATCTCGGGGGCGGCTTCCGAGCCCTCCTGATGAGGCTGCTCTGCTCCTACACAAGCACACAGTCAGGTATCAACGAAGAAAGGGCACCCTTGCACACCTAATAGTAAGGAGAAAACTGCACTTACTCTGGGGGCTGTGCTGGGGGCTGCTCTGAGGAAGGGTTGCCGGGTCCGGCAAGGGGGTCTCGGACGCGTCCCCTGTTGCCACGGGAGAATCATCCTCGACGACGACCGTCGGGGTCTTGGCCCTCTTCGACGCTCTCTGGGCCAGCGTCCTGAAAAGGAAACAGCCCAGAATGAAGCAAATCAGATTCAAGATGAAGCAATAAAAATTGAAGAAATACAAGCACAATCTCAAGAGCTTACTCTTCGCCTACCTCCTCGGAGCTGAGCGCGGAGAAGTCAAACTCCGGCTCGCCTCCGGTGTGACGAGGCGGGGGAGTGGGCTCTCTTGGCCGCTTGGCGGAGGCGTCGGCGGTGGCCTGAGAAGATCCCGCCCCAGTTGTCGCAGCAGTGTGAGGCGCTCCCGCGACAACCTCGCTTGCCGCGGTAGAGCGCGTCGCGCGGCGCTGCTGCTGTGGGCCGGTCTGCTGCCCCGACTCGTCTCCAGCCTTGCGGAGACGCCTCTTCGGCGGAGCCGGGGGCTCCGCTGGCGGCAAGTCACTGGGTGGTGGAGAAGAAGCACCCTCGGCGGGTCCACTCGACCCGGCCTCGGGCTCGACAAGCTCGTCCTCGCCGACGACCTCCTCGCCGGCAAGGCTTGCCGCCTTCGCAGCATCCGCCTCCTCCACGGTATACCCGAAGAAGGCTCCAGCGGCAGCGGCCGCTGCCGCCTCCTCCACTGGTGGCAATCCGCGCCATATCCTCGTCGGTGGTGTCGCGGGTGAGCCTTTACGCTTTCGTCCGGGCGGATCGGCACTTCTTCTAAGTCGTCGAAGAACTGTTGCACGACCTCGTCGGGGCTCTCGCCAAAGTTGGAACGATCCCATGGGAACCGCGACAACGGCATCATGGCGCTGGATGCGGTCGAGCGCCGAGTTGTTGCACAATGGGACGACTTCGCGGCAACCTAAACCACTCAGGGTGGTCGGGTCGTTCTTGAACAGCTCGAGCAGCATCGCGTCCAGCTCAAGACGGTGAATTTCAGTTCAGGCCAGGCGCAGCCTCATGATGTCTGCCGCATTTTGGAACTCCCACGCAGGCCTCCTCCTCTCCTGCAAGGGAAGCGTCTGCGGCGGCGAAGGAAGTCTGCGCCAAGCTGCGCCTCTGATTAACCGGCAAGCCTGAGGCGCAGAATCCGGGTCACAGCTATCTTTAGCTTCGCATTCTCCGGCGCCAAATTACTCCAATCTCTGCCGCGCACTATTGGGGTTTGGCGCACGGCAGTGAAGGGCTGCGGGTTCTCCTCTACGACCCAACACCAGTTGGCTCTCCACTCCTCCCACTTGTTGCGGAACTCTCCTTCAAGGTAGGCTTCTTTCTTGCCGATCCTGGAGACCCAATCTATCCCTCCGGCAAGTGGCTCTCCTCTCTCGATGCGGGGCACGAAGAAATGGCGCAAGAGTGCCACATTTGGGTGGACTCCGACAAAGTTTTCGCAAAGATGCGCGAAAACTGCCATGGTCAAGACGGCGTTGGGGGTGAAATCAAGGAGGCGGAGGCCAAAAGTGTTCATGATGTCGCAGAAGAACTCGGAAAAGGGGGGGGGGCAAAGCCCGCAATAGAAGAAAAGGGCGAAAAAGGGGTACCCAGTAGGGGCCAAATCGGAAGCGGAGGCGGGGAGTACCTTCGTGCGCGGATGCGCACGCGTCTCCGTCGACCAAAAGAGGTAGAAGACATCCCGCAGCTCCCTTGCGCCGAGCTGCGGGGAAGATGGCCCGCTCCTTGCGCCGCGAGTCAGCCGCTGGGCCGCCGTCGACTTGACGCCCTTCTCCTTGTCGGCATTCGGAGCCATGGCGAGGGCGGCGGAGGAGGCCGACGGCGGTGAGCGTGCTTGTGGTGAAAGGGGGCGGGGCGCTGCTCTCTTCGCACCGGAGAAGAAGAGGGGAGCAGCGGTGGTTTTCTTGACAAGACAACGATGGCAGAGTGGACGGCCTGCCCCTGTTTCCTCCGCTTATGAAGAGGGGGAGGGGGCGGACGTTCCGCTTTTCCTAATAAAGAAACCCCCACGACCACGCCCACGATCTCTCGCACGGTGCCACGTCCGGTGCGTGCCGTTAGTGGGGATCGTGGTGGGTCCGGGGCGAGTTGCGACGTGGTCGAGGCCGCGTGTGCCCGTGCACTGTTTTGGGCCTGGCCCGACAAGCGCTCGGCACCGTGTACGGCCCAGGCCCGGGGGCTCCTGTCGGTGTACTAGAGTAGGGGTACCCTAGTATCCCGTACTCGTGCACGCAGACGATTCTGACACCAGGAAGCGTTTGCCTCGTCACCGCCAAGATCCTCCATGGCTCCTTTGGAGCCATTCAAGAACAAAGTATTTGATTAAGAAGACAAGGCCATGGCAAGAGGAGCTTGTCGGGAAGGCCACTCAAGGCATGCAGAAGACAAGGCCCCAGCAAGAGGAGCTTGCCAGGAAGGCTCGGAGCGCGACCAGCCTCCGGACGCGACAAGGATTCGGCGCGACAAAGGCGCTGTCGCGGCAAGCAACCTCTCTCCATCTCCGCTCCAGCTCATTCAGCGGCGTGTCGCCATAGGACCGTTCCATGCGGCGGCGTGTCGAGAGGCTGTGCAGCCAGCGGAGAGCAGCGATAAGCGGCGCCGACAAGCTTGCCATCGTGGCGGCGGAGGCGCACTGACGGTCTCTGTTGCCTTTGTTTGGGCGACATCGACGGGCATTTATTGCTTTTGTCCCTTGCCGTCGAGTTAGGTATTTTGCATCGCATACCTTTGTTCGGTAGGTGTACCAACTCCTGTTTTTACATTTGTACCCTCATCTATGTTGCCACCGCCGGAGACCCCTTGAGCATATAAAAGGAGGCCCATGTGCAACGTAGAGAGGGTTCGGTTCGCTCGACTCACTCGAGACCAGATACACTCACGCTTAGGTTTTGTAGCTCTCATCGGCTCCCTAGCAAGAACACAATACATCAGACAAGCAGCAGTAGGAGTTTTATCTCTTCGGAGAGCTCCGAAGCTGGGTAAACTGCTCGTGTGCCTCGCCTCGATCCGCTCTTCGTGCGATCTCCGCCGCCCTCCGAACCACAAAGGGGCCTGGTCCGCCGGCCCCATAGGTGTCCGTGGGTACGATCAGCCTCCCCGACAGTAATATGGCTTGATATTAGTTTCGGCATGTTAAAGGCCCATTTAACATTTCGGCCCTATACTTATTTCGGCTTGTTAAAAGACGGTCATATAGTTGGGCCTAACTATGGCCCGCTTTGCATCCGGCTTGCTCACAGCCGATAATCTGATTGGGCCAAACAAGGATCGGGACAATTTTGGCATGTTAATGGCCCGTGATGTGATTGGCGCAATCATGGGTCGGCGTCTATTTCGGTCTGTTGTCAGCCCGTGAGCTGTTCGACACGTTTCAGGCCCAACCTACTTTTCAGCCTACTAAAAGCCCATTGAATTTTCTTGCGAAAATAGGGACGGCGGTTTACTCGGCCTATTAAAGGCCTGAAACTACTATTGGGCCAGTTTGCATTTAGGCCTGTTAACGAACCAAGATGACCGGGCCCGTGATGCCGATCATACATAGTGATTTGCACGACGGCCCGATTATGTACCGTAAGTTTACGATTTGGCCGGTTTACTGGCGAGGACATGATATATATATATATATATATATATATATATATATATATATACCCCGAATATTTAGTACGTATCACATTATATTTTTGGTGTACGTAAATACCCAAAATATTTAGTACGTAACACATTATATACCCAGAATATTTAGTACATACCCATTAGATTAGGTATGTACGGATTCATTTATTTAGTATGTATCCATTAGATTCTGTGTTTGTATATACCCAGAGTACGCAATATATTTTCTTGTATGTGCATACTCACCGTATTTATATACCTCGACATGAAATTTATGAGTATATATCCCGATATAATAAATACATAGGATCATATGTGGGTATATGTAACATACATTCCTAAAACTAAAAAGAATCGTAGGTGGGTATATGCACGTAGTAAAAAAATCATGCGTGGGTATCATCTATTCGTACAAGTTAAAAAATAATTAGGATCACATTTTATATTATTTGGTCACCTTAATTTGTATAGAAATATTAGCCGCTAAAAGTGTGCCCCGGCCTTATTTTTAAAAAATACTAGATATCTTGAAAAGTAAAACTTTAGAAAAATGCACAAGAACATCCTTAATATACTCACAAACCTTTGGGGTGACATTTTGTATTATTTATTTTGTATTATTTGTCATATCTGATACCTTAAAAAATAAGAGTGTATATACATACCCTTATTGTTTTGAAAGGAATTGTATTAGGAAACCGGTAGTATATTAATTTTTTGGAAAGCAATCATTGACCTTTGATGGTTGTAGTGCATGCATGCAAACGAAATTTGGAAAGTCGGTGTCATGGATTTTACATCATGCAATACAAAAATGACTTGCTATACTAGGACCTAGGTGCCCAAGCACCTAGGTGCCCCACATAATTTACCTATATACTCCCTCCGTCCCGAAAAACATGTCGCGGTGGCATTTTTGCAAAAAAACTCTCTCGTTTTTCCTGACCAAACCCGCGCTCCTTGTCCTCCTCCTCCGACAGAAGCAGCAGCTGCGCTGCTCTCCGCCGCCACTGCTTCGCTGCTCCCCGCCGCTGCAACTCCCCTTCTCCCACGCTGTCCCGCCGCCGCAACTCCCTCGCTCTCCCGTCGCAGCTGCCTCCTGCTCCGCCGCCGCAGCTACCGCTCGCCTGCCTCCCCAAGCTCCCCCTTTCTAAAAAAAAACCTTGATTTGGATCCGCGCTCTGCTTCGGCTGCGTCGGAACCGCCGACCTGCTCTCCGACGGTGAGTTGCAACGCTTCTTGTCTATATCCGGAGAATTGGGAGTGTACGTTTCCAGAACGGCAGCGGGGCCCCCTCCTCTCTCGGAATCCACGGCGGATCATCTCTCCCTGCCGTCGTCGACCACCTCCCCGCCGACACCACACGCTTGCACCTTCACGCATCAGCAAGGAAGCCGTCGACCACGAAGCTTGATCCCGGCCTTTTGCATCTGCGCCCGGTGCCACTCACCTGAATCTGCACACATCTGCATCAAGGCAAAGAGCTCGCCGGAGTAAAAAGGTCTTCTTTTTCTCACCATCTTCTTCTGCCACCTTATTTTCTTGTAAAAATGTCTACTGGATTGCTCCATTGTTGCATTCCTGAACTCAATTTGTTCATTTGGCGTATGATGTCAGTGGACTTGCTATGCTTGGAGTGGAACCTTACTAGACTGAAGAAATTGCCGCATCACTAGACTGAACAAATTGTGTTGTCAGTTAGGGACGGAAGAAAATGTGTTGCAGATTTTGATTTGCTTGCTGATCTTCGGTTAACTCCATAGAAGAGTTTTGTCTTGATTCGATTAATCGATGACAAGTAACGACATGTTCTAACGACAATAGTTTGAGTACTACTCCAAAATCCTCCTAGTTGTAGCTTCGCCTAAATGGTTGAATTCAAAAGAACTACCGGTGGCCTTGATGATTGAGAGCTTAAAATTTCCAACAATCTGAACAAACAAAGTAAAAAGGATCAATATCACATTTCAGCTGATTTATTCTTCATAAGCATAGGCTTTTGTTTGTTGGAAACTAGCACGTGAAACTGAAATTTAATAGTAAACTGAATTACTGTCATTTAATAGTAAACTGAATTTTAAACTGAGTACTTTAGTAAACTTGATGGAGTACAAATTTATGCATTAATCCATATTTTTTGAAATACCTACTGCTATGAGCTATGTCAGCACGGCTACTCCAGTGCACATCACTGCCCAGAGCAAACTGAAACCCACTCTTCTCTCTCTACCATGTAATGGCACTGGCACTAAAATTATTCATTCTCTGTATAAAAGGACTCACCAGTATATGCCACACTAAGCTCCAACAGTATACTCCTCTTCACTATACAAACTGCTTTCCAACAGTATATGTGTATAGTGTACTACAGGTTTAGCATACAAAAACAAAACTGCATTCCAACAGACTTATTATCTAATCTATCCATGCTATGGCTGCATATTTATTTACTGTACCAAAGATGGTCTTTCTTATTTTAGCTGATCCACCAATTTTACTCTACTTACAGTAGTTCCTCTAGTAACAGTTCTAGAGACAGTGTTTGTTCAGATCATAATTGCTCTGCATCTACTGATTTTTTCTGTGCCATGTCAAGCATAGATAGGTTCAATTAATTTGCTTGAATAATCAAAATTACTGTCACTACTACTGTATGCTTTAACACTGTCGAAACTAATTTAGTGTGAATATGTGCCTTATGTAACCAATAATTTCTGTATCAAGGTTTAGTGTGAATATGTGCCTTATGTAATGATTTTCTCCCAACAAGCTTCAGACCACGTTTTGTACACACCCCATCGTTAACTATTTTATTCGGTGTTTCTCTGAAGAAATCTGAACATTATTTTCATTTAAATTGTACTTGCAGCACAAGCATGGCCATCCACCAACATGCAAAACAAGTTCAAGACCAAAAATATGTGTTTCTTCTTTGTTTACTCAATCGAACCAGATTTGGGTTTTCAAGTTCCAAGGTTTCACGCTAACGACATCTGATTAAATTGAAAAGCTGGATTCATCTAAATCATGGACAGTTCAAAACCAATTATTTCCAAACCAATTATTTCTAGCTTGCTCCCTCCACCCCCCACCCCCCGACATCTACTGATTTTTATTCAATTAACACTAATCATATTCAGTTAACAGGAGTAGAGCAGTTCTTCCCATTTAACAGAGCAGAGCAGCAACTCCCGTGACACCGATCATATTCAACCTGAGCAGAGGAGCAACTCCTTATGATACCTTCTTCCTCTTGACGAGCAGGAGCTCTGGCGGCAGCCCGGGCAGACGAGCAGCAGCAGCACCGGCGGTAGGGGAGAAGCAGCCGCACGGGCGCGCGGGCAGGGGAGAAGAAGCCGCACGGGCTCGCACGGAAGATTGAGGAGGGCGCGCGGGCAGGGGAGAAGGAGGACGCGCGTGAGCTCCTGGTCCACCAGATCGTGGAGGCAATTTCCGGCGACGCCCGTAGTGGATCGCGGCCGGGATGAACTGCAGCGGCGCACGCGCGGGAGCTCGAGGAGGATGCACTGGAGCTTGAGGAGGATGTGCTGGAGCTTGAGGAGGATGCACGGGAGCTCGAGGTGGACGCCCACGAGCTCGAGGAGGACGTGGCCGGAGGTCCCGACGAAGCCCGCAGGTAATCGAGGCGGGAGGGGATCACGGCGACGCAGTTCTGAGCAGGGGAGGCGGCAGAGCAGGTACTTGGCGATGGCGGTGGCGGAGCAGGTAGGTGGCGGCAGCGGCGGACCACTTCCTGATGGGCGGTGAGTCGCGCAGCTGGGCGGCGCCGGCCCCTATCGACGGCGGAGGAAGAAGACAGGGGGCGGAGGGGCTTGTTTCAGACGATTTTAAAACTACATGGGCTTTTTTGCAAAATCAACAATCAACTGTGCCCACGACATGTTTTTCGGGACGGAGGGAGTATATATATACAGTAAAATAACTGCAGCATCGTGAATAAGAAAAACCCTAGACTATACAATAAACAAATTATGGCATATTACATCCACTGAGCATCAAAGTTTGCCACTATGATAATAAAGCACAAGCGATGAGATTACATACCTTTGGGCATCAAAGATCGCCACCAGTGCAAATAAACACGTCGACCAAATAATATACAAAACCGACAGCACTTTAGTAGAGTTCAAGAAAGGTTAGCCCTGCTCGGGAGCTACAGCGCAAGCAGCTGAGCAAGCTGATGAGACTGAGCTTGTTTGACGCTTATATCCTCCTCACTCTGAAAGATAAACAAGCAGACAGATGACAGGTTTTGCACATAAAAGTATCGGTGCTGACAATTCATCACATTTCTTATTGACGAATAAAGTGACACAGTTTAAAATAGCATTAACACAATATGGTATTGTTCAGGTTAAGACATGGCAGGAAATGACATTGTGAAGGAGTTGGCAGCTTCATGACACCATTGGAGTACAGATCAAGAACTCATAAGTATCAATGGTTAGTGTTTTGTCTATTATCCCATTTCAGATTAGCAAATGAAGAGATGGTTTAAATAATAGTAGAATGATATGACATTGTTCATAGTTAAGACATTGCAGAATATTACATTGTGCTATAGTGGGTAGGTTCACCACACCACTGGATCACGGATCAAGAACAGAAGCATACATGCAGTGCAAAAGAGGATCACTTGCTCTGTATAGTTTAATCTACATGGTATTGTACAACTGAAAACTTAAATTGAGAAGGACAAACTTTTGTCTATGAGCTACATAATAAACTTTCAACATGCAATTTGATGCAAACACCAAAAATAAACAGCTGTTGCAGTCATGCCTAACCAAATATACACAACAAACTTTGAAGGCTTGAGAAGGACAAACTTACATTAGTGGTGAAGACACGCTCTATAAAGCCCTTGTCCATGATGATGGGGTGGGGGAATTGAAGAAGTTTACCACAAAATCTTCTTCATAAGCATTGCCTTTATTCTACATTTTGTTAAGAGTAAATATAGATGTGATAATATAAGAAAAAATGGAGAATATTTAAGATAAGATGAAGAGTGATGCTACATAACCAAGTAGCTATAAATGTAAGTACAACGATACAGGCAAAAGGTACCGCCAAGAGCAATGAGGAGCTAAACTTCTTCAGTACCATCGCTGTTATCCAACCTTATGGTAAGAGTAAATATACATCTGATATGTACAAAATGGAGGGCAAAGGAAAATAAGCTGCAGAGTGATGGTACAGGAACAACTAGCTGCCAATATAAGTACACTGATAAAGTACAGCAGGTACTTAGAAGAACAATGCAGAGCTAAAAAATTTCACTAGCATTGGATATATTCTACACTAATTTAACCATTCATATAGATCAGATAATTTGGAGCGAACAATTGATAAGCAAGCTATCATGCATAATGCTGTCACATAATGAACCAGGTATGAATGTAAGTACAGTGATACATGACAACAGGTACTAACAAGAGCAAAGCAGCGGGCAACATATTTGCGATATCCTATCGTCCTTTTCAAACCGGAATTCTTCTTCGAGCAGATTTCTTGCAAAAGAGATCCGTAAGGCACATGCAGAAAAGTAGAAGTTCAAATTGTCATGTGATATCATAGACAGTACCTCATCCTAGGAACAAGACCAGTGCATAACAAGGTTTTTCCATTCAATGTCTTCTAAATTTAGCAGATGAGACTTCACCGGAAATTCGTTTATAGACTTGCCATCAAAGTGTGATTTCCTCAAGCAACACTGATACTGCTGCAATGCTTCCTTGAAAAGCGCAAGCAAGCTTTTCTTGTCATGACTATCCAGATTGACCCTCGCCTACTTACAACAATGTAATGTAAATCATTGATGTGTTCAATCAGCAGAAAATAGGAAAATTATCACCATGAATATTTCAAGAAGTCTCAAGCATCTAAGCTTGGGGATGCCCCGGTAGGCATCCCACCTTTCTTCTTCAACAATTATCGGTTAGTATCGGTTGAACCTAAGTTTTTGCTTCTTCACATGATGTGTGCTATCCTTGAAATTTCGTTTTATTTTGCCTTGCTTGCTGTTTGAATAAAGTATCAAGATCTGAAATTATTAAATGGGAGAGTCTTCACATAGTTGCATAATTATTCGACTACTCATTGATCTTCACTTATATCTTTCAGAGTAGTTTCTTGTTTTCTCTAGTGCTTCACTTATATCTTTTAGAGCACGGTGGTGGATTTATTTTATAGAAACTATTGATCTCTCATGCTTCACTTAGATTATTTTGAGAGTCTTAAATAGCATGGTAATTTGCTTAAATAATCTTAATATGCTTGGTATTCGAGAATAGTAAAAACATTCTTATGAGTGTGTTGAATACTATGAGAAGTTTGATGCTTGATAATTGTTTTGAGACATGAAGATGGTGATATTAGAGTCATGCTAGTTGAGTAGTTGTGAATTTGAGAAATACTTGTTCTAAAGTTTGTGATTCCCGTAGCATGCACGTATGGTGAACCATTATGTGATGAAGTCGGAGCATGATTTATTTATTGATTGTCTTCCTTATGAGTGGCGGTCGGGGACGAGCGATGGTCTTTTCCTACCAATCTACCCCCCTAGGAGCATGCGCGTAATACTTTACTTTGATAACTTGTAGATTTTTGCAATAAGTATGTGAGTTCTTTATGACTAATGTTGAGTCCATGGATTATACTCACTCTCATCCTTCCACCATTGCTAGCCTCTCTAATACCGCGCACCTTTCGCCGGTATCATACACCCACCATATATATTCCTCAAAACAGCCACCATACCTACCGATCATGGCACTTCCATAGCCATTCCGAGATATATTGCCATGCAACTTACCACCGTTTGGTTTATTATGACACGCTCCATCATTGTCATATTGTTTTGCATGATCATGTAGTTGACATCGTATTTGTGGCAAAGCCACCGTTCATAATTCTTTCATACATGTCACTCATGAGTAATTGCACATCCCGGTACACCGCTGAAGGCATTCATATAGAGTCATATTTTGTTCTAAGTATCGAGTTGTAATTCTTGAGATGTAAGTAAATAAAAGTGTGATGATCATCATTATTAGAGCATTGTCCCAGTGAGGAAAGGTTGATGGAGACTATGATTCCCCCACAAGTCGGGATGAGACTCCGGACGAAAAATAAAAAAAAGAGAAAAAAAGAGGCCATAAAAAAAGTGAAAAGGCACAAAAAAGAATAAAAAATATAAAAAAATGAGAGAAAAAGAGAGAAGGGACAATGCTACTATCCTTTTACCACACTTGTGCTTCAAAGTAGCACCATGATCTTCATGCTAGAGGGAATATTACATTATAAAACTTGGCTTGTATATTCCAATGATGGGCTTCCTCAAAATGCCCTAGGTCTTCGTGAGCAAGCGTCTTGGATGCACACCCACTTAGTTTCTTTTTGAGCTTTCATAGACTTATAGCTCTAGTGCATCCGTTGCATGGCAATCCCTACTCACTCGCATTGATATCTATTGATGGGCATCTCCATAGCCCGTTGATACGCTTAGTTGATGGGAGACTATCTTCTCCTTTTTCTCTTCTCCACAACCACCATTCTATTCTACCTATAGTGCTATGTCCATGGCTCACGCTCATGTAATGCATGAAGATTGAAAAAGTTTGAGAATGTCAAAAGTATGAAACAATTGCTTGGCTTGTCATCGGGGTTGTGCATGATTTAAATACTTTGTGTGGTGAAGATAGATCATAGCCAGACTATATGATTTTGTAGGGATAACTTTCTTTGGCCATGTTATTTTGAGATGACATAATTGCTTAGTTAGCATGCTTGACGTATTATTACTTTTATGTCAATATGAACTTTTATCTTGAATCTTTTGGATCTGAATATTCATACCACAATTAAGAAGAATTACATTGAAATTATGCCAAGTAGCATTCCACATCAAAAATTCTGTTTTTATCATTTACCTACTCGAGGACGAGCAGGAATTAAGCTTGGGGATGCTGATACGTCTCCAACGTATCTATAATTTTTTATTGTTCCATGCTATTATATTATCCATCTTGGATGTTTATGGGCTTTATTTTACACTTTTACAATATTTTTGGGACTAACCTATTGACCCAGAGCCCAATGCAAGTTCCTGTTTTTCTCTTGTTTTAGTGTTTCGAAGAAAAGGAATATCAAACGGAGTCGAAACGGAATGAAACGAACTGGAGAAGTTATTTTTGGAAGGAAAGCAACCGGAAAAACTTGGAGTGCACGTCGGGAAAGAAACGAGGGAGCCACGAGGCAGGGGGGTGCGCACACCCCCTAGGGCGCGCCCTCCACCCTCGTGGGCCCCTCGTGGCTCCCCTGACGTACCTCTTCCTCCTATATATACCCATTTACCCTAAAACCTTCGGGGAACAGAATAGATCTGGAGTTCCGCCGCCGCAAGCCTCTGTAGCCACCAAAAGTCAATCGGGACCCTGTTCCGGCAACCTACCGGAGGGGGGAACCCTCACCGGTGGCCATCTTCATCATCCCGGCACTCTCCATGACGAGGAGGGAGTAGTTCACCCTCGGGGCTGAGGGTATGTAGCAGTAGCTATGTGTTTGATCTCTCTCTCTCTCATGTTCTTGATTTGGCACGATCTTGATGTATGGCGAGCTTTGCTATTATAGTTGGATCTTATGTTTCTTCTCCCCCTCTACTCTCTTGTAATAGATTGAGTTTTCCCTTTGAAGTAATCTTATCGGATTGAGTCTTTAAAGATTTGAGAACACTTGATGTATGTCTTGTCGTGCGTATCTGTGGTGACAATGGAATATCACGTGATTCATTTGATGTATGTTTTGGTGATCAACTTGCGGGTTCCGCCCATGAACCTATGCATAGGGTTGGCACACGTTTTCGTCTTGATTCTCCGGTAGAAACTTTGGGGCACTCTTTGAGGTTCTATGTGTTGGTTGAATAGATGAATCTGAGATTGTGTGATGCATATCATATAATCATACCCACGGATACTTGAGGTGACATTAGGGTTTTGGTTGATTTGTATCTTAAGGTGTTATTCTAGTACGAACTCTAGGGCTGTTTGTGACACTTATAGGAATAGCCCAACGGATTGATTGGAAAGAATAACTTAGAGGTGGTTTCGTGCCCTACCATAATCTCTTCGTTTGTTCCCCGCTATTAGTGACTTTGGAGTGACTCTTTGTTGCATGTTGAGGGATAGTTATATGATCCAACTATGTTATTATTGTTGAGAGAACTTGCACTAGTGAAAGTATGAACCCTAGGCCTTGTTTCCTAGCATTGCAATACCGTTTATGCTCACATTTACCGTTTGTTACCTTGCTATTTTTATATTTTCAGATTACAAAAACCTATATCTACCATCCATATTGCAATAGTATCACCATCTCTTCGCCGAACTAGTGCACCTATACAATTTACCATTTTATTGGGTGTGTTGGGGACACAAGAGTGTAAGTGCATCTAGTGCCACCCCTAGTTGGTTTTGGAGTATTGACGACAAATGTGGTTGAGGGACTAATGCGTTTGTGAGAATTGCAGGATAACGCAGGTAGTGTCCCTCATTGATTCGGTTTACCTACCGGAGATGACCCCTAAAAATGTATGAAGACATTGACGACAATGGTGGTATGTGAAGATATTCACATTGAAGACTATGACATGAGAAGACATTGAGTGAAGACAATGAAGCGCGAAGACTGTGTCATTTCGTTGTTTCCTTTTCTTCTTTCTTGAGTCATAGGAACCACCGTACTGTTAAGTGGGGTCCAAGTGATCAAAGTCAGAATGACTGAAGTGATGCTCAACCCAAATCCTATGTCTTCGGGCGAAGACAATGAGAGCAAAACTTATCCAGAGATGGATGAGTCAGCTTTGCTTGTAGCCCAAGTAAAGTTGCCGTGTGTGTTTGAAATCTGACCGTTGGAACACGTGTCAGTTCCTTAGTGACCCAGGGTCATTTCAGACATAATAGGTCGAGTTGCCTAGTGGCTATAAATAGCCCACCCCCTACACCATAAATTGGTGGCTGCTCAGAGTTAGTGCACGGCTTTTTTCGTTTGAGAGCAACCCACCTTGAAGCCTTTGAGAGAGAGAAATCCTTGCGAGGACAAAGCCCATACACCCAGAGCCAAAGAGTGTTAGGCATCACTGAAGTTTTCTTGTATGTGTGACCTGAAGACTTATTACACTTGAGGACTGTGAATCCTCCAGCCGGTTAGGCGTCGCGTTCTGAGCATCCAAGAGTCATTGTGGATTGCCGGTGAACGTCGTCTGTGAAGGTTCAGAAGTCTACCTTGAAGACTTACCAGAGTGATTGGGCGAGGACTGTGTGTCCTTAGCTCAAGGGGAATAAGGTGAAGACGCGGTCTTCTGAGATGAATCTCAGCCTCCCTAACCAGATGTATAGTTGTCACAGCAACTGGAACTGGTCCAACAAATCATGTGTCTTCAACAAGTGACTGGTTCTATCCCTTCGCTCCTTTACCTTGTAACATCCCAAATTTTCAATTTGGAATGTTATACATTAAGTCATCATGCATATCATATTTTCTTGCATTTTGTTGATCCTAGAAATTCACGCAACTCAAGGACCCTCGGAGAGAGTTGTAGATTTCGAATTTTTTGTATTTGAGTTCTCTCAAAACTATGAAAAGAGGATCATTGGATTTATTTATTTTATCTTCAAATATTTTTCCAATATCAAAAATAAGAGAGGGAATAATATGACTTTCCCAAAATTTAGGAAAAATGAAGATTTAATAAATAAATCAAATTTTGGATTTTTCTCGGAGTTTATTTGCCTTAGGAAAAAATGCGTGTTTTCAAAAATTGCATCTTTGGCCCCGAGTAAAGTTCATTTTGTTCGACTCATTTTTAGGAGTCGGGGAAAGATTATTTTATTAATTTTGGAGTTCGTTTAGATTTTTTTTATTATTTATTTTTTTCTGGGCGCGAGACCGTTTAAAAAAAATCATGAGCATATGGGCCAAAGGCCCAAGCCATAGCCACCGGCTTGACCAAGGCCAGGAGGCCATCGTGGCGCCACCAAGGGAAGCCAGGGAGCCGCCGTTTCTTTTCCTAAACCTAGTAGGAATCATTTCCAACTACCGTTTATTACGTATTTGTTTCTAGATCTTTTCCTCTTGTTTCCTAATCCTAGTCTATTTCTTGTCCCCTACCCCAAGCAAAACCCTCCCCTCCCCAATATAAATACCCAATCACCCCCCCCTCTAACACATCAAACCAACACCTCTCCTCTCCTCCGCAGCAGCAGCAGTGCCGCCGCCCCCTTCCCCCGCCGCCGCCGCTCGCCGCCCGCCGCCGCCGCCGCCCTACGCCGCCGCCGCCGCCAAGTGTCGTCGCCCCGCCACCTAGCCGCCGCCGGAGCCCCTCACTTCTTCGAGGTACTAGCCCCGCGCCGCGTCACCTTTCTTTTCCTCGGTTCGGTTTTAAATAAATCGTTTGGTTTCCGTTCGGTTTCTAGATCGGTTTTTCGTTTGGTTTTCTTTCCGAAACCCTAGATCGGTTTTTCTCGCCGGTTTTACTTTCCGGTTTTGTTTAGCAAGCGTCACGGACCGTTCATCCTAACGAACGAGATCACCGGTTTGCTTCGGTTAATGAACGTCCGTTCGTTCAACCGTTCGTCGTTTTCTTTCTCATCGGATTTATTCCGCTATTTTTCCGATCACGATTTCAGATCCGATCTTCTTTCTAGTCTATTTTCTCGCTCGTTTATCGGAATCAGGTGATTCAAACGCCTGGAGTTTCATCTCGAAACCGCCGTTCCGATTAATCAACTTAAACAAAGTTTTGCTACTGTAAAATTTGACTTAGTTTCAACTTGCTAGAACCGAGTTGTTTTCTTCCGTCGTTTGACTTTCGTTGCTTTATTTGATTCGATTCTTTTTGCAACCAGGGTTCTTAAGTTGAACTTTCTGGTTAGATCTTTTATTCGAGATTTACCTGTGCATTAGATGAGTACTTATTGTATGCTTGTTGTTTGTCTGCGATAGATCACCCGGAGTGCGCCGCTTGTTATTTCGAATCTCTAGGTTTCGCGGATCATCAGCAAGGCAAGTAACACTTGATCATATCTTTTCCTACTACCCAGTTTTTATGCCTTAGATCTATTCCTCAAACACTTGCATGATTAGGATCTAATTAAATTGTGGGATGGGAAGTAGATGAGGTAGTACCTATTACCTGTTTTATTACTAAACCTTTGGGAGTTACTTCTACGTTTGCTTATTTGCCATGCTATGCTAGTAGACGTGGATTGGGTGAGTGTATCCATGACAGATGTGAGATTGTTAAACTAATGGTTTATTTAAGTGGCAACTTAAACACACATCTGGGTGGATTGAGGCACCTGGGGTATTTAGTGATTACCTGTTTTTTTGGGACCGCCACCCAGGCTCAAAGGGATCATGAGATTATTCAAACTAGAAACTTCCGTGTGCAGCCACAAGCCATTATGGGCTCTGGCATAGTTGAGTAAGTCATGCGAACTCTTATAGTGGTGGACTAGCAGATGTAGGGGATGTAGGTGTACCGGTCTACCCGTCGTAAGGTGCTAGCGCTTCTGAAAGACTATGTCTCGGTCATCCGTCTCTCAAACACCATGTAGTGCGAGAAACCAAGCGGAGGCGATCGAGTCTTGTGGGGAAGAGTGCGCAAAACCTCTGCAGAGTGTATAAACTAATCATGATTAGCCGTGTCCCGGTTATGGACATCTTGAGTATCTAGTACTTGAATATCATGTGAATCTCAACATGTTACTCTAATTAATATTGTTGGGTTTTTAATGAGTACTTTTAATTGGGATTGAGGATGCTGTCAACCATTCTCAATGTTTAACAACCACCATGATAGTTAAACAAATTTATTCCTTGCAGTAGGGAAAAACTGGCTTTATGCAAAACTGTAACCGTAGAGCTTTTCCACCAGCCACATATGCGTGTAGTACAGGCTTATCATTCATTATTCTCTATGTGTTACATTGCCAGCATATTCCATGTGCTGACCCGTTTTCGGGCTGCAACTTTCATGTTGCAGACTTTTCAGACGACGAGTAAGGTGCTTTAGGTCGTGGTTCTATACTAAGTGATGCCGCTGGAGTTGATGGACTCACTTATCTTCCAAGTCTTCCGCTGTTATCCTTATTAGATGGCCTTAAGCCATATTTATTGTAATGTCTTCTTTTGGGGCAACGATGTAATAAGTGTGTGACTGCTACTCTGTTATAAATCCTTCGAAGTATTGTGTGGTGTCAGCATTACTGATCCAGGGATGACGCCTGAGCACAGAGACTTGATCCATTCGGGTCGGGTCGCTCTGAGAGATGGTATCGAGCACACGTTGTTGTGAGACACGACCACTAAGTTAACGCCATAGATCACTACTCTCTTCACATTTTCTAACTCCTCATCTTTTTCTACACTTTAGGATGAAATATGCGAAGATCAAGTACGCCCAACCAGATGAAGGCACACCTTTTGGATTTCACTTGAAGGAAGTCACCAAGTACCTGAACATTGGACTACCAAGCTTCACCGGGACTTTCAACGCCACTCTTGCAAGAAGAGGATTTGGAAGATTCAAGCTCATGTTCCGGGAAGGATGTTCGCCCCAATCACCAAGCCTATAGATAGTGTTTTCAGTGCACCAACCTAGAGTCTGTGAAAGAGCATGGCAGCTCATATCACCATGGGACGCATTGGAGAAGTTTACCAAGAAGACCTCAAGGACACCATCTATCAGATTTGCGGACGCCGAGATGAACAATGGGAGATAGTCAGCACCAAGAAGGATAGATCCATTGCAGCTTTCATCCAGAAGTTAAACCAGCACATTCGACGCCAGGAGAACCAGATGTGCAATGATATGATCGAATTGAAGGATGCGAAGGGAAGGATCATCGAACTTGAAGAAGAACTAAAGTCTACACGTAAAAACTACATGGACGAGATCGTAGCTGTAGCAAGACACAATAACGATCTTAAGTATGAGATTGAAGAACTCAAGAAGAAATTGGCGCTCAAGAATGAAGACAAGTACGTCGACTGTCCGAGCAACTACATCATCATCGACGACACCGATTCGGATCCAAGTGAACCCGACTTTGAAGACGAAGCTGGAGTAGACATCATGGAGTCTTCCACCGATTCAAATTAGTAGATGACCCCCACATAATTGTAGTATTCCCTCCATGTAACTTTTTAGTTCACACACTTTTGCGATAGTTAGATCGTTGTAAGCCCTTTGTTTGAATTGAATGAAGTGATTTTGTGTGCATTTGCTCATATACATTTGGGTAGTGTTTTCTCCTTAGACCTCACTCTATTCTTATTTCTCATCTTTTCTAAACCCATCAGATGCCTCCGAGACGCGACCCCGGGTTTGTTTTCCCGCCAGAGATCACCTAGTTGATCCAGCAGCAGAACACTTTGATCCAAACATTAGTACAGAACCAAGGCAACAACAACAACCCACCGCCACCACCACCTGCAGATCACTCGACACGTTTCTTAAGGCTGAACCCGCCGGTATTTTCCAGTAGCACCGAGCCGATAGTAGCAGATGATTGGCTCCGTAAGGTAGGGAGGGAGTTGACCACTGCAGGATGTATAGATGGAGAGAAGGTGAAGTTTGCTGCACACCAGCTTGAAGGACCCGCAGTAGCATGGTGGGAGAATTTTACAGCCCACTTACCTCAGAGAGACACCGCCACATGGGATCAGTTTCAGCAAGCTTTCCGCACTGCCCATGTCTCAGCAGGAGCTATGGCTATGAAGAAGCGTGAGTTTCGAAACTTACGCCAAGGAGGAAGAACTGTTGGCCAGTATGTGGATGATTTTAGTAAGTTAGCACGTTATGCCCCAGATGACGTTGCTATAGATGCAGCTAAGCAGGAGAAGTTTCCGGAAGGACTGAATGATGAGTTAAGCATGCAGTTGATGGTAGCAAGTTTCAATAACTACCAGGAGTTGGTAGACCGTGCCCTCATGATTGAAGGAAAGCAGCAGCAAATTGAGAACCGCAAGAGGAAGTATGGGCAGGGGAAGTATAACTCTGGAGCCCAGCAGAAGCCCCGTTATACCCCTAAACAGGGAGTTCAGTTTCAGCATACCCATGGAGGAGGTAGTTCGCACAACCATAATGGCCACAAAAATGGAAATGGGAATGGAGGAAGCAACGGCCAGAACCGGACCACACCATCAACCCCAACCAAGAAAGACTTGAGTCATGTCACCTGTTACAAGTGTTCCAAGAACGGACATTATGCAAATGAATGTCCAGAAGGCCAGAATGGAAATGGCAATGGAAGCTCTGGAAAGAAGCCAAACCCTTTCAACAGGGGACAGGTGAACCACATAGATGTGGAGGAGGTTGAAGATCAGCCCGATGTAGTAATCGGTAAGTTTTTGGTTAAGTCATTTACAGCAGTTGTTCTTTTCTATACTGGTGCATCGCATTCATACATATCGAGGGGATTTGTGGATAAGTAAAAATTACCAACCCAAGCCCTTAGGTCACCCATGCTAGTAACCTCACCCGGAGCAGAATACATGGCTAGTATATGGTGTGATCGACTACCATTAAGAATTGGACACTATGTTTTTCCCTCGGACCTAATAGTTCTGGAATCCCAAGGATTGGATGTGATATTAGGCATGGATTGGATGTCGATGTATGGGGGAAACATCGATTGTGCAAGTAAGACGATTTTGCTCACCACACCAGAAGGAAGAAGGATTAAGTATGTATCGCGACATGGACCAAATAGGAATCAAGTAAATTCCTTATCAGGAGTTGTGCAGGAAGAGGTGCCAGTGGTGAAGGATTTCGATGTATTTCACGAGGAATTGCCAGGAATGCCACCGAATAGAGACATTGAGTTTTTGATTGAACTTTTGCCAGGTACAGGCCCAATATCGAAGCGACCATACAGGATGCCCACACAGGATTTGGCGGAAATCAAGAAACAGATTAAGGAGCTATTGGATAAAGGTTATATACGCCCAAGTTCTTCGCCTTGGGGATCACCCGTAATTTTAGTAGAGAATAAGGACGGATCATTAAGGATGGTTGTTGACTATCGTGGTTTAAATGAAGTAACGATCAAGAACAAGTACCCACTACCAATGATAAATGATCTGTTTGATCGTTTGCAAGGAGCTAAAGTGTTTTCCAAGATCGATTTGTGATCAGGGTACCATCAGTTGAAGATTCGAGAGCAGGACATACCCAAGACAACATTTACCACGAGATATGGACTGTATGAATATACCGTTATGTCATTTGGACTGACTAACGCGCCTGCCTATTTCATGAACCTGATGAACAAAGTGTTTATGGAGTTTTTGGATAAGTTCGTCGTGGTGTTCATAGATGATATTTTGGTTTTCTCGAAGAATGAAGAAGAACATAAGGAACACTTGCGGTTGGTTTTGGAGAAACTAAGGGAACATCAGTTATATGCCAAGTTCAGCAAATGTGAGTTTTGGCTAAAGGAAGTTGGATTTCTTGGACATGTTATATCCGGAGAAGGGATAGCAGTTGACCCCACAAAGGTTGAGACCGTAACCAAATGGGAAGAACCAACGACAGTTGGAGAGATCCGGAGTTTCCTTGGACTCGCAGGATACTACCGAAGATTCATTGAGAATTTCTCAAGGATTGCAAAGACTATGACGGAATTACTGAAAAAGGATACCAAGTTCATATGGACTGAGGATTGTGAGGCAAGCTTTCAGGAGTTGAAGAAAAGATTGGTTACCTCACCAGTGTTAATTTTGCCAGATCAGACCAAGCATTATGAGGTGTATTGCGACGCTTCACGTCAAGGACTTGGAGCAGTGCTTATGCAAGAAGGAAGAGTTGTTTCGTATGCTTCACGATAGCTAAAGCCTCATGAGTTGAATTATGCCACACATGACTTGGAGTTAGCAGCCGTTGTGCATGCATTGAAGACACAGAGACATTTTCTCATTGGAAATCATTGTGAGGTGTACACGGATCACAAGAGTTTGAAGTACATCTTCACGCAGAAGGAATTAAATCTCGACAGAGGAGATGGTTGGAGCTTATTAAGGATTATGATATGAGATTGCATTATCACCCCGGGAAGGCTAATGTTGTAGCAGACGCGTTGAGCCGTAAGAGCCACGTCAATACATTAATGGTGGGAGGATTACCCAAGGAGTTAGCCGAGGACCTTCGAGAGCTATGTTTGGAAATAGTTCCGAGAGGCATGTAGCAGCATTGGAGATTCAGTCTACGTTGATGGACAAAATCAGAGAAGCTCAAAAGGCGAATCTGGAAGTTGCCTCTATAAAGGAGAAAATGAGCGAAGGAAAAGCTAAGGGATTTCGTGAGGATGAGCACGATACCCTATGGTTTGAGGACCGTGTTTATGTGCCGAATGACCCGGAGATCAGGAAGTTGATTTTGCAAGTAGCACATGATTCACCCTATTCGATTCACCCAGGAAATACCAAGATGTATTTAGATTTGAAGGAAACATTCTGGTGGACCGGAATGAAGAAGGATATCGCGGAGTATGTAGCAGTTTGCGATGTATGTCAGAGAGTGAAGGCAGAACATCAGAAGCCAGCAGGAATGTTGCAACCATTGCCGATACCGAATGGAAGTGGGATAAACTAGGCATGGATTTCATCACAGTTTTGCGAAGACTCGCTCGTGCTATGACTCGATTTGGGTTATAGTCGACCGCTTGACGAAGGTAGCTCATTTCATTCCACTCATGACTACCTATAGCAGTGCTAAGTTGGCAAAGATATACATGACCAGAATTGTGTGTTTACACGGAGTTCCGAGGAGTATCGTATCAGATAGAGGAACCCAATTTACCTCAAAGTTTTGGAATCAGTTGCATGAAACTTTGGGAACCAGACTGGAGTTTAGTACAGCTTTCCATCCATAGACAGATGGACAAACTGAGAGAGTCAACCAGATTTTGGAGGATATGCCTAGAGCTTGTGCATTGGATTATGGATCTAGTTGGGATGATAACTTGCCGTATGCAGAGTTTTCTTATAACAACAGTTACCAAACCAGCTTGAAGATGGCACCTTTCGAGGCTTTGTACGGAAGGAGGTGCAGGACACCGTTATCATGGGACGAAGCTGGAGATCGTCAGTTGTTTGGACCAGATTTGATTAAGGAGTCTGAACAGAAGGTTAAGTTGATTCGCGATAGGCTCAAGGTAGCACAGTCGAGACAGAAGAGCTATGCGGATTCAAAATGCAAGGCGATAGAATATGAAGTTGGAGACAGAGTTTATCTTAGAGTATCCCCACTTCGAGGAGTAAAGCGTTTTGGAGTTAAAGAAAAATTAGCACCACATTTCGTTGGACCGTATAGGATCTTGCAACGCACGGGAGAAGTTGCTTATAAGCTGGAATTGCCAGAGGGACTGTCAGGAGTTCATGATGTATTCCATGTTTCTCAGCTGAAGAAATATCACTCCGAGATGGTAGAGGTACCGTTAAGAGATACAGTGCCACTTGAAGCAATTCAGTTGAAGGATGATTTGACATATGAGGAGAAACCAGTGAAGATTCTCGATTATGCCAGCAAAGTTACTCGCAGCAAGGTTATCAAGTTTTGCAAAGTTCAGTGGAGCCACCACACTGAGGATGAAGCCACCTGGGAAAGAGAAGAAAATTTGCTCAAGGACCACCCTCACCTATTTTCTAGCCAACCCGAATCTCGAGGGCGAGATTCATCTTAAGGGGGGTAGGTTTGTAACATCCCAAATTTTCAATTTGGAATCTTATACATTAAGTCATCATGCATATCATATTTTCTTGCATTTTGTTGATCCTAGAAATTTCACGCAACTCAAGGACCCTCGGAGAGAGTTGGAGATTTCGTTATTTTCATATTTGAGTTTTCTCAAATTTTGAAAAAAAAGAGGATCATTTGATTTTATTTATTTTATCTTCAAATATTTTTCCGATATCAAAAATAAGAGAGGGAATAATATGACTTTCCCAAAATTTAGGAAAAATGAAGATTTAATAAATAAATCAAATTTTGGATTTTTCTCGGAGTTTATTTGCCTTAGGGAAAAATGCGTGTTTTCAAAATTGCATGTTTGGCCCCGAGTAAAAGTTCATTTTGTTCGACTCATTTTTAGGAGTCGGGGAAAGTTTACTTTATTAATTTTGGAGTTCGTTTAGATTTTTTCTCTGTATTTTTCTGCGCGCGAAACCGATTTAAAAAAAATCCGCAGCGCCTTGGGCCAAAGGCCCAAGCCGCCAAGCCAGCCGGCCGGCCAGGAGGCCAAGGCCATCGCTAGCACGCGCGCGCGCCAGGGAGCCAGGGAGCCAGGGAGCCGCCCCAGGTTTCCTATTCTTTTACAAATCCTAGTAGGATTTGGACCCGTTTCGTTATTCCGTTTTTTATTCCTAGGATTCCTAATCCTACTCTAATTCTTGTCCCATACTCCAAGCAAAAACCCTCCCCTCCCCAATATAAATACCCACGCACCCCCCCTCTAACACATCAAACCCACACCTCTCCTCTCCTCCGCAGCAGCAGCTACGCCGCCGCCGCCCTACACCGCCGCCGCCGCCTCCAAGTGCCACCGCCGCCGCCCTACACCGCCGCCGCCGCCGGAGCCCCTCGCTTCTTCGAGGTACTAGCCCCGCGCCGCGTCACCTTTTCTTTTCCTCGGTTCGGTTTTTGTAAATCGTTCCGGTTTCCGTTTTCTAGATCGGTTTTCGTTTCGGTTTTCTTTCCGAATCCCTAGATCGGTTTTTCTCGCCGGTTTTACTTTCCGGTTTTGTTTAGCAAGCGTTCGCCGGACCGTTCGTCCTAACGAACGAGATCACCGGTTTGCTTCGGTTAATGAACGTCCGTTCGTTCAACCGTTCGTCGTTTTCCTTCTCATCGGATTTATTCCGCTATTTTCTGATCACGATTTCAGATCCGATCTTCGTTCTAGTTTATCTTCTCGCTCGTTTATCGGAATCAGGTGATTCAAGCGCCTAGTGTTTCGTTTCGAAACCGCCATTCCGACTAATCAACTTAAACAAAGTTTTGCTACTGTAAAATTTGACTTAGTTCAACTTGCTAGAACCGAGTTGTTTTCTTTCGTCATTTGACTTTCTTGCTTTATTTGATTCGTTTTCTTTTGCAACCAGGGTTCTTAAGTTGAACTTTCTGGTTAGATCTTTTATTCGAGATTTACCCGTGCATTAGATGAGTACTTATTGTATGCTTGTTGTTTGTGCGATAGATCACCCGGAGTGCGCCGCTTGTTATTTCGAATCTCTAGGTTTCATGGATCATCGACAAGGCAAGTAACACTTTGATCATACTTTCTCATACCCAGTTTATATGCATTAGATCAATCCTCAAACACTTGCATGATTAGGATCTAATTAAATTGTGGGATGGGAAGTAGATTGAGGTAGTACCTATTACCTGTTTTACTTATGAAACCTTGGGAGTTACTTCTACGTTTGCTTATTTGCCATGCTATGCTAGTAGACGTGGATTGGGTGAGTGTATCCATGACAGATGTGAGATTTTTATATTAATGGTTTATTTAAGGTGGCAACTTAAACACACATCTGGGTGGATTGAGGCACCTGGGGTATCCAGTGATTGCCTGTTTTTTGGACCGCCACCTGTGCTCAAAGGGATCATGTGATTATTCAAACTAGTAACTTCCGTGTGCAGCCACAAGCCATTATGGGCTCTGGCATAGTTGAGTAAGTCGTTCGAACTCTTATAGTAGTGGACTAGCAGATGTAGGGGATGTAGGTGTACCGGTCTACCCGTCGTAAGGTGCTAGCGCTTACGAAAAGACTATGTCTCGGTCATCCGTCTCTCAAACACCATGTAGTGCGAGAAACCAAACGGAGGAGATCGAGTCTTGTGGGGAAAAGTGCGCAAACCTCTCGCAGAGTGTATAAACTAATCATGATTATCCGTGTACCCGGTTATGGACATCTTGAGTATCTAGTACTTGAATATCATGTGAATCTCAACATGTTACTCTAATTAATATTGTTGGGTTTTTAATGAGTACTCTTAATTGGGATTGAGGATGTCATTGTCAACCATTCTCAATGTTTAACAACCACCATGATAGTTAAACAAATTTATTCCTTTGCGTAGGGAAAAAGCGGCTTTATGCAAAACTATAACCGTAGAGCTTTTCCACCAGCCATATATGCATGTAGTATAGGCTTATTCCTTCATTACTCTCTATGTGTTACTTTGCCAAAGCATATTCCATGTCTTGACCCGTTTCGGGCTGCAACTTTCATGTTGCAGACTTTTCAGATGATAATGAGTAAGGTGCTTTAGGTGCATTGGTTCTATACTCAGTGATGCCACTGGAGTTGATGGACTCACTTATCTTCCAAGTCTTCCGCTGTTATCGTTATTAGATGGCCTTAAGCCATATTTATTGTAATAAGTCCTCTTTTGGACAACGATGTAATAAGTGTGTGATTGCTACTCTGTTATAAATCCTTCGAAGTACTGTGTGGTATCAGCATTACTGATCCAGGGATGACGCCTGAGCACAGAGACTTGATCCATTCGGGTCGGGTCGCTACAATCAGATGCCTCCGAGACGCGACCCCGGGCTTGTTTTCCCGCCAGAGATCACCCAGTTGATTCAACATCAGAACACTTTGATCCAAACACTAGTACAGAATCAAGGCAACAACAACAACAACAACCCACCGCCACCACCACCAGTTGACCATCTGGCTCGTTTCTTAAGGCTGAACCCGCGGTGTTTTCCAAAGAGCACCGAGCCGATAGTAGCAGATGATTGGCTCCGTAAGGTAGGGAGGGAGTTGACCACTGCAGGATGTACATATGGAGAGAAGGTGAAGTTTGCTACACACCAGCTTGAAGGACCCGCAGCAGCATGGTGGGAGAATTTTACAGCCACTTACCCTGTAGACACTGTCACATGGGATCAGTTTCAGCAAGCTTTCCGCACTGCCCATGTCTCAGCAGGAGCTATGGCCATGAAGAAGCGTGAGTTTCACAACTTACGCCAAGGAGGAAGGACTGTTGGTCAGTATGTGGATGACTTTAGTAAGTTAGCACGTTTCGCAGCTAAGCAGGAGAAGTTTCTGGAAGGATTGAATGATGAGTTAAGCATGCAGTTGATGGTAGCAAGTTTCAATAACTACCAGGAGTTGGTAGACCGTGCCCTCATGATTGAAGGAAAGCAACAACAAATTGAGAACCGCAAGAGGAAGTATGGGCAGGGGAAGTATAACTCGGAGCCCAAAGCAGAAGCCCTGTTATACCCCTAAACAGGGAGTTCTGGGCCAAAGATACCCATGGAGGAGGTAGTTCGCACAACCATAATGGCCACAAAAATGGAAATGGGAATGGAGGAAGCAACGGCCAAAACCGGACCACACCATCAACCCCAACCAAGAAAGACTTGAGTCATGTCACTGTTACAAGTGTTCCAAGACCGGACATTATGCAAATGATCATCCCAAGGCCAAGGTGGAAATGGAAGTTCTGGAAAGAAGCCAAACCCTTTCAACAGGGGACAAGTGAACCACATTGATGTGGAGGAGGTTGAAGATCAGCCCGATGCAGTAATCGGTAAGTTTTTGGTGAAGTCATTTACTGCACTAGTTCTTTTCGATACCGTGCAACGCATTCATACATATTAAGGGATTTGTAGAAAAGTATAGCCTGCCTACTCAGATTCTTAAAACCCCTATGCTAGTAAGCTCACCAGAGCGGAATATATGGCCGGAACAAGGATGTTTTCAAGTACCATTAAGTATAGGAAGGCATGTGTTCCCGACGGATTTGATCATTTTGGAATCCCAAGGATTGGAGGTGATTCTCGGTATGGATTGGCTGTCGATGTATGGGGAAACATCGATTGCGCAAGTAAGACGATTTTGCTCACCACACCGTAAGGAAGAAGGATTAAATATGTATCGCGACATGGACCAAATAGGAATCAAGTAAATTCCTTATCAGGAGTTGTGCAGGAAGAGGTGCCAGTGGTGAAGGATTTCCCTGATGTATTTCCGGAAGAGTTGCCAGGAATGCCACCGGATAGAGACATTGAGTTTTTTATTGAACTTTTGCCAGGTACATGCCCAATATCGAAACGACCATACAGGATGCCCGCACAGGATTTGGCGGAAATTAAGAAGCAGATTAAGGAGCTATTGGATAAAGGTTATATACGCCCAAGTTCTTCGCCTTGGGGATCACCCGTACTTTTAGTAGAGAAGAAGGACGGATCGTTAAGGATGGTTGTAGACTATCGTTGTTTAAATGAAGTAACAATCAAGAACAAGTACCCATTACCAATGATAAATGATCTGTTTGATCGGTTGCAAGGAGCTAAAGTGTTTTCCAAGATCGATTTGCGATCAGGGTACCATCAGTTGAAGATTCGAGAGCAGGACATACCCAAGACAACATTTACCACGAGATATGGACTGTATGAATATACCGTTATGTCATTTGGATCGACTAACGCTACCGCCTATTTCATGAACCTGATGAATAAAGTGTTTATGGAGTTCTTGATAAGTTCGTCGTGGTGTTTATAGATGATATTTTGGTTTTCTCGAAGAATGAAGAGGAACATAAGGAACATTTGCGATTGGTTTTGGAGAAACTAAGGGAACACCAGTTATATGCCAAGTTCAACAAATGTGAGTTTTGGCTAAAGGAAGTTGGATTTCTTGGACATGTTATATCCGGAGAATGGATAGCAGTTGACCCCACAAAGGTTGAGACCGTAACCAAATGGGAAGCACCAACGACAGTTGGAGAGATCCGGAGTTTCCTTGGACTCGCAGGATACTACCGAAGATTCATTGAGATTTTCTCAAGGATTGCTAAGCCTATGACGGAATTGCTGAAAAAGGATACCAAGTTCATATGGACTGAGGATTGTGAAGCAAGTTTTCAGGAGTTGAAGAAAAGATTGGTTACCTCACCAGTGTTAATTTTGCCAGATCAGACCAAGGATTATGAGGTGTATTACGACGCTTCACGTCGAGGACTTGGAGCAGTGCTTATGCAGGAAGGAAGAGTTGTTTCGTATGCTTCACGACAGCTTAAGCCTCATGAGTTGAACTATGCCATACATGATTTGGAGTTAGCAGCTGTTGTGCATGCATTGAAGACATGGAGACATTTTCTCATTGGAAATCATTGTGAGGTGTACACGGATCACAAGAGTTTGAAGTACATCTTCACGCAGAAGGAATTAAACCTCAGACAGAGGAGATGGTTGGAGCTTATTAAGGATTATGATATGAGATTGCATTATCACCCCGGAAAGGCTAACATTGTAGCAGACGCATTAAGCCGTAAGAGCCACGTCAATACACTAATGATGGGAGGAATACCCAAGGAGTTAGCCGAGGACCTTCGAGAGCTATGTTTGGAAATAGTTCCGAGAGGCTATGTAGCAACATTGGAGATTCAGTCTACATTGATGGACAAAATCAGAGAAGCCCAAAAGGCAGATAAGGAAGTTGCCTCTATAAAGGAGAAAATGAGCGAAGGAAAAGCTAAGGGATTTCGTGAGGATGAGCACGATACCCTATGGTTTGAGGACCGTGTATGTGCCAAATGACCCGGAGATCGTGAAGTTGATTCTGCAAGAAGCACATGATTCACCATATTCGATTCACCCTGGAAATACCAAGATGTATTTGGATTTGAAGAATACTTTCTGGTGGACCGGAATGAAGAAAGATATTGCAGAGTATGTAGCAGTTTGTGATGTATGACAAAGGGTGAACGCAGAACATCAGAAGCCAGCAGGATTGTTGCAACCATTGCCGATACCCGAATGGAAGTGGGATAAACTAGGCATGGATTTCATCACAGGTTTGCCAAAGACTCGTTCAGGCTATGACTCGATTCGGGTTATAGTCGACCGCTTGACGAAGGTAGCTCATTTCATTCCAGTCAAGACTACCTATAGCAGTGCTAAGTTGGCAAAGATATACATGACCAGGATTGTGTGTTTACACGGAGTTCCGAGGAGTATCAGATAGAGGAACTCAATTTACCTCAAAGTTTTGGAATCAGTTGCACGAAACATTGGGAACCAGGCTGGAATTCAGTACAGCTTTCCACCCACATACCGATGGACAGACTGAGAGAGTCAATCAGATTTTGGAGGATATGCTGAGAGCTTGTGCATTAGATTATGGATCTAGTTGGGATGATAACTTGCCGTATGCCGAGTTTTCTTATAACAACAGTTACCAAACCAGCTTGAATATGGCACCTTTCGAGGCTTTATACGGAAGGAGGTGCAGGACACCGTTATCATGGGACGAAGCTGGAGACCGTCAGTTGTTTGGACCAGATTTGATTAAGGAATCTGAACAAAAGGTTAAGTTGATTCGCGATAGGCTCAAGGTAGCCCAGTCCTGCATGTAAAAGCTATGCGGATTCAAAACGCAAGGCGATAGAATATGAAGTTGGAGACAGAGTATATCTTAGAGTATCCCCACTTCGAGGAGTAAAGCGTTTGGAGTTAAAGAAAAATTAGCACCACGCTTCGTTGGACCGTGATAGGATCTTGCAATGCACGGAGAAGTTGCTTATAAGCTGGAATTGCGGAGGGACTGTCAGGAGTTCATGATGTATTCCATGTTTCTCAGCTGAAGAAATGTCACGCCGAGATGGCGGAAGTACCGCTAAGAGATACAATGCCATTTGAAGCAATTCAGTTGAAGGATGATTTGACATATGAGGAGAGACCAGTCAAGATTCTCGATTATGCCAGCAGAATTACTCACAACAAGGTTATCAAGTTTTGCAAGGTTCAGTGGAGCCACCACACTGAGGATGAAGCCACCTGGGAAAGAGAAGAAGATTTGCTCAAGGACCACCCTCACCTATTTTCTAGCCAACCCGAATCTCGAGGGCTAGATTCATCTTAAGGGGTAGGTTTGTAACATCCCAAATTTTCAATTTGGAATGTTATACATTAAGTCATCATGCATATCATATTTTCTTGCTTTTTGTTGATCCTAGAAATTCACGCAACTCAAGGACCCTCGGAGAGAGTTGTAGATTTCAAATTTTTGTATTTGAGTTCTCTCAAAACTATGAAAAGAGGATCATTGGATTTATTTATTTTATCTTCAAATATTTTTCCAATATCAAAAATAAGAGGGAATAATATGACTTTCCCAAAATTTAGGAAAAATCAAGATTTAATAAATAAATCAAATTTTGGATTTTTCTCGGAGTTTATTTGCCTTAGGGAAAAATGCGTGTTTTCAAAAATTGCATTTTTGGCCCCGAGTAAAGTTCATTTTGTTCGACTCATTTTTAGGAGTCGGGGAAAGTTTACTTTATTAATTTTGGAGTTCGTTTAGATTTTTTATTTATTTATTTTTTCTCTTGTGAGACCGCTTTAAAAAAATCAAGAGCGCCTTTGGGCCAAAGGCCCAAGCCATAAGCCACCGGCCGCCAAGGCCAGGAGGCCATCGCGCGCCACTAAGGGAAGCCAGGAGCCGCTGCTTTCTTTTCCTAATCCGAGTAGGACTCTTTTCCTTCTTCCGTTTATTCCGTTTTTGTTTATTGATCTGGTCCTCTTGTTTCCTAATCCTTGTCTATTTCTTGTCCCCTACCCCAAGCAAAACCCCCCCCTCCCCAATATAAATACCCAAGCACCCCCCCCCCCTCTAACACATCAAACCAACACCTCTCCGCTCCTCCTCCTCCTCCGCAGCAGTGCTGCCGCCCCCTTACACCGCCGCCGCCGCCCTACCCCGCCGCCGCCGCCGCCAAGTGCCGTCCCCCACCACCTAGCCGCCGCCGGAGCCCCTCACTTCTTCGAGGTACTAGCCCCGCGCCGCGTCACCTTTCCTTTCCTCGGTTCGATTTTTGTAAATCGTTCCGGTTTCCGTTCCGGTTTTCTAGATTGGTTTTTCGTTTCGGTTTTCTTTCCGAAACCCTAGATCGGTTTTTCTCGCCGGTTTTACTTTCCGGTTTTGTTTAGCAAGCGTCACGGACTGCTCGTCCCTAACGAACGAGATCACCGGTTTGCTTCGGTTAATGAACGTCCGCTCGTTCAACCGCTCGTCGCTTTTCTTTCTCATCGGATTTATTCCGCTATTTTTCCGATCACGATTTCAGATCCGATCTTCTTTCTAGTCTATTTTCTCGCTCGCTTATCGGAATCAGGTGATTCAAACGCCTAGAGTTTCATCTCGAAACCGCCGTTCCGATTAATCAACATAAACAAAGTTTTGCTACTGTAAAATTTGACTTAGTTTCAACTTGCTAGAACCGAGTTGTTTTCTTCCGTCGTTTGACTTTTGTTGCTTTATTTGATTCGATTCTTTTGCAACCAGGGTTCTTAAGTTGAACTTTCTGGTTAGATCTTTTATTCGAGATTTACCTGTGCATTAGATGAGTACTTATTGTATGCTTGTTGTTTGTCTGCGATAGATCACCCGGAGTGCGCCGCTTGTTATTTCGAATCTCTAGGTTTCGCGGATCATCAGCAAGGCAAGTAACACTTGATCATATCTTTTCCTACTACCTAGTTTTTATGCATTAGATCTATTCCTCAAACACTTGCCTTATTAGGATCTAATTAAATTGTGGGATGGGAAGTAGATGAGGTAGTACCTATTACCTGTTTTATTACTAAACCTTTGGGAGTTACTTCTACGTTTGCTTATTTGCCATGCTATGCTAGTAGACGTGGATTGGGTGAGTGTATCCATGAAAGATGTGAGATTGTTAAATTAATGGTTTATTTAAGGTGGCAACTTAAACACACATCTGGGTGGATTGAGGCACCTAGGGTATCCAGTGATTGCCTGTTTTTTTAGGACCGCCACCTAGGCTCAAAGGGATCATGAGATTATTCAAACTAGAAACTTCCGTGTGCAGCCACAAGCCATTATGGGCTCTGGCATAGTTGAGCAAGTCGTGCGAACTCTTATAGTGGTGGACTAGCAGATGTAGGGGATGTAGGTGTACCGGTCTACCCGTCGTAAGGTGCTAGCGCTTCTGAAAGACTATGTCTCGGTCATCCGTCTCTCAAACACCATGTAGTGCGAGAAACCAAACGGAGGTGATCGAGTCTTGTGGGGAAAAGTGTGCAAACCTCTACAGAGTGTATAAACTAATCATGATTAGCCGTGTCCCCGGTTATGGACATCTTGAGTATCTAGTACTTGAATATCATGTGAATCTCAACATGTTACTCTAATTAATATTGTTGGGTTTTTAATGAGTACTTTTAATTGGGATTGAGGATGCTGTCAACCATTCTCAATGTTTAACAACCACCATGATAGTTAAACAAATTTATTCCTTTGCAGTAGGGAAAACTGGCTTTATGCAAAACTCAGAATCAGAGAGCTTTTCTACCAGCCACATATGCATGTAGTACAGGTGCTTATCATTCATTATTCTCTATGTGTTACATTGCCAAGATATTCCATGTGACCCGTTTTGGGCTGCAACTTTCATGTTGCAGACTTTTCGCATTTACGGGTAAGGTGCTTTAGGTCGTGGTTCTATACTCAGTAATGCCGCTGGAGTTGATGGACTCACTTATCTTACAAGTCTTCCGCTGTTATCCTTATTAGATGGCCTTAAGGCATATTTATTGTAATAAGTCTTCTTTTGGGGCAACGATGTAATAAGTGTGTGATTGCTACTCTCTTATAAATCCTTCGGCAATCGTGTGGTGTCAAGACATCGATCCAGGGATGACGCCTGAGCACAGAGACTTGATCCATTCGGGTCGGGTCGCTACATACCTTGAGTTTGTCTTCGTGAAGTCATTGCTTATTTTTCATACCTGTTTGACTTCATTGCTTGACTACTTTTATTGATTGGCTTCATACTATGTTCCATCCTGATCCTTACTACATAGCTGCTATTAGTCTTGTCCGTTCACAGTATTGCATACTTGACTATGGCTTGCTTGTTGTAGTTTATCTTCCGCTGCATATCAATTAGGTCATTTCCATTGTTTGTCTTCAAAACATTCATGTTTTGAAGACTTTCCTAAAAATCGCCAATTCACCCCCCCTCTAGTCGATAACTAGCACTTTCAAAGAGACTCTTTGTTATTTGGTTGCAGGGTTGTTTGAGATAGACCATCTTCATCCTACGCCTCCCACGGATTAATAAACCTTAGGTCATCCACTTGAGGGAAATTTGCTACTGTCCTACAAACCTCTGCACTTGGAGGCCCAACAACGTCTACAAGAAGAAGGTTGAGTAGTAGACATCAAGCAGTTTCTGGCGCCGTTGCCGGGGAGGTGAGTGCTTGAAGGTATATCTTTAGATCTTGCAATCGAATCTTTTGTTTCTTGTTTTATCACTAGTTTAGTTTATAAAAGAAAACTACAAAAAATGGAATTGAGTTTGTCTCATACGCTTCATCTTTTTAATATCTTTCGTGAGTATGATGGAAAGGAAAATTGTGCCAAAGTGTTAGAAGAAGAATGCATTAAAATATTTGGCACTAAATCTTTGAATGATGAGCATGATTGCAATGTTGTTAGTATGAACTCCTTGAATATCCATGGTACTAATGATGATTGCACTAGATATGATGAAAATGTCTCCTATAAACATGTCAATTTTTGTGGAGTGCATTGGGTTTGTGAGTACTGAGTACGCACCAAATAGGGAAGATAGATACTGCAAGAGGCATAAGTACTTAGAAACTAAATTGTTGCAAGAGAGGCTAGATGATTGCACTGAAAGATTCAATATTTATCGCGCCCCTTGTGAACTTTGCAATGAACATGGTCATTTAAAGCTCCAATGCTATTTGTTTCATGATCAAGTCGTGTCCAAAAATTGTGATAATTTGATAACCCTTGAGCATCATAAAGAGCTTAGTCTTCTTTTGGGGTATGAGGAAATGAAACATATAACTGAGGGTATTCCAAAGTTTAATCTTGATAGATTTCTTGATTTTGATCTAGAAAAGATTTATATGTATTGTGCGATGAATTGCATTGAAAATCCTTATATTGCCAATTACATAAAGAAAATAAAACAAATAGAGGATGAAGAGAATACTAACGAAAGGTAAGAGACTTGCCAATATCCTCCTATTATTTCTAATGATAAATCAGATAATGAGGAGGAGCCTTCTATTCAACCAATCTCATTAGTAAGGAGCTCCAAAAATAGGATTGAACCCACACATGATGTGGTGAAGAAGAAGAAAAGAAAAAGGAAGAGAGGTAAAAAGGTATCTCTCCCAAATAATGTTGCTCCTATTATTGTTGTGCCTCATGAAAATGAATCAAAAATAATTGTGGAAGATGATACACTTGATGATGATCTCGTTATGCCTATTGCTTGTTGTGATGATTATGATTGGGAAGATAATAATACTTCTTATGATCTTGAAAATCTTTTTGGCACTTTCTTGGAATGATAATTGCTATACTATTGGTGCTATCCATATTATTAATGATGAGAGTGATTATGCTTATGATATGAAAAGGGCCAAGCTTGGGGATGCTAAGTTTGATGAAGACGATATTTTAATCTCCCAAGTTTTGATATGAAAATTTATAATGATGATAGCATGCCTCCTACTTATGATGATAATATTTATGAAAGTGGATTTTGAGAGGTCATGACTTTATTTAGTAATGACTCCACTATCTTGGAAGAGGTTTCAATCGATTATGATGAGAACAAGGTTGCTACTTATGATGATTATTGTGATGAAACTTATGCTATAAAAAGTAGTGATGATTATATTTATAAAACTTGTCATGATTATGATTACCTTATTTATGAACATTACTCTTTTAATGTGGAAACAATTTATAGTATTCAAGTCTCTTATGACACTCTCACTATTCCGAATGAGAAGAAGAATTTTGCTTATGTGGAGAGTAGTAAATTTTCTATGCAAGTAGATCATGAAAAGAATGCTTTAGGTGCTGGTTATATTGTTCAATTCATTCATGATGCTACTGAAAATTATTATGAGGGAGGAATATATGCTTATAGGAATTGCAATAATATCAAGTTTCCTCTCTATGTGCTTAAAGTTTTGAAGTTATGCTTGTTTTGCCTTCCTATGCTAGTTGATTATTGTTCCCATAAGTTGTTTGCTCACAATATCCCTATGCATAGGAAGTGGGTTAGACTTAAATATGCTAGTCATATTCTTCATGATGCTCTCTTTATGTTCCAATTCTTATCTTTTATGTGAGCATCATTGAAATCATCATGCCTAGCTAGGGGCGTTAAACGTTAGCGCTTGTTAGGAGGCAACCCAATTTTACTTTAGTTTCTTGATTTTTGGTTCTGTTTAGAAATAAATAATCCATATAGCTTCTGTTTAGATGTGGTTTTGTGTTTTAATTAGTGTTTGTGCCAAGTAGAACCTTTGGGAAGACTTGGGTGAAGTCTTTATGATCATGCTGTAAAAAACAGAAACTTTAGCGCTCACGAGATTAGCTAAAACTTTTTACTGGAGAGTGCTATTTAGTTGATTATTTTTTCAGATGATTACTAGACAAATTACTCAGGTACACCAATTTATTCTAGAACTTTTGGAGTTCCAGAAGTTTGCGTTAGTTACAGATTACTACAGACTGTTTTGTTTTTGACAGATTCTGTTTTCTATGTGTCGTTTGCTTATTTTGATGACTCTATGGCTAGTAAAATAGTTTATAAACCATAGAGAAGTCGGAATACAGTAGATTTAACACCAATATAAATAAATAATGAGTTCAATACAGTACCTTGAAGTGGTGTTTTGTTTTCTTTCGCTAACGGAGCTCACGAGATTTCTGTTAAGTTTTGTGTTGTGAAGTTTTCAACTTTTGGGTAAAGATTCGATGGACTACGGAATAAGGAGTGGCAAGAGACTAAGCTTGGGGATGCCCAAGGCACCCCAAGGTAATATTCAAGGATAACCAAGCATCTAAGCTTGGGGATGCCCCGAAAGGCAAAAATTCCCTAGAAAAGTCAGAATGTGATAAAATGTTGAAACCTTTTGCATAATAAGCTCTGATAAATTTACTACATTGGGAATTTTCTTTAATAATTTTTGGATTTAGGGAAGTATGATGAATCTTTCATTCTTTACAGACTGTACTGTTTTGGCAGATTGCTGTTATGTTTGCATTGTTTGCATATGTTTGCTTGTTTAATGATTCTATTTGATGATAGGAGTATTAAATATGCAGAGGCATTTAGTATGCAATGTTGAATAATAATTTTAGTGATTTACTACAGTATAGTATGATAAGGTTTTTGAATTGGTTTATACTAACTTATCTCACGAGTTCTTGTTGAGTTTGGTGTGGATGAAGCTTTCGAGATTTAGGAAACCGTGATATGAGAGGAATTAAGGAGACACAAAAGCTCAAGCTTGGGGATGCCCAAGGCACCCCAAGATAATATTTCAAGAAGTCTCAAGCATCTAAGCTTGGGGATCCCCTGGTAGGCATCACACCTTTCTTCTTCAACAATTATCGTTTAGTATCGGTTGAACCTAAGTTTTTGCTTCTTCACATGATGTGTGCTATCCTTGAAATGTCATTTTATTTTGCCTTGCTTGATGTTTGAATAAAGTATCAAGATCTGAAATTATTAAATGGGAGAGTCTTCACATAGTTGCATAATTATTCTACTACTCATTGATCTTCACTTATATCTTTCAGAGTAGTTTGTTGTTTGCTCTAGTGCTTCACTTATATCTTTTAGAGCACGGTGGTGGATTTGTTTTATAGAAACTATTAATCTCGCATGCTTCACTTAGATTATTTTGAGAGTCTTAAATAGCATGGTAATTTGCTTAAATAATCTTAATATGCTTGGTATTCAAGAATAGTAAAAACTTTCTTATGAGTGTGTTGAATACTATGAGAAGTTTGATGCTTGATAATTGTTTTGAGATATGAATATGGTGATATTAGAGTCATGCTAGTTGAGTAGTTGTGAATTTGAGAAATACTTGTTCTAAAGTTTGTGATTCCCGTAGCATGCACGCATGGTGAACCATTATGTGATGAAGTCGGAGCATGATTTATTTATTGATTTTCTTCCTTATGAGTGGCGGTCGGGGACGAGTGATGGTCTTTTCCTACCAATCTATCACCTAGGAAGATGCGCATAATACTTTTCTTTGATAACTTGTAGATTTTTGCAATAAGTATATGAGTTCTTTATGACTAATGTTGAGTCCATGGATTATACGCACTCTCGTCCTTCCACCATTGCTAGCCTCTCTAATACGGGCGACCTTTCACGTATCATACACCCACCATATATATTCTTCAAAACAGCCACCATACCTACCTATCATGGCATTTCCATAGCCATTCTGAGATATATTGCCATGCAACTTACCAACGCTCGGTTTATTATGACACGCCCATCATTGTCATATTGTTTTGCATGATCACGTAGTTGACATCGTATTTGTGGCAAAGCCACTGTTCATAATTCTTTCATACATGTCACTCATGAGTCATTGCACATCCCAGACATCACCGGAGGCATTCATATAGAGTCATATTTTGTTCTAAGTATCGAGTTGTAATTCTTGAGTTGTAAGTAAATAAAAAGTGTGATGATCATCATTATTAGAGCATTGTCCCAGTGAGGAAAGGGTGATGGAGACTATGATTCCCCCACATGTCGGGATGAGACTCCGGACAAAAAATAAAAAAAGAGGCCATAAAAAAAGAGAAAAGACCCAAAAAAAGAATAAAAAATAAAAAAAAGTGAGAGAAAAAGAGAGAAGGGACAATGCTACTATCCTTTTACCACACTTGTTCTTCAAAGTAGCACCATGATCTTCATGATAGAGAGTCTCCTATGTTGTCACCTTCATATGCTAGTGGGAATTTTACATTATAAAACTTGGCTTGTATATTCCAATGATGGGCTTCCTCAAAATGCCCTAGGTCTTCGTGGAGCAAGCGTGTTGGATGCACACCCACTTAGTTTCTTTTTGAGCTTTCATAGACTTATAGCTCTAGTGCATCCGCTGCATGGAAATCTCATCGTAGCTTAATTCGACCTCAGATGGTCAAGTCTCTGTGTTTCAGTGTCATCCTTGGATCATTAATGCTGACACACAAAGTACTCAAAGGATTTATAACAGAGTAGCAATCACACACTTATTACATCGAATGTCTCAAAAGAGAACTTATTACAATAATATGGCTTAAGGCCATCTAATGCGATAACAGCGGAAGGCTTGGAAGATAAAGTGAGTCCATCAACTCCAACGGCATAGCTGAGCTGCATGGCAATAATATGGCTTAAGGCCATCTGAAAAGTCTGCAACATAATACGTTGCAGCCCGAGAACAGGTCAGCACATGGAATATGCTGGCAATAACATAGTAGAACAAGAACAGAATAATGCTATCACTACATGCAATATTTGTCTTGTGGAAAGCTCTATCGTTATAGTTTTGCGAAAAGCAAATTTTTTCCTACAACAAAGGAATAGATTTTATTTTAACTATCATGGTGGTTGAAACATCATTGAGAAGGTATAACCCCAACTCAATCCCAATTAAAATAGTTAACATACCAGCAATATTAATTTAGAGTGATGAGATACATGTGAATACTCAAGTACTAGATACTAAGAATTGTCCACAACCGGGGACACGGCTAACCATGATTGGATTGTACACTCTCCAGAGGTTTGCACACTTTTCCCCACAAGACTCGATCCCCTCCGTTGATTTCTCGCACTACATGGTGTTTGAGAAACGGATGACCGAGACACGCCTTTCGTAAACATTAACTCTCTACTCCGGGTAGACCATACCAAACCTACAAAACCCACTACCTGTTGATCTACCTCTTGGAGAGCTTCACGTAACTTACCCAACTATGGTAGAGCCCATAATAGCTTGTGGCTGCACATGGAAGTTTCTAGCATGAATAATATCAGTTCCCTTTGAGCCTGGGTGGCAGTCCATAGGAAGATCACACGGGTACCCCGGGATTTCCAAAAAAATACAGGCAACACTGGGTTCCCCAGGTGCCTCAGTCCACCCAGATGTGTATTAAAGTTGCCACCTTAAGGTTAACCATTAATTTAACAATCTCACATCTGTCATGGAATACACTCAAACCCAATCCACGTCTACGAGCATAGCATAGCAATAATAAGCAAGCGTAGAAGTAACTCCCAAGGGTTTGATAGTAACAGGGCAATAGGTTCTACCTCAACTACTACTTCCCAACCCACAAGTTAATGACATCATAATCATGCAATGTTTGAGGATTGAAACTAATGCATAAAAACTGGGTATGAAAAGAGTATGATCAAAGTGTTACTTGCCTTGCTGACGATCCGTGAATCCTAGAGACTCGTAGTAACACGCTTCACACTCCGGGAATTCTATCGCAAGCAAACAATAACATACATAAGCAACAAGCAAAGATGCACAAGCAGGACTCAACTCAAAGAGGTTGACCGGAGAGTTCAATTTAAGAACTCCGGTTCGCAAAAAGAATCAAACCAAACCGAGCAACGAAACTCAAACGACGAAAGAAATAAGATCCGTTTACTAATCTGAACTAGGGTTAAATTTTACAGAGACAAAAGCTGGTTTAAGTTGGTTATTCGGAAAGAGGGTTTCGAGATGAAAGTCCAGGCGCTTGAATCGCCTGATTCCGATAAACGAGCGAAAAGTTATACTAGATCGAACATCGGATCAGAAATCGTGATCATGAAAATCGCGGAATAAATCCGATAAAAAGAAAAGCGACGAACAGTTTAACGAACGAACGTTCATTAACTAAAACTAAACAAAGAACGCCTTCGTTAGAACGAACGAACGCTCGCTCGCTAAATAAATAAACCGGAGAATAAAAGCCGATCTATAAAAAACAAAACTAGGGTTTTCTAAAAAGAACCGAAGCGGTTTTCTTCGGAAAACCGGGCGGCGGAGCGGCTACCTCGCGGGGCTCCGGCGGGGCTCGGTCTCGGCTCGGGGTGGCGGCGGGAGGCGGCGGCGACGACGATGGCGGCGGGGCTCGGGTGGCGGCGGCTCGGCGGGACGCCAAGGGGGCTCGGGTGGCGGCGGGCTCGGCGGGACGCCAAGGGGCTCGGGCTCGCCCGGCCCGAGGCGGCGTGGTGGCGGTGAGAGGCGACGGGGTATTTAAGGACGGAAGGGGCTCGGTGGCTTGGGAAGGGGCGCCCGGGAGGAGTCCGGCTCGGCTCCTCGGCGTCTGAGACGGCGGCGCCGGGCGGGAAGGTGGCGGCGAGGCGGTCACTGGCCGGGCCTCGCCCCAACAAGACGCACAAGCAAGTTTTTTTTAAATAAATTATGCCGGAACTTAGAAAAAAAAAGAATCCTAGAAAATAAATAAAAATCTAAGAATACCAAAATAAATTTTCACCGTCTAAATGAAATATTTAGGACGAGGTGAACATTTTCTTGGCCCCTAAAATGCAATTTTTTAAAATGTGCAAATTTTTCTAGGGCAAATAACATTCCAAATAAAATCAAATAAAAATTCAAATAATGATTTTAACATTTTTCCTCCAATATTTCAGTTGTTTTGGAGAAGTCATATTATCTCCTCTCATTTATTTTAATAAGAAATATTTTTCGGAGAGAAAAATAATTAAAATAAAAAATCCTCGTTTTCCAATATTTGATAAAATCAAATATGAAAATTCGGAAAATCCCCAACTCTCTCCGAGGGTCCTTGAGTTGCTTAGGATTTCGAGGATTGCGGAACGAAGATGCAATAAAATATGATATGCATGGATGACCTATGTATAACATTCCAAATTGGAAATTGGGATGTTACAAACCTACCCCCTTAAAATGAATCTCGTCCTCGAGATTCGGGTTGTCTAGAGAATAGGTGCGGGTGGTTCTTGTGAATATCATCTTCTCGCTCCTGTGTGGCTTCTTCCTCAAGATGGTGGCTCCAATCGAACTTTGCAAAACTTGATAACCTTGTCATGAAAGTGACTCGGCCGTCCAAAGTCAAGAATCTTCACTGGCTTTTCCTCATAGGTCTAATTATTGTCTAACTGAATTGCCTCCAGGGGCACTGTGTCTCTCAACGGTATATCAGCCATCTCAGCATGGCACTTCTTCAAATATGATACGTGGAACACATCGTGAACTCCTGGCAATCCTTCAGGTAACTCCAGCTTGTAGGCCACTTCTCCCATCCGTTCCAAAACACGGTACGGTCCTACAAACCTTGGGGCTAGTTTTCCTTTAACTCCAAAGCGCTTTCACTCGCAAAGAGTGATACTCGCAGATAGGCTCTGTCTCCAATTACATAGGTTACTTCCTTGCGTTTTGAATCTGCATAACTCTTCTGTCTGGACTGAGCAATCTTTAATCTGTCTCGGATTAGTTTAACCTTCTCTTCGGACTCTTTGATCAAATCCGGTCCAAACAACTGATGGTCTCCTACCTCATCCCACATCAGAGGTGTTCTACATATGCGTCCATACAGAGCTTCAAACGATGCCATCTTCAAACTGGCTTGGTAGCTATCACTACTAGGAAAAGGCCTACTAGTGGTGCACCGCTTTGTTTACCGATGGCGAGACTATCGGTGCGCCACTAGTACCACGCCACTAGTATTATATACTAATGGCGCACCACAGGTGCACCTTTAGTATACCAGATACTAATGGTGCACCATGTGGTGCGCCATTAGTATACCATTCGGTGCTCCACTGGTATTCCCTCCAAGTGCGCCACTAATAACCTTATAGGTGCGCCACTAGTAATAAAGGAAGGTGCGCCACTAATAAGGGCTTAAATGCGCCACTAGTAATGTATTTGGAAAACAAAAAAAATGTAAATTTACAGAAAACAACCTATAAGGAAAAATAATCTAAAAACAAAAAATGAAATAGAATCATAATTTTTATTATAGTAAGAATATTACAATGTCTTTACAAGTTTCCAATAAAAGGAAAATTGCGAGGAAATAAAAGAAAATCCTAAAACTAATCTTCTAGTAATCTTTTCTTCTTTTTCATCACTTTATCCTCGCAAAATGTAACAAAATAAATAGAAAGACAAACAAACTATTTATAACATGTCAATACTGTCATTTTTATGCAAAATTAGATATGAGCATATATTTCCAAAATTACATGGTGTGAATATTGTATGAGTAAGATTATAATGGAAATGAATTTTGATAGGAGCCCACTTTCGACGAGTATTTATCTGACAGAGCTAAATAATCAGGGTATTTATTTGCTTCTTACTGTACACATGAATATAAGGAGTACATGGGTCTCTATTACCACTTCATGTCTACATCAGTGCTTGTCTACAGGAGTAATATGAACATCATTCTACATGGGTCTCTGAACATCTTCTTACAAAGTTGGCTACAAAACAGATCAAGACAATGCAAGAATACTTCTGAGTAAACTTCTGATATGCTCCAAATTAAATGAGTACACACGCATAAAGACAAATGAGTACTCCTCGCTGCTTAATGATGCATCTTAATTAACAGAAAATGTTTCAATTAATTTAAATTAAAGTAATAGTCGTTGCTTAATGATGCATCTTATACAGTGCAAAACTACTACTGCTGCTACTTAATGATGCATCTTATACAGGCAAAACTACTCCTGCTGCTACTTAATGATGCATCTTAAACAAGCAAATGAGTAGAAAATATCAGTTAATTTAAATTAATCAAAAGGTTTCGCTTAACCTCTTCATCGCCACAAACCGTCCATCGCCAAGTTGTCCTTTGTACACCTCAAAGATGCCGTCCTTTTCGATCAAATTATCTACAAAACATTGTACATTCAGTTTTCAAGCAAAAATGTTTAGAGATAATTAAGATGCGTAAAACTATGGCTGGTAATGCTTCATTAACCTAAGAAACTAATTCTTGCTTTGACAAAGAAATGCATACAACAATTGATGAGGGAGTAAATAAGTTTTAAGTGTATGATGCATCTTAATTTCTCATAATTTTGAAGAAAGCATCAATGCTTACATGAGGGAGTGAATCAGTTAAGAAATGTCTCAAAGGTATGATCATGATAATATACACTATCGAACAAGAGCAAGACAAAGATCGAACAAGAAGAGAAGACAAGACAAGAGAATAGAGAAGAGAAGAACACTAAATTCCTACACTACTAAACAAGAGCAAAGACACTACTGCTGCACTTGCTACTCTAGAATTTGAAGCAATACTCCAATACCAAGGGTATTGGAAGCAATACTGCAGTAGTTCAAGAAGTACTTCAAAGGAGTAGCTGCAAAGAATTAACACTAAGCATAAGATACACTAAGAATTTTTAGTGGAGCAAATGCATAGAATTAATGTAATTAAGAGAGCATCGCAAGTTAACAAGCTACTGAAAAACACTGCAACCAATACAAGATCGCAAAAATTACATAATTTGCAAAATTTTGTAAATCAAGTTTTTGCGAAGGAAACAAAATTTTATAGCTTCAGGCCTACATAATAGCTTCAGGCTGGAGCAATACAGTTGTTGGTAAGACTTCTTGTAGCTTTAGGCTGGTTGGAGTACTACAACAACAAACATTTCATGGTTAGAGTACTCCGCTTGCGTGAGCCAAACATTCAGATATTCATGTGAGCTTCAGTGCTGGTTGCTCGACTAAATAGTCATCCTCTCGTGAGGATTCTCGGAGCAAAAGAGCTGCTGCTTAGGTAGTGGGAGTAGTTGATACTACACTAAATTACTCTTTGCAATTTTGGACTGAATGTGTTGAGATCTTTAGCTACTGTCAGCAGAGTTACAGAGTAGTGATTGATGGACGGGGTGTGATGGGCTCACCGAGGTAGAAGGCGGCGTACTCGGCGTAGACCTCGCCGCAGCGGTCGTAGGCATCGCCCAGGAGGCCCCAGCCGAGCTTGGTGTCGCCCTCCTGGTCGAGTTGCTCGTCCCGCCATTGGCGATGCCTGCCCGCCTCGGCCTCCCGCACCCGCCGCCTCAGCTTCCTCCACCAAGGCGGCCTCACTGCAGCTCGTGACACCGCCTCCTCGGTCGCTGGCCCACGCTGCGTACCTTCTTTCACCTTCCATTCCACTAAGAAATCAGTGGAAAATTAGGGAGCGTAAGCTCAACAGAATGAACCAAATCGCCAAAATTCCATCCCAGCTACCTCCGTAAGCAGAACCGGGAGTGAAGCTTCCGGCATACACGCAACATCCCCCGCAACCCACAAGATAGGGGAGGAGGGAAGCACCTTGGCGGAGACCGCTCGGGAGGCGGGCTGGGCCAAAGGGAGCAGCCACCACAGGGACCCTCCGCCGCAGTGAGACCGCACCGTCGAGGCGGGAGACGGCAGGCGGAGACCTCCATCGGCAGGCAAGCGCTCCGGTTGGTGGGGAATTTTCACCTCGCCTCCGTCGCCAGTGGGGGTGGGGGAGAAGAAGAGGGAGGCAGAGCTCCTTCGATTGCTCGTCATGGAAGGTGGCTGGTGGCGGAAGGGGTGGCACCTATGAAGCTCGTGGGGCGGATCTGGCCGGTTCCCGGCGAGTGGAGATGGCGGCAGCTCCACCACTCCCAGATCCAGCACCGACGCTGCCTTCCGATCCGTCGCCGCCGAGCTCGGGCTCCTTGACTGTGACAGCCGCGAGGAGGCGCGAAGGGGACCGAAGAGAGAGGAGGGCAAGGGCCACTGCGCAGGAAGAGGAGGGAGCACTGGGAGCCGGCATGGATCGGGGTCGGGGCAAAGCCGAGAGACGTGTGTGCGTGGGGTGAGGGATAAGAGGATAGGGTTCCTTGCGAGAGAGAGGAGAGAGATGGTGGGCGGTCGGGCTGCGACACTTACCTACAAAACCACAATGGCGCACCGCATGGAAAATTGCGCCATTAGTATCAAAAATAGCAATGGCGCATTAGGGAAAAGTGCGCCATTCCTATGTCCGTAAGTGGGTCAAAGCTTGTCAACATAGTAATGGCGCACTTTTTACTAGGTGCGCCATTATTATTTTAGATACTAATGGCGCACAATGTATAGGTGCGCCATTACTATATAGTAGTGGCGCACCGCATGTATAATGCGCCATTAGTGTCTATATTATCTATAGCCTGATTTCTAGTAGTGTATTGTTGTACGAGAACTCTGCGTAAGGCAAATTGTCATCCCAACTAGATCCATAATCTAGCGCACAGGCTCTCAACATGTCCTCCAGAATCTGATTGACTCTCTGTCTGTCCAGCCGTCTGTGGGTGGAATGCGGCATCAACTCCAACTGGTACCCAAGGTCCGTGTAGCTGATGCCAAAATTTGGAAGTAAATTGGGTTCCTCTATCTGATACAATGGTCCTCGGAACTCCATGCAAACATACGATCCTGGACATACATATTTTGGCCAACTTTGCACTTGTATAAGTTGTTTTCACCGGGATGAAGTGAGCTACTTTGGTCAAACGATCCACTACTACCCATATTGAGTCATATCCTACTTTGGTTCTGGGTAGTCCGGTGATAAAGTCCATGCCTAGTTTATCCCACTTCCATTCGGTATCGGCATAGGCTGTAACAGTCCTGGCCGCTTCGATGCTCGCCTTCACTCTCGACATAAATCACACACGGCTACATACTCGGCAACGTCCTTCTTCATACCTGTCCACCAGAAACGTTCCTTCAAATCCAAATACATCTTGGTGTTTCCGGGGTGTATCGAGTATGGTGAGTCATGAGCCTCCTGAAGTATTAACCTCCTGATCTATGAGTTATTGGGCACATAAACTTGGTCCTCAAACCACAAGGTATCGTGGCTCATCCTCGCGAAAACCTTTGGCTTTTCCTTCGCCATCTTCTCCTTTATCTCAAAGCAATCTCTTTGTCTTCCTTCCGAAGCTTCCGAATCTTGTCCAACAATGTAGACTGAACCTCCATCGTTGCAATGAAACCTCTTGGAACAAACTCCAACCGAAGTTCCATAATATCCTCAGCTAACTCCTTCAAGGATATTAGCATAACTCTTCCGGCTCAAGGCGTCTGCTACGACATTAGCTTTTCCTGGATGATAGTGCATCTTCATGTCGTAATCCTTTATAAGTTCCAACCATCTCCTCTGCCTAAGGTTTAACTCCTTTTGAGTGAAAATGTACTTCAAACTCTTATGATCCGTGTACATATCACAACGGTTTCCAATAAGATAGTGTCTCCAAGTCTTCAAGGCGTGCACTACCGCTAGCTCCAAATCATGTGTGGCATAGTTCAACTCATGAGGCTTCAGCTTGTCGTGAGGCATACGAAACAACCTTTCCGTCCCCGCATAAGAACACATCCCAGTCCCCAAGCGTGAGGCGCCACAATACACTTGAAACTCCTTATGTATATCTCGCAATGTCAAGACTGGGCTGTAGTCAACCGCTTTCTTCAACTCCTCAAAACTTGCCTCGCAATTCTCATTCCATTTAAACTTAGTATTCTTCTTCAAAGCAATTCAGTCATTGGCTTGGAAAGTTTGGAAAAATTCTCAACGAATCTCCGTAATACCCTACGAGTCCAAGGAAATCATGGATCTCGCCAATCGGCGGGTGCCAACCATTCAAGAATCGATCGAACCTCATCGATCTACTGCTATACCCTCTCTTGATATAACATGCCCAAGAAATCCAACTTCCTTCAACCAAAACTCGCACTTGCTGAATTTGGCATATAACTGGTGCTCCCTGAGCTTCTCGAGAACCAAACGCAAATGCTCCTTGTGCTCCTCTTCGTTCTTCGAGTATACCATAATGTCATCAATAAACACCATAACAAACTTGTCCAAATACTCCATGAACACCTTGTTCATCATACTCATGAAATAGGCAGGGGCGTTAGTCAGTCCGAACGACATGACCGTATACTCATATAATCCATATCGCATGGTGAACGCTGTCTTTGGTATATCCTTTTCTCGGATCTTCAACTGATGGTATCCCGATCGTAGATCAATCTTCGAAAACACCTTAGCTCCTTGCAACTGATCAAACAGATCATTGATCATTGGTAATGGATACTTGTTCTTTATTGTTACTTCATTCAAGGCTTGGTAATCAACAACCATCCTCAGGGATTTATCCTTCTTCTCAACCAAAAGTACTGGTGCTCCCCAAGGTGATGAACTCCTTCGAATATAACCTTTCTCCAATAACTCCTTGATCTGCTTCTTAATTTCCTCTAGATCATTTGCGGGCATCCGATAGGGTCTCTTGGATATTGGCCCTGTACCTGGCAATAACTCTATCAAGAACTCGATGTCTCGATCTGGTGGCATGCCTGGTAACTCCTCTGGGAAAACATCCGGAAAATATTTTACTACAGGCACCTCCTCCTGCACAACTCCCGTGAGGGCATTCACTTGGCTTCTCCTAGGCACATGCCTGGATACATACTTAATCCTTTTTCCCTCCGGGGTGGTAAGGTATATTGATTTGCTAGCACATTCAATACTTCCTCCATAGTTTGACATCCAGTCCATACCTAATATCACATCCAATCCTTGCGACTCCAAGATAATTAGGTCAGACAGAAAAACATGTGCTCCAATGATTGGTATCTGGGTGCACCATCTGCTAGCCATGTACTCTGCTCCAAGCGAGCTCACTAAAAGAGGGGTCCTAAGGGTCTGGGTTGGTAGCTTAAACTTATCCACAAATCCCCTTGATATGTATGAATGCGATGCACCAGTATCGAAAAGAACAACAGCGGTAAATGACTTAACCAAAAACTTACCTATTACCGCGTCTGCCCGCTTCTTCAACTTCCTCCAGGTTAACGTGGTTCACTTGGCCTTTGTTGAATGGATTGGGCTTCTTCCCGGCGCTCCCATTTCCATTTCCATTCCTTCCTTCAGGGCAGTCATTGGCATAGTGCCCTGTCTTCCCGCACTTAAAGCAAATAACTTGGCTTAGGTCCCTCTTGGCGGGTGTAGATGGGTTTGGGCGGTTCTGGTTGTTATTAACTCCATTCCCATTTCCGTTCTTCGCACCATTGTGGTTATGCGATCCTCCTCCAGTATGGTTATGGCCTCCATGGTTATGAACAAGTCCTCCTGAGTTCGGGGTTAAACGAGGCTTCTGGTGAGCTCCTGAATTGTACTTCCCTTGTCCGTACTTCCTCTTACGACTCTCAATTTGTTGCTGCTTTCCTTCAATCATGAGGGCCTTGTCTACCAACTCCTGGTAGTTGTTGAAAGTTGCCACCATCAACTGCATGCTCATCTCATCGTTCAGCCCTTCCATAAACTTCTCCTACTTCGCGGCATATGTGGCCACATCATCAGGGGCATAGCGTGATAACTTACTAAACTCATCCACGTACTGAGCCACAGTACGGTTCCCCTGGCGTAAGTTGCGAAACTCGCGCTTCTTCATCTGCATGGCTCTAGTTGAGACATGGGCCGTGCGAAAGGCTTGCTGAAACTGGTCCCAAGTGACATTGGCTATAGGAAAAGTAGGTGTGTAATTCTCCCACCATGTGGCTGCTGGTCCATCTAATTGATGTGCGGCAAAGCGCACCTTCTCAGCATACGTGCATCCTGCGGTGGTTAACTCCCTTCCAATACGACATAGCCAATCATCAGCAACTATTGGCTCGGTGCTACTGGGAAACACCGGCGGTTGTAACCTCAGAAAACGAGCTAAATTGTCCACTAGTGGCGGGTTGTTGTTGTTGTTGTTGTTGTTGTTGTTGTTGTTGTTGTTGTTGTTGTTGTTGCCCTGGTTCTGAACTAGCAATTGCATCAAGGCATTCTGCTGCTGGATCAACTGGGTGAGCTCCGGTGGGAAAATAAAACCGGGTCACGTCCGGAGGCATCCGTGGGTTTAGATGGAAGAGATTAGAATAGAAAAAGGTCTAGTGAGAAAACACTACCCATATGCACATGAGGCAAACACAATCATTTCACTCAATCAATCAAGCAAGGGCATACAACGGTCTAGGACTATCGTAAAAGTGCTCAGCTACTACTAGTTACATGGGGGGAATACTACTAATATATGGTGGTCATCTAAAAATTTTGATCGGTGGAAGACTCCATGATGTCTGCTCCAGCTTCATCTTCATAGTCATCATCACTTGGATCGGAATCGGTGTCGTCGATGATGATGTAGTTATCCGGGCAAGTGGGATCTTCTTCCTCTTCTTCCGTGCGCGGATCCTCCCATGCATACTCCGATCTTCTTGACTAGATCGCCATTCTTCTCCAAGAGTATTTTGATTTCCTCCTCATATCCATCGCATGTAAACTTGAGTTCTTCCTCCAGCTCAATAATCTTGGTTTTCGCCTTCTTCAAATCCATCATGTCTGCGCACATCTGATTCTCCTAACGTCGAATGTGCTGGTTTAACTCCTGGATGAAAGCTGCAATGGATCTATCCTTCTTGGTGCTGATTACTTCCCATTGCTCGTCTCGGCGCCCACATATTTGGTAAATGGTGTCTTTAAGCTCCCTGTTGTAGACTTCTCCAATGTGTCCCATGGTAATGTGAGCTGCCATACTCTTGCCAAGACCTGTGTGGGTGCTTCGAAAGAAAACTCTATGGGCTTAGAAGTTGGCGAGAACGTCCTTCCTGGTACTTGTACTTGTATCATCCAACGCTCCTCTTCTGGTAAGGTGGCGTTGTACGTCCCGGTGAAGCTTGGTATTCCAATGTTTAAGTACCTAGTGACTTCCTTCAAATGGCGTCCAAAAGGTGTGTCTTCATCCGGTTGTGCTAACTTGTTCTTCATCTCCGTCATCCTAAAGAGTGGAAAATGGAGAGGAGTCGAAATGAGTAGAGAAGAGTGACCTATGGTTTATCTTAGTGGTCGTGGTCCTACACTCCTGCGGTGCTCTGATACCATGTTGTAGCGACCCGACCTCAGATGGTCAAGTCTCTGTGTTTCAGTGTCATCCCTGGATTGGTAATGCTGACACACACAATACTCGAAGGATTTATAACAGAGTAGCAATCACACACTTATTACACCAAATTTCTCAAAAGAGAACTTATTATAGTAATATGGCTTAAGGCCATATAATGCAATAACAGCGGAAGGCGTGGAAGATAAAGTGAGTCCATCAACTCCAACGGCATAGCTGAGCTGCACGGCAACGACCTGATGATCCTTACTCCTCGTCTGAAAAGTCTGCAACATAATACGTTGCAGCCCGAGAACGGGTCAGCACATGGAATATGCTGGCAATAACACAGTAGAACAAGAACAGAATAATGCTATCACTACATGCAATATTTGGCTTGTGGAAAGCTCTATGGTTATAGTTTTGCGAAAAGCAAATTTTTCCCTACAACAAAGGAATAGATTTTAATTTAACTATCATGGTGGTTGAAACATCATTGAGAAGGTATAACCCCAACTCAATCCCAATTAAAATAGTTAACATCCCAAAGAATATTAATTTAGAGTGATGAGATACATGTGAATACTCAAGTACTAGATACTCGAATTGTCCATAACCGGGGACACGGCTAACCATGATTAGATTCTACACTCGCAGAGGTTTGTGCACTTTTCCCCACAAGACTCGATCGCCTCCGCTGATTTCTCGCACTACATGGTGTTTGAGAAACGGATGACCGAGACACGCCTCTTCGTAAACATTAACTCTCTACTCCGGGTAGACCATACCAAACCTACAAAACCCACTACCTGCTGATCTACCTCTTCGAGAGCTTCATGTAACTTACTAAACTATGCTAGAGCCCATAATAGCTTGTGGCTGCATATGGAAGTTTCCAGCATGAATAATCTCAGTTCCCTTTGATCCTGGGTGGCGGTCCATAGGGAGATCACACGGGTACCCCGACATTTCCAAAAAAATACAGGCAACACTAGGTTCCCCAGGTGCCTCAATCCACCCAGATGTGTATTAAAGTTTCCACCTTAAGTTGAACCATTAATTTAACAATCTCACATCTGTCATGGAATACACTCAACCCCAATCCACGTCTACGAGCATAGCATAGCAATAATAAGCAAGCGAGAAGTAACTCCCAAGGGTTTGATAGTAACAGGCAATAGGTTCTACCTCAACTACTACTTTCCAACCCACAAGTTAATGACATCCTAATCATGCAATGTTTGAGGATTGAAACTAATGCATAAAAACTGGGTATGAAAAGAGTATGATCAAAGTGTTACTTGCCTTGCTGACGATCTGTGAATCCTAGAGACTCGTAGTAACACGCTTCGCACTCCGGGAATTCTATCACAAGCAAACAATAACATACATAAGCAACAAGCAAATATGCACAAGCAAAACTCAACTCAAAGAGGTTGACCTGAGAGTTCAATTTAAGAACTCTGGTTCGCAAAAAGAATCAAACCAAACCGAGCAACAAAACTCAAACGGCGAAAGAAATAAGATCCGTTTACTAATCTGAACTAGGTTTAAATTTTACAGAAACAAAAGCTGGTTTAAGTTGGTTAGTCAGAAAGAGGGTTTTGAGATGGAACTCCAGGCGCTTGAATCGCCTGATTCCGATAAACGAGCGAAAAGTTATACTAGATCGAATATCGGATCAGAAATCATGATCGGGAAAATCGCGGAATAAATCCAATAAAAAGAAAAGCGACGAACAGTTTAACGAACGAACGTTCGTTAACTGAAACTAAACAAAGAACGCGTTCGTTAGAACGAAAGAACGAACGAACGCTCGCTAAATAAATAAACCGGAGAATAAAAACCGATCTATAAAAAACAAAACTAGGGTTTTCTAAAAAAACAAAGCGGTTTTCTTCGGAAAACCGAGTGGCGATGGCTACCTCGCTGGGCCCGGGCGGCTCGGGCTCGCCTCGGGTGGCGGCGGGAGGCGGCGGCGGGCTCGGCGCGGGCGCGGGCGAGGTTCGGCTCGCCACGGGCTCCAGTGGCGGCATGGTGGCGGTGAGAGGCGACTGGGGTGTATTTAAGGAGGAGGGGGCTCCGGTGGCTTGGGAAGGGGCGCCCGGGAGGAGTCCGTCTCGGCTCCCTCGGCGTCAGGCGGCACGGAGGCGCGCGGGAAGGCGGCGGCGGGCCTACTGGCTAGGGCTTCGCCCAAAAGTAAGGCCACAAGTTTTTTTTTAAATAAATTCCGTCGGAACTTAGAAAAAAAAGAATTCTAGAAAATAAATAAAAATCCAAAAATACCAAAATAAATTTCCACCTCCTAAATGAAATATTTAGGACGAGGTGAACATTTTCTTGGCCCCTAAAATGCAATTTTTTAAAATGTGCAAATTTTTCTAGGGCAAATAAAATCAAATAAAAATTCAAATAATGATTTTAAGATTTTTCCTCCAACATTTCAATTGTTTTGGAGAAGTCATATTATCTCCTCTCATTTATTTTAATAAGAAATATTTTCCGGAGAGAAAAATAATTAAAACCAAAAATCCTCATTTTCCAATATTTGATAAAATCAAATATGAAAATTCGGAAAATCCCCAACTCTCTCCGAGGGTCCTTGAGTTGCTTAGGATTTCGAGGATTGCGGAACGAAGATGCAATAAAATATGATATGCATGGATGACCTATGTATAACATTCCAAATTGGAAATTTGAGATGTTACAGTTACCTTGTTGTTTTTATATTTTCAGATTACAAAAACCTATATCTACCATCCATATTGCACTTGTATCACCATCTCTTCGCCGAACTAGTGCACCTATAGAATTTACCATTGTATTGGGTGTGTTGGGGACACAAGAGACTCTTTGTTATTTGGTTGCAGTGGTTGTTTGAGAGAGACCATCTTCATCCCACGCCTCCCACGGATTGATAAACCTTAGGTCATCCACTTGAGGGAAATTTGCTACCGCCCTACAAACCTCTCGCACTTGAGGCCCAACAACGCCTACAACAAGAAGGTTGAGTAGTAGACATCGTGATGCGCGGATCCTGATATTCACCGTGGTTACGTATAATATCTGAGAAGCATGAAAACATAAAGAGTAGTGAGATTATCTTTGTAATGCAGAGGATATTCCTAATATAGGGGCGCCCTGTAAACCCTTGTGTGGTATCACTGGATTCTGATGAGAGAGCCCATGTGTGCTGTAATATGGTGCGTGCATTAATATAATCTGGCACATGTACACAAACAATTAGGCTCCAGAAGTGAGGATAGTTGGCAGATGATAGGTTCATAATATAATATATAGAGAGTTTATTGCCAAACCATGATAACAAGAGCGCACAGCAACTAGGCAGATCGTAGTGTACATAAAAGAGGTACACCATAACTAGGATATATAAATCAGGAAAGTGGAACTGGCTGGAAAATACTGTGTTGTATTGTCGCTACTAATTGAAAGCCTGTCGATCACGTACAGGCCAGCTCTATCAGCTGTTGACTGCAGATGTCCCTTCTCCCCTTCCTACCAAGGAACATACTATACGTACTAAATACAGAATAACAAAAGAGGAACATCTTAAAGATCAGAAGAGGAAGCATATTCTTGAGGTTCCGCTTCTTTGCATACAATGTTGGTTGCCCACTCATGATGAATCACAAAACCCAAAGAAATGCAATTCCATGCTATCTCTCTATATGTGGCCACATGCATTTGGAAAATCATGTGGGAGCATTACGTGACCAATTAAATGTGTGTCTGTTAACTAATATAAGTATCATATCACAATTCGTATTTGAAGAAGTAAGCTTTGGACTTATGATTGGTGTGTTGTTTAGCTTCAAGAGTGGACTGCTGCTAGTGCGACACAAAGCAGCTACACATATCATAGTGCAGATATAACGGGAAAACCGTAAGCACAAGTAAAATCAGCAAAGTGGAACTTGCTGGAAAATATAGGCTACTATTGCCGATACGGCTAGAAAGGCTTCGGATACTAGCTTTCTACAACTGAAGGTGCGGTACTGTTAATATCAGTGTAACTCTCAAAGGAGACACAGCTCCCCGCATTTCCTTGCTAATCCTATAGGATTCAAGTGGGCAGGCCACTACAATTCCTATTCCTATGTTTACAAAATCCTATGAATCCAAGAGGCCCGAAGAGTTGAAAGTGTCCATCACAACCGAGCTTAATATACCTCTACACCGGAAATGTCCTCGCTCGCCTTCACTACAAGGAACATACTATATCGCTATCATACTCCCTCCATTCTAAAATACAAGTCTTTGTAGAGATTTCCACTATGGATCACATACAGATACATTTTAGAGTGTAGATTCACTCATTTTGCTCCATATGTAGTCCATGGTGGAATCTATACAAAGACTTGTATTTAGGAACAGAGAGAGTACTTCTTAAAGAAGAACGGAAGAGGAACATGCTAAAGAAGAGCAAGCAGATTTTGGATAATAATATGTTCGTTGCGCAGTGCCCACACATGATGAACCAAAGCGCATTAAGAATGCAACTCCCTGCTGTCTCTCTATATGTGGTGCACATGCTTTTCTAAAGTAAAGTAGGAACATTAGCTGACCAATTAAACGTTACACTACTAGGAAAAGGCCTACTAATGGCGCACCGGTTTTGCCTACTAATGGCGCACTACCGATGCGCCATTAGTAGCACGCCCTTAGAATTTTTTACTAATGGCGCACCACTGGTGCGCCATTAGTATCTGGCATACTAATGGGGCACCCGGCAAAGGCGCCATTAGTATGTAACTCCATGTGCCATTAGTATACTTCCTGGGGCCATATGTAACCATGTGCTTTGTCACACTAATGGCGACTCGCCTTGATGCGCCATTAGTATCCTTTGGCATACTAATGGCGACTCGCCTTGATGCGCCATTAGTATGAATATTTGGTTTTTTGCTTTTCTGATTTTTGCACAGGTTACAAAATATATTATTGGACAGAATATAGACAGCAGCACACAAAGAACATCAGATTCATCGAATACAATAGAAGATTAGTCTCCAAATACAATTCATCATATTAGTCTCCGAATTCAAAAGACCGAACAAAGATAAAACATTACATGTCTCAAGACCGCGAGTATCGAGTTTGTCTTCACATTACAAGTCGATATCGATCATCTAAACTACCATCACATAAAAGAGAGTTGTGGTCATCACTATGAGCATCATCGCGATCAAACTGGTCCTCATTCGGTTACTCCAACTCTCCCTCATCTCTCTCGCTAGATAGCGGGCATATCTAGATTCGCCTCCGCCTCTAGTGGTGTACCTTTGTAATCTTATCGCTAAAACGGTGAACCTGTCTCGACACTCCTCCCACCGTCAGAGACTCCGGGAACCATACCCTTGTACTTGAGTGAATTCCTCCTTGACGGTAAGTGAGCGCATTCGGACGCCGGTCCTTCCTTTGCTTCTTCGATTGGCTGCCATCCGTGTGTGCGCCGCCATCATCGATGGTGGCATCCTCGGCGGCACCATCGGTGGTGTCATCCCCGACGCCACTAGGGGTTGTGTAATCAGGATCGGTGTCTTCCGCAAGGCCCTCATAGCGGTGAGGTTGTTCCTCCATCTCCGGGACAGCTCCTAGAATTGCTTGCCGCCAACCACCGGCCTCATCGCTAGGGGCCATGTTTCGCTCTAAATAGGGAAAAAGTTTGGTCAAAAAGTTGGTTATTGTCAAGGAACAAGATCATGGTCTCATCTTTTAGGGTTTGTCGACACCGAAGCACCCTAAAAGCCTAAGCTTTCATCATTTAGGGTTTGTCGACGCCGAGGCACCCTAAAAGCCTAAGCGTACATCATTTAGGATCTCATCGACACCGAGGCATTCGGGGCAGCCAAGTTAAGTTTTCTCATTTAGGGTTTATCGATGCCGAGGCACCCTAATCACTTGGCACTAATCACTTGTCTCTATTGCCACCTATGTTGGGTTTATCATCTAGGGTTTATCGATGCTAAGGAGAATTCTAAGTTGGGCCTAATCACTTGGCTCTATTGCCACCTATGGTTTAATGCAGCAAGAATGGCGGGCGCTTGATCCTACTTAACTAAGTACTAAGATACCTGCCCATGCATTAGTCGCAGTACCCCATATGTCCTATTTTTAGCAAAGTCATGCTAAAATTCACGGAAAATTTCAGCATGACCTTTGCTGACAATAGGACATATGGAGTACCCGAATTTACCGGAACGGAAGTTAATCAACATTCCGACAAACTCAAGGGCCTCTCGGGGTACCTACAAATTCATCACGACACGATGGTCGGAGACATGACCTTTGCAAAATGGTTGGAGACACGATGGTCTTTCTCAATGTGATCAATTGATGGATCAACACATAAAACATGTCCAATAAGTATGATTTATAGAGTCAACATCAAGATGAATATATATAAAGTTTTTCTTCATCAGCTAGGCCCATGCAAGTAATCGCATCCATCAACTATTTCTGCTACTCAGAACTAACTACACTCAGATTTATAGATTCATTTCAGATGAGATCAGATTGAGCTCCAACTGTAGCTGCAAATGAGGGATCCATGAGCCATCATGCCAGCCAGCCAGGAAATAAACTTTATTTTCCAAAGGAAATAAAAATACAATGCATACATACATACTTAAGGTGTAGATAGATAGATAGATAGATAGATAGATAGATGAGCATGTTCGGTTTACAAGAATGAATATAAACAAGCAAAGAATGCATGCAAGTTTAAAGTAAAACGCTTTCAGCTTAATGCAAGTACTCCTCTTGCTCTCTACTTTCTCTCTTCTCTTCTTCGCTTAATTAACTAAATTTTATCAAGTTGTTGTTAACTGAATTTTACTAGTTAAACACATTATAACTGAATTTTACCACGCCTCCCTCCCGGACGCTTTGAAACAGGAGGGCCTACGCCTCCCTCCAGTAGTTTTCGAGGGCCCACGTCTCCTCCAAAGGGCGTGACGCTTGAGTTTTCGAGGCAACTCCCCACGCCTCCCTCCACCGGCAACTCCCCACGACGCAGAGGGGTTTTCTTCCCACGCCCGTGTAACTCCCTCCTATTCCATTGCCGCCCATCTTCCTCCCTCTCGCCTCCCTCCTCATTCCATTGCCGCCCATCTTCCTCCCTCTACCTCCCTCTCGCCTCCAAAGATTGCAACTCCCTCCGCCTCCACCATCATCGCCAGAGGGCAATGGCGGAGGAATCATGGAGCAACTCCTCCGCTCGCCAAGAGAATGGCGGAGGCATCGTGGAGCAACTCCCTCCGCCCGCCAAGCATCACCATGGTGAGGCGTCTGCAAGGAGCCGCTGGTGGTCGACGACGACGTTCCGTCCCCGGCAGAAGTGGGACTACACCGCCAGCCAAGGTTGATATCCACCAAGGAGCCGCTAGATGTCGTATGCACCAACAATCCATACGAAGCCAACAAGATGATCCGAAAGATGAGGAGGAGGCTCGGCGGCATGCTTTCTCGGAATATCGGCGTTGATGTCGAGTATACCAGGGAAGACAAGCCTCCGCAAATTGCTGCAGTTCTGCAGTTATGCGTGGAGGATCTCGCCCGGTATACCACATCACCGCTGCAACAAAATGGTAAAAACATCCAGCTCAAGTAGTTTTTTGGTGATCATATAGAATGTTGTCTACAAGTTTTTGTGATCATTTAGTAGCTGTTATGAATGTTGTCTTGTAATGCAAAAGATTGCAAAAAAACATCATTGAGATGTTATGCTTGCTATTTTGATCATACGTAATGTTGTCTTGTAGTTGTTGTGATCATTTAGTAGTTGTTGTGATCATACTGTTTTAACTGAATTTTGGTCAGAACTGAAGATGCTATTTTAACTGAATTTTACTTCAACTGAACCCATTTTAATTCTGTAGTTTTTGTTTCTATTTGAAGTAGATGAATTTGAATGCTAAAGATTATTTTGATGCAGGCCCAAGGAACTCTGCCCGCTCCTGCAGGAGAAGAAGTCAGACACCTTTGTTGGCTTCGCATTGGAGGCGACAAGGAGAAGCTGAAGTTTTCTGGTTTGGAGATCAACCCCGACAAGTACGCCGACTTGCAGCGCAAATGGAGAGTTCCAAACAATGGAAAGAAGTGGCGCCTTTGGCTGAGTTTGCAGCCAGCCTCATCCACCCATCCTACTAAAAAATGAAGCGTAAGATCGACAGTGAATTCGGACCACCTACTATGGGGGACAGCCCATCGCCAAACAAGCTCATCGAGTACGCTGAAAGATGCGACGCCACCTATGAGGCATGGAAGAAAATCAAATCACCAAAGAAGGTTTCGAGCTCGGCAAGAGGCGGAGGATCATTGGGATGACCCCTACCATCGGGGATATTGAGTTGTTTGTGGTATTGGGATGACCCCTACTACTGTGTCTTAGTTTGTAGTTATGTGTTGAACAAGTTTGCTTTTGTTATGTTGAACAAGTTTGCTTTTGTTATGTTGAACAAGTTTGCTTTTGTAATGATGAACAAGTTTGCTTTGGTTGTCAGTTGACATCATCTCATCGCTGAGCATGGTTTAGTTTTACCTTTATCTATTTATTATTTAGGCAGAGCTATTTAGGCATGCAAGATATAATCATCCTTATGGTGAGGATCGCAATGTTTTTAGCTTCCAAGTTTCTAATGACACATGATCTTTCCAACCACATAACTTAACCGCAAACATTTCCTCAGAATTGTAGTTACACATTCCAACCAATACCTGCAGGTTGTAATTTCATACTGAATGACCATCAATGACTAAATGAAGCAAATAATTGCTATGCATTTCTTGGCACGCGAGAAGGAAGAGGGGAGAGGAGGCGGAGCTCACCGTGGAGGCGCAAGGAGGCCCTACGACAGCTTAGTAGCAACAGAGGTGACCGAAGTTGAGGAAGACAACAAGCACCCGAGGAAGAAGAGGTGGAGGGGGTGGAGGGGTCGAGCGCTTGTCGCGCCCGGTTCCGCTGCTCGCCGCCCGGTGTTGAAGCAGATTCTACCCGCCGCCTTGCCTGTCGCCTCGCACGGTGGAGCTCGAGTGCTGGGAAGGCGAGGGAGGGGGTGGGTGGGTGCGGTGAAGGCGAGGGAGGGGTGGATTGGGAGCAGACGGCGATGGGGGGCAGGGCAGGGGCTGACTGGGGCGGCGACGGAGACGGAGGCGCGGGGGCGGGGGCGGCGTGGTCGGCTGCTGGTGGATCTGTGGCGAGGGAGAGAGGGTCGAATGGGATCTGGCGAGAGGGAGGAGGATAGCTAGGGAGGGTTCTAATGGCGCACTGCCCGGTGCAGTGCCATAAGTATGACTATTCTAATGGCGCACCACCCTCGGTGCACCATTAGAATTTTGTTTTAATCTAGCCCACTAACCATATCTACAACCTAACCCTATCTACAATGTAACCCACCCACTAGCCCGACCGGTCAAGACGCAAAGACACACACTGTGATGTCCCGGGTTCGATTCCTGTGCTCCCTAATATTTTTTATGCATTTTAAATGCTGTTTTTTATATTTATTTGTGTTTAAATATGTTCAGACTTGTTTAAATCATAACAGTAATATTTTTTTTATAAAAACAGTAATAATTTTTTTTTAAATATGTTCAAATTTCTTATTTGAAAATATCATCGGAGATCGAGATGGAGGAGGAATCGAGATTGAGATGGAGGGGGATCGAGATCAAGTGTCGTCATGAATTCAAAAAGTGCCCATGAAATTTAAAAATATTCATGATATCAAAAAGTGCCCATGAAATACAATCGAGAAATGAAGACTACGATTTAAATACAATCGATCTTAGCTAGCTATCTGTTCACAATCTTCTTGCCCTTCTTTTTCGCAAATGGAGTTCTTCCGTGGAGCGGACGCCCTTTAGGTAGGGTGGTCCCGCTTCTTCTTGTGGTGTGTGCTGCTACTTCATCGTCGCCGCCATGTTCGATCTTCGGTCGCCGCATTTGTCAAGTCTTGCTCATTGGATACCCATCCATTCCGGTGATCTTCCTTTTGCCTCTCCTCACGACAACACGACCGTGCTTTTGGCGGTCGGTAATGAAGAAGCATTGGTCCACTTGGGAAGCCAGTACCCATGGCTCATTTTTCGGTGACGCTTATACCGCGGTCTTGGATTTGGCTTCGGGTATAAACACGATCGGGCTTTGGCATAGTGCGCCATTAGTAGGTTTGCAAAAATAAAAATAAAATTATATACTAATGGTGCATCGTCTTGGTCGTGGCGCCATTACTAGTTCTAACTAGTAATGGCGCACTTTGCCATCCCTCGCGCCATTAGTTTGTATGGAAAATGGGAAAAATCAATAGGGTGGCGACCGTGAGCACGGTGCGCCATTAGTGTCTTTCCACACTAATGGCGCACGAGCAACCGTGCGCCATTAGTATATAGTAGTGGCACACTACTTACCTGGTGCGCGCCATTAGAATCAGTCCTATCTATAGCCCTTTTCCTAGTAGTGTTATCTGTTTTAGTAATATCAGCATCATATCATATTCATATTTGAGCGACAAGTTTGGAATTATGAGTGGCACGTTGTTTAGCTTGATGGATCCACGAGCGGTGCTAAGTAGCTATGATCATGGTACTTAATATAAAGGAATTTCTACATGCAAGTCATGTGACTTTTGTCATTTGGGTCAGTCGACCATTTCTGTGTGGTTGGATGAAGATCCTATGTCTCCTAACCCTTCTCGTTCTTCGTCTCTGATTCTTCCCCTACAAAACACTGCACGGGCCGCCGGCCGAACCACCGTCCCCGACCCCCCCCCCCCTGAACCGCCCCCAACCGCCTGTGTTCCTCCGCCACCCCACCCCCACCCCGCCCCACTTTCGTAGTGTTTGCTTCTGCTCGCAAGGCCCCACCACCGCCAAAGCCACCGCCCCCCACAACCACCGTCCCCACCCGAGCCCCTTCCTTCGCACCGACAAACTCTGGCAAGCTCTCAAAAATCGACTGACCCAATTTTGAAATTTAGTCTACTGTCATTTAACTAGTGTGGAATATAAAAGGGGAGAACCATAAGCATTGCGAGTATAGTGTTGAGCGTGCCATGGCGGATCTGAAGGTGCAAACCAGACAAAGGCAACTTCGCAACCAATGTTTGCTTTCAACTAACAAGTAAGTGACGGACAAGAAATTAGAGTAAAGCAGTGGCGATCTATTTTCTTGCTGCGATAAATAAGTTGAGTAGATACGAAAGAGTACCGCCTCTGGTACGGCACCGTGTATGCATCTGCTGAGAATATGACGGTGTTGTGGTAACGACGGCTGTCGGTGGCGTGGAAGCAGATCTAGGAGGGTAGACGCTGGCGGCGGGGGAAATATCCTGGCGCGGTGGACGAGATGGTCGTAGGAGCGGCACCGGCAAGGTGGACGAGGCGGGGATGAAGCGAGAGGACGGGATGTAAGGATGCCGGTCCAAAGCCGTGGATGAGAGAGGTCGATCTCTTTTAATGGACGATGGTGTCGGGGTATCAGCTCTGACATGGTGGGGGAGGGCGACAGTGGATGGGGTGGCGGACGGAGGAGGCTGGGGTGGAGAGGGTGTTTTGGCGCCCACGGAGTACGAATAGGGAAATGAAGGGAGAGAGGAAGGGGAGAACCATGTCTTCAGGGCGCGCTTGTCTCAAATTTGAGGAAATTTACAAACTTAGCCCCCGTTTAAAATTTCCTACATCACAACAATATTAGTCGGTTGGGGATAGGACAATAATCTCAAGATACACCGAATATTTGCCGACGGAGATTTCGGCCGACAAGAGTTTGTTTTGGCGCCCACCGTGTATGAATCGGGGAGGGAGTCGATTTCGGCCGAGGAGACACTGTGTTTTGGCGCCCATCGTGTATGAATCCGGGTGAGAGGCGGTTATGTCACATTTGAGTGAAATTACAAACCAACCCCTATCGAAACCTATAGAAATCAAGTCGATAGGCTTTGCGTGTTAGGGATAAGCAGTAATTTCCATCTCACAGATTTTGGTTTCGGGCTGTTACTGCGACTTTCCCCGGTTCATTCAAATTTTTGTAGAGCAAGAGTGCACGTTTATCGTGCCAACTCAATTCAAATTCAGTTTTTGTTCGGGTAGGATCCATTTTCGATTGGAATAAAATTCTGTATACACCCTTTTTTATATATACTTTCAAAAGCACAGCAAAGAATTCTGCTCCTTTATATATAATATGATTTACAAATATAATGATCTCAAAATAATATGGTTGAATTAAAAAAAATTAAACCAAATTAAGTCTACTAAAATGTATGGATCAGCAATATCTACATATTAAATAACATAGATGCGCATGAATTCATATGAGTATGCATGTTTGATAGATCAATTTTGGTTCGAGTATGAATTACATGTATCATCATCTCCAATTCAAATATTTGAATCCCTTTTATGTTGACATTTTCAATACATGCACCTAAATATTTGAATCTCCTTTCACGCCCATCTCTCTTGCAAGATCCTTCATGTAGCTATCACTCTCTTTTCTCCAGCTCACCAAGACACTCACTTCATGTTTCTCCTATTTTCGCAAGCATGGTCTCTTGAAGTCTCCCTTGAGAAGTGACACTCTCTCCCTATCATTATACATTACACGGTTTTCATTATCTCTCACGTCTCTACCGTTCTCTGGTATCACTAGGTACCTAAACTTTATTTTTCACTGCCACACACACACACTCACTCGTCTTTCACTTTGTCTTTCTCTCTATAGGGTTCTCTCACACACCCTATATCTCTCTAGATATGACTCATACCACTGAAATTACTCTCTCCCGCAGACACAACATTTGTTGCGGTCTCCTTTCCGCCTCCATCCCGCTTATAAACTGACATTATTCATTTGTTTACCGATCGACAAACTCCCTCTCTCTCTCACACACACACACAACTCCTTCTTCCACTCGCCTTCCTCGACCACCGCCTCTCTCTCTCTCTCTCACACAAAACTCTTGCTTTCGCACCCACAACTCAGATTTCTCTCACAAACATTGATCGACTAGCCTCCGTATAAATCAGACGACCTATATTGCAGGATGGCAGGCACACCATCATCACCAACTCTGTTTTTCATAAGAGTAGAAATTAGAGATATACCACTTCTCGAATCTTGAAACCAACCACATTCCTCCCTTATCTCATCAACACTGCCAAAGGAATATATTTTGAGTGAAACATAACATATTTTTAGTGATATACGTATTTCAAAACTAGACTCTTTTTTCTAGCAAATCGGTGAATATGTATTAATCTACTTTGATTGTGTGGCAACGCATTGGCACATTTCTAGTTATTACTACTGTATAATTTCTTGGACACCAGAAAAACGGTGGAGTACATATACGAAAAGAAGAGGAGCATGCACTCTGTCGGTCTCTCGCTATCTCGCACACATGAGAGTGACGTAAAGGCACTGTAAACAAATAAACCCTAAAACCCTAGGTGCACGATTATGCGCGGGTACCGGGTACGTGGTGGAGCGCACCTTTGTAGGAATAGTCAGCTCGCGTGATAATTTGATCCAGAGGAGTTGATGGTCGGGACCACAGTGAATGACTGGAGGCGGTGGCTCGCCACGCCATTGATCGAGTAGCCACGTTTAAAATATCATTTTTTAGCGGGGTAAGAGTTCCAATTTTCAATGGTGCGTTATTAGTACTAAGTATGAGTAGTTTTTAGAACGATTGGTATGGAGCAAAAATGGAGTTCATAACTACTACCTCGGTCCTGGTTTACTAGTCCCCATCGTATTTTGGGTCAAAGTTTGTCCATGAATTTTACTTGTAAAATGTGAATGGAAAACGAGATTTTGTTATACCCAAACAAAAAAGGACTGGAGGGAGTGATTGCTCTGACACGGACACGGCCTCTCATAGCGCAGGCATTGAACCGGCACGCCGGCCAAGAGGGCCCCACTCGCTGTAGGCCAGGCTGAACACGCCTCCTCGCCGCATGCAACCGGCTTCAGACTGCCCCGCTTGCCTCCATTGAATCCGCGCGTGTGCCGGCAACACGTCCTTCCATGAGCCGGTCAACATTTTAGAACACAACATCGGCTGGCTTCTCTCGTCCGCTCGCTATTTAAATGAGGCCAGACACCTAGCAAGAACCGTACCACACCGCTGCTCCCCATATCCTCCTTGCACCATTTTCTCCACACTCTCCATAGCATCCGGTGAGCAGGAAGACGAGTTCTCCGGCATAAAAGCCGGTTGGGTGCCCCGACAAGCCAGGCAACTCGCTGCCCCACCTCCCTCCCCGCCCCAGGTCGTAAGTACCATTGGCAAGGCAGCAGGCGGGCAAGAGGAGGAGCAAGCCGCCCTTCCAAGCTGGCCCTTGGTGCATCAACTCGATTCTCCAAGCCTTCTCGTAGAGGAGTGGCCAGTTGCTGCATGCCGGTACACGGGGGACCACGGTGTCCAGTGTACCATGGTTGGCCCCGCCATCCGACGCAACCGTTGGCAGAACCGCGGCATGCTGGCGGAGGTGGCCAACATGTTTGTGGCCACCGCCGACACCAGGAATAATAGACCACGAGAGCCGCCGCCGCTCTGAACCCATGAATGCTATGACCACCGCATAGGCGGCATAGACACCCGGTGTGTTGTCAGGTTTGGCTCAAAACATCATGGACCTCGCCATGCCGGCATTAGAAATTATAGTCGCCTGAAGTTATTCGCGATTAGTCAAAAAATGACCAAAATATAATTAATTACGCATGGTCTTGACTTGTTGTGCTCGCACTGGTAGTAGGAACTAGAGGTTTTTTCTTTATTTATAACTCTCCTCACATTTTTTTGGCTTTGAACTGAATCATGGTTGTGGGCATTATTTATGAATGTGCAGATATCTATAGACATGAGTTTGATGTGGAAGTTGAACTTGGAATGTTGGGCTTGCGCGTGAACTATACCATGTCCAATGCTTCATCTGTTATTGTTTGGAAAGTAATTGCTGTTATTACATGACCCGAAAAAAATTATTTTGTGCCACATCAGTAGATACACGGACATCACAACAGGCGTGCTGACCGGATAAACATTTGAACCTAGCTATTATGAAGGAAAATTTGTATTGACAACAGTTTTAGATAGTAGGAGACGCCTATCCTGCTCTGCCTCTACTAGCTTCTTTCTGGCTTCTTCCATCTCTTCTTTGGCTTGGGTGAAGAGAGCATATGATTGCTCTTTTTGCTTCTTCAGGAACTCAGCTACATTCTTAAGGGCTGCTGCATGCTTTCCTTCAACCTTTACTAGAGCCACGAGGACATAGGCAGTTGATGGCTCCACCTGGCTTGTGTGTAATCCAACATCATCTGGGAATTTGCACCTTGTGTCTAATCCAAAGATCATTAGGGAACGGGCACCTTGTGTGTAATCCAGCCTCATTTTGGAAACATGATCTCAAGGTTGACCATACTTCCCTCCTCGCAGGAACTGCATCCCGACATGAAGTTACTTCTTTTTTAGATCAATACTTAGAGCAACCCAGATTCATTTAGTAGAAGCGAGATAAACAGGACTCGGAGAAGTGAATTCAAAGGAAAAAAAATAAAAACAGACTCAAATGTGAGAACACCCACTTCCTACATCAAGCTAAAAATGAAAGCATTAGGACGATTAAGACTCTTCTTATTACACATCAAAGGACACGATGCCAAGAGAAACAGAAACTACAACATATACACATCGAAGAACACTAGGCTAAACGAAAGTAATTGAAAGGGTGTTACTTACCAAAGCTCGTTTTACAGGTTCGGTGCAACTCCTCTTTAACTTTCCATGCTCCTTGAAGATGTCCCCAATATCCCGTGTTTGGTCTTCATTGCTCCTCTGCATGTTCGCACTCGTGGTTTTAAAATCTCAACATGGCAAGAAAAATATAGTAATACTCACAAATCTTGTGGGCAACATTAAAGCACTCATCTGCCATGTTAAAGCATCTCCAACAGAAGCGCAACGCGCGGCGTGTTAAAAAAGCGTTTACAGCACTGGAATAGCTAGTTTTTGCGGGCCCGAAGTGCTGGCTCCGGGTCAGCCGCAAAAAATTGCGTGCGCGGCTCTAGCAGACGGGCTATATTTTTTTCTCCTATCTACTATGACTCGATGCACATTCGACTCCGAGTCGATACTTGCATAGATAGATACAAGCAAGATGCTTGTGCGTTGCACGTAACATCAAGATGCGTTTGTATGAGTAGTTTATCTTGTGAGACAAAAGGATGAACGAGGAAATGCCTTATTTGCAAAAGTGGAGAGGGGTGTGGGTATCGTTTTGCAAAATTGGCATAGTTTCCTTCCAATCCGTGATACGTCTCCGACGTATCTATAATTTATGAAGCATTCATGCCATGTTTACAACAATTCCATATGATTTTGGTATGATTTGATTAGAACTAACTCGATCGACGCTGTTTTCAAAGAAACTACTGTGGTGTTGTTTTTGTGCAGAAATAAAATTCCTTGGAACGAGCTGAAAATTAACGGAGATTTTTTCTGGAAAATATGAAAAATACGGGAAGAAAAAGATATGGAAAAGGAGTCCTGGGGCCACCACAAGGGTGGGGGGCGCGCCCCTCGACTTTGTGACCGCCTCGTGGGGCCCCCTAACATGAAACCGACGCCAACTCCTCCTATAAATCAAGAAAACCCCAGAACAGAAGTGAGATAGGGAGTTCCGTTGCCGTAAGCCTCTGTAGCCTCAGAAACCAATCTAGGCCCTCTCCGCACTCGCCGGAGGGGGCCATTGTCGGTGTCAAACCGGTGGATCTCGGGTAGGGGGTCCCGATCTGTAAGGCGTCTTAGGCTGATGGTAACAGGAAGCAAGGGACACAATGTTTACCTGTGTTCGGGCCCTCTCGATGGAGGTAAAACCCTACTTCCTGCTTGATTAATATTGACGATATGATTAGTACAAGAGTAGATCTACCACGAGATCGTAGAGGCTAAACCCTAAGATCTAGCCTATGATGGTATGATTGTAATTGTGATCGGCCTTCTAAGGACCAACCTCTCCGGTTTATATAGACACCGGAGAGGGCTAGGGTTTACATGGAGTCGGTTATAAGGAAGGAAATATAATATTCGGATCTCCAAGCTTGCCTTCCACGCCAAGGAGAGTCCCATCCGGACACGGGACAGAGTCTTGAGTCTTATATCTTCACGCTTCAATAGTCCAGACGATGTATACAGTCTGGCTGTCCGGATACCCCCAAATCCAGGACTCCCTCAGTAGCCCCTGAACCAGGCTTCAATGACGATGAGTCCGGCGCGCAGTCTTGTCTTCGGCATTGCAAGGCGGGTTCCATCTCCGAATACTCCAAAGTATCTGTTATGACGAATAGTGTCCGGCATCCCATCAATGATGTACTACTCGGCTTCAGTGCTTCAATAATGACCATCTCCACGTGTCGAACGAGTGCGAGGAGCCGAAGAATTTTCGCATTTGCCACCTCCAACCTTTCGGGCTGACCGTCTATTTGAAGATACGGGGATTCGCAGATCCAGACCTCACTCTCCCCCCTCGAGCAAGCATCCAATGTAGCGCCCGGAAAAACCATTCCAACATGGCCGGCCGTCGCAGCTCCTGTGCTCGCTCTCCTCGCTCCAAGCCGAGGAGGCTGGGAAGAGTGTTCAGTTCCCATAGCCATTTGATCGAAGTTACAAACCCAAGGGTTTCTCCCACCGGCGTTCATGGTCCCCGTCCGAGCCAGAATAGCCACCTATAACGGCGGGGAACATGCGGAGGGATCTCCTAATCCATCTCCAGAGGAGCGAATATGCCTCATCCCGCTTCTGCTAAGGGGCGTCGGGTTTCCCATCCACCCGTTCCTTCGCAGGCTCCTGGAGTTCTACGGCCTCCAGTTGCACAACTTTACCCCTGCCTCTATACTACATATAGCAGGGTACGTTGCCCTTTGTGAGATATTTTAGGCTGCGAGGCTCACTTGGGTTATGGAAGAAGCTGTTCGCCTTGTCCCTCGCAACTGTGGGAGAATCCCTATGTCAGGTGGGCAGGGCGGAAGTATGGCGCATTGCCGAGAGCGGATACCTATCCGGCACTCCCAAGAAGGCACCAGAGAACTGGCCTTCAGAGTGGTTCTACATTGACGACGTTCCCCTTCCAGATCCTGTCCGGACAGGTCTCCCCAAGTTCAGTAATGCCCCACCGAGGGCACATCTAATATGGCGCCCCCGAGGCCCCCAAGAGGAGGATACCAGGGAAATACATTACCTGATGAGCAGGATAAAGTTACTGGCCAAATCCGGACTGACAATAGTCGAGGTTATGGCAATATGCATAATACGGGGAGTGCAACTGCTTCAATATCGGGGGAAGCCCATGTGGCACTTCAACGGGGAAGATGATGCCACCCGCTGTGGCCATAAGGGTCCTGACTCCGCCACTGCTCTGGCAAGGATATTGTCCGATTTATACAAAGGGGAAGAGGAAGAATTCCTTCACATCAAACCGCGAGATGGATTCTCCATGCACAACCCCCCAAACTGGGTAAGTTGCCATTCCTTTCCCCGGCCACTTATTGTGGCATTCTTCGCTAAGATTACTCGCATCGATATTCTCGAGCAGGAACCGAGGAGGGTCAGAGAAGGAATCTCCAGCCCTCCCCGCAGCCGTGAGAACCCTGGAAGGGCCCTAGATCCAGGACTCGAAGAAGATCCGGATATTACTGTGGAGCTTGTCAACGGGATATTTTATCAAGCGAGCTACGATGGCGCCTCAGTGGCCATTATTGCTGACTATCCCGGACCGCTGCCTACGTCGCCCGTAAGCCAGGCCGAAAAACCCTATCCTCCAAAGAGGACTCCCTTCAGATGTCATGCCTTACCCTTGAAGTGTCGTGTTTTTGCAGAGACGACGGTCGGAGCGTGGGGCCGAGCCCCTAGGGACTCGTCGGCCAAGGGCGTCCGGATCGGGCAGGCTCAAGAGGAAGGCGGTAAGGGTCGACTCGCCGCTACAGAGGTAAGGCAAAAACCTGTGCTGTGATTATGGTATTTTTGAAGTATAACAACGCCCTTTGTGTCCTGGCAGGAAGAGGAGCAGCCGGACTATATCCGGGGATCCTGCCAACCATGCCTCCACCAGCCGGATTCCGGAACCGGCTTCGAGAGCGGAGGTGGGAGCGGGGCCGATGCCGCATAGTTCTCCGACAGAGGATGCGAATATGCTCTCCGCCACGAATTCCGAAGTAGAGAGCGCCATGAATCACCGGCGTCGACGGGCGTGCATTGAACAACATCTTTTCGAAGAGGCATTAAACGCCTTCAATTCGGGAGAGAACAACATCTTTTTCGAAGAGGCATTTAACACCTTCAATTCGGGAGACGCATACATCCGAGCTGCTCAAGGCGGGCTTGCCCGAGCGACGGACCAATATACCAAAGATATACGGGTAAGAAAATTTGATAAGCATGTGTAGCACTAGCCCCTGAGACTTGAAACGGTTGGAACTACACAGGTCCTTATAGATAAGAATGAGCAATTGTCTCGGGAGCTGGAGGAGTGCAAGGCCGAGCTGAGGGCCGTAGCTGCCAAGTTAGAGGAATCCCGAAAGCCCTCATCTGGTAACATTTGTCGCAATTGTACGAAGATGCACCAGTTAGTAAATGGCTGATATGACAAGTCTAACAGAAAATTTTGCAGACAATCCCGGGGTGAATCCGGAGGACGTAAGAGATGACGAATCACATCTTAAAAGGCAGCTGAAGGATGGCGAGCGCATTCTTACGCAAGTTAGGTAGGAGAAGAACAATCTTCAAGATGCCAAAGTCCAGCTGGACGTGGAGTTAAAAGACCTCCGCGCTCAGCTGGCGGACTCCGTGAAGGAGAACAAAAGGCTTCGACGCGACATTTACGGTAAGTGCCTAGACGAACTATAGTATAGTTCGGCGCGGAAGTATATTGAAAGGATTTTGCTTGTAGGAATGTTAACGGGTCGCCCTGAGGAGGAGATGCCCTCATCTGCAGGCGATTTACTACAAGACCTCTTACAACTTCACGAGCGAGCTTGGCAGGTGATGCAGGGCATTGCTCAGGCCTTGTGGCCATCAAGCCTCCTGCTGAATGGCATGGGGGAGCTTGTGGACATACTTCAAGGAGCACGGCCACGCTTCCGATTGTGGAAGATGTTAGCCTGCCGGCAAGGTGCAAGAAAAGCCTGGGCTATGGTGAAGACGCGCTACACCAAGATGGACCCGAACCATATGGCCGAAGTCAGACCGGCGGGGCCAGATGGGCAAGAAATTCACGTGAGTCTTGTATATGACCAGGTAGCGTTAGCCGCGAAGTATTCTCAACAGGATTGTAAGCTAGATAGCCTGTTGGATGGTATAGAGGAGGAATATAGTCAGTCCAAGTGACTGTGTAATTCAATGGACATAAGTCCTCCCTAGCCGGATTAAAATCATTTGTCATGGCGGACCTTTTCGCTTCAGCCCCCGGATCCTATAGTCTGGGGTGTGTCCGAATACCCACTCAGTTATACAGAACCGGGGTATAAGTGGACACCAGGCATAGGGGTCATAAGTGCTTGAACATACAAGTACCCAACTAGTTATGTTATATTACATGGATAGTAAGAAACATCTTCCAGGGAGAATAGTTTCGTTAGGGGTTCCTTTCCCTGGGTACACATGCGACGATGCACATGTCCGGACTGCGAACAAGGGTGCAGGATACAAAACTTCTGGGGATTGATGTTGTAATAAATGAATACATCTTTTGTTCACCGACCGAATATTCTCTTAAGGAAGCTAGCTTTCTGCTTCACCCAGTCTGAGGTACACATCCGACTGAACCGGCAGTAACAATCGCAGAGGTGCTCCCCTTATGCCCTAGCCGAATTAACGGGAACGTAGGGCATAAACACAAGAGCCAGGCAACCCAGCTTGGCCACATCTTAAGTCATATCGGTGCATATAATGGTGAAGAAAAGGCACATATGGAAAAGAAACGCATATGTGATGGGCAAAAGGCCATTAGAGTAATTATTTTTAGCTTCCGTATAGGAAGCCCCAGTATTACTTACACACATAGTGCGGCGGAAGGATCTGGGAGTCCGTCTTGTATTAAATACTTTGTGTGAAGAGGAAAAAAGGCCGAGAAAGGAAAAGGGAGGGAGCATAATTAAAAAGGAGGGTTAAGGAGACGAACACTTAGTTCGGCGCTAGGCGTAGAATCTCCGGAGTCTGGCCGCGTTCCATGGGTTCGGCTCGAGTCTGTTATCGGATGCATTACGTAAGCGGTACGCTCCTCCGGTGAGAACTTTGTCAATGACGAAGGGACCTTCCCACTTGGGTTTGAGCTTGTCCTTCTTCTTCTCCGGTAGGCGTAGAACGAGCTCGCCAATATTATAAGTTTTGGCCCGCACTTCTCTGCTTTGGTATCGTCGAGCCTGCTGTTGATAGAATGCAGAGCAGGCTTTTGCGACGTCGCGCTCCTCCTCCGTGGCATCCAGTTATCCTGCCGATCTAGCTGGGCTTCCTTCTCTTCATACATGAGTACGCGTGGCGAATCATGTATTATGTCGCAGGGTAGTACTGCTTCCGTGCCGTACACCATAAAAAATGGTGTATATCCGGTGGTGCGATTCGGCGTGGTCCGCAGCCCCCAGAGTACGGAGTCGAGCTCCTTGACCCAGTGCGTATCCGACTCTGTCAAGGATCGCACTAGTCTTGGTTTGATGCCGCTCATGATGAGACCGTTTGCCCGTTCGACCTGGCCGTTTGTTTGGGGATGGTAGACGGAAGTGTAGTCGAGCTTAATGCCCATTTTGCCGCACCAATTTATCACTTCATCGGCTGTGAAATTGGAGCCATTATCAGTGATGATGCTGTGGGGGACGCCGTATCGGTGTACGACCTCGGATATGAAGTCTATTGCTGGTCTGGATTCGGCCATTTTGACTGGTTTGGCTTCTATCCATTTGCTGAACTTGTCCACCATGACCAACACGTATTTTTTCTTATGGCTTCCCCCTTTCAGGGGTCCAACCATGTCTAGCCCCCAGACCTCAAAGGGCCAAGTTATGGGGATTGTTTGGAGAGCGGTAGGGGGCATATGACTCTGATTGGCAAAGAGCTGGCAACCGACGCAGTGTTGGACAAGGTCCTGTGCATCTGCTCGGGTAGTCGGCCAATAGAAGCATGTACGGAAGGCTTTGCTGACTAGTGCTCGAGCCGCAGCGTGATGTCCGCCCAGTCCGGCATGGATTTCGGCCAAGAGCTGCCGCCCTTCCTCTTCGGAGATGCATCTTTGGAGCACTACGGTCGCACTTTTCTTGTAGAGTTCCCCTTCATGGACTTTGTAAGCTTTAGAACGCCGGACGATGCAGCGTGCTTCATTTTGGTCTTCGGGGAGCTCCTGCCTGTTTCGGTAGGCCAAGAAAGGCTCGGTCCACGGGGCGATTACAGCCATGATTTCGTGGGCCGAAGATATTATTTCGGTGGTGGAGCCTCCGACTATGTCTGATAGTTCAGAATCTGGGGGTGTGTTCGGATCCGTTCTAGTATTGCCGGACTCCCCTTCCCATACTACGGATGGCTTGAACAGCCTTTCGAGGAATATGTTAGGTGGGAGAGGGTCGCGTTTAGCGCCGATGCGGGCGAGAATGTCCGCCGCTTGGTTGTTTTCTTGAGCCACATGGTGGAATTCGAGCCCCTCGAACCGAGCTGACATTTTGAGGACGACATTACGGTAGGCCGCCATTTTCAGATCCTTGGCGTCAAAGTCTCCGTTGATTTGTGATATTGCAAGGTTTGGATCCCCGCTCACTTCCAGGCGTTGAATGCCCATAGAGACTGCCATCCAGAGACCGTGCAATAGAGCCTCATATTCGGCCGCATTGTTGGAGTCTGTGTATAATATTTGGAGGACGTACTGGATTGTGTCTCCGGTGGGAGACGTCAGGACTACACCTGCTCCCAATCCGGCCAGCATTTTAGAGCCGTCGAAGTGCATGATCCAGTTAGAGTACGCGACTGCATTTTTTAGGGAGCTCGGCTTCTGTCCATTCGGCGACAAAGTCAGCCAGTACTTGCGACTTGATGGCCCGCCGTGGTTTGTATGTTTTGTCGAATGGAAGGAGCTCGATGGCCCATTTAGCAATCTGACCCGTAGCGTCGCGGTTATTTATTATGTCATTGAGTGGTACTTCGGAGGCCACCGTAACTGAACACTCTTGAAAGTAGTGTCGTAGCTTCCGGGATGCCATGAAGACCGCGTATGCTATTTTTTGATAGTATGGGTATCGTGATTTGCATGGGGTGAGGACCGTGGATACGTAATAAACCGGCTTCTGGAGCGGGAATTTGTACCCGTCAACCTCTCATTCGACGACGAGCACTATGCTTACAACTTGATGTGTTGCGGCTATGTACAACAACATAGGTTCGCCGATACTTGGCGCTGTTAGGATTGGATTACTGGCCAATAAGGTCTTTTTTCATCCAGTCCGGACGCGGCTGCATCCGTCCACACGAAGTGTTCGGTGTGCCGGAGAAGGCGGTAAAGAGGTAATGCCTTTTCTCCTAACCTGGAGATAAAGCGGCTCAAAGCAGCCACGCATCTAGCTAGTTTCTGGATGTGCTTGAGGTCTGTTGGTATAGCCAATCGCGATGTAGCTTGGATTTTTGCGGATTCGCTTCAATTCCTCTATTGGAAACAATGAAGCCCATAGCTTTCGAGGGGACGCCGAAAACGCATTTTTCCGGGTTTAGCTTGATGTCGTATGTCCGGAGGTTATCGAATGTAAGCCTCAAGTCATCTATTAGGGTTTCGACGTGTCTTGTTTTTATGACCATGTCGTCCACGGATGCCTCCATTGTTTTTGCCGATTTGCTTTTCCAGGCATGTTGGAATCATGCGTTGATAGGTTGCGCCGGCATTCTTAAGCCCGAGAGGCATAGTGTTGAAGCAAAAAGGGCCATATGGCGTTACGAAAGCTGTTGCAGCTTGGTCAGACTCTGCCATTTTTATTTGACGGTATCCAGAGTATGCTTCGAAGAAACACAGCGAGTCGTGTCCTGCCGTGGCATTGATGATTTGATCGATGCGAGGGAGGGAAAGGGATCTTTGGGGCAAGCCTTGTTGAGGTCTTTAAAGTCGACACATAGGCGCCAGGATTTGTCCTTCTTTGGTACCATTACCAGATTTGCCAGCCAATCCGGATGCTTGATATCTCTGATGAATCCGGCCTCGAGTAGTTTGGCTAGCTCTTCCCCCATGGCTTGTTGTTTGGGCTCTGAAAACCGCCTTAGAGTCTGCTTGACCGGTTTGTATCCTTTTAGTATATTGAGGCTGTGTTCGGCCAATCTGCGTGGGATGCCCGTCATGTCCGATGGGTGCCAGGCGAAAATGTCCCAATTCTCGCAGAAGAAGTCTCACGATGCAGCGTCCATTGCGGGCTCAAGCGTGTCTGATGGAAGCTGTCTACATGGGGTCCGTTGGATGGACTTGGAATTTGGCTATCTCGTCTGCGGGTTTAAATGAGGTGGACTTGGGTTGCTTGTCGAGTATCACGTCGTCCCTGTCCACGTTTGACCTAAGTGTTGCTCGTTCTTCGGCCGCTAGGGCTTCGGATAATGCTTCCAGGGCTAGTGCTGCGGTCTTGTTTCCGGCGTGAAGTGCGACATCTGGACCACGCTAGAGTGATGATTCCATTGGGTCCGGGCATTTTAAGCTTCATGTACCCGTAATGGGGTATAGCTTGAAAGCTTGTAAACGCGTCCCGCCCTAGAAGGGCGTGGTATCCGCTGCTAAAAGGAGCCACTTGGAATGTGATTTCTTCGGACCTATAATTCTCCGGGGTGCCGAATACCACATCGAGTGTGATTTTTCCCGCACAACGCGCTTCCCGACTAGGGATAATTCCCCTGAAGGTTGTGTCGCTTTGTTCAATGCGGCTTTTATAAATTTCCATCTTGTTGAGTGTTTCTACATAGATCAAATTTAATCCATTTCCGCCGTCCATGAGTACTTTAGTGAGCTGAAAGCCATCCATGATTGGGCTAAGGACCAGAGCGGCTGGTGCCCGGACAGTCTGGAAACGAGGTTCATCACTGGCATTGAAAGTTATAGCAGTGTCGTCCCATGGGTTTATTTTTGCCACATGGCAAATTCCAGCGGAGCTTCGATCAGCTCGCTTGCACCTATCGTTTGAGGCAAAAGTATCGAAGACCGTTAGTACCGTATTGTGTTCGTTGGCGGGATGTTGTTCTGCTTTATGGCTTGCAAGAAGGTCCTCGCCACTTTTTGCGACCTGCCGGAGTATCCAACATGCCCTAAGGCTATGAGTTGGTGTTGTGTTCGGAGTACTTTGGAGTTTACATGTCCCATTGAGCCATTCTTCAGATACGGTTCCCCGCCCTGGGGTGGGCTTTGGTTTCTTGGGGATTTGATCGGCCGACTTACGAGAGTTCGCCCGTTAGGTCGGACAAAGGTTTTGGTGAGAGCCGGACTATCCCAAAATTATTTTGGGTCTTCCAGGCGCTTTCCATCGCACACTACTTCTGTACTACGGTTGCCAAGTCCGCAAAGTGTACTATGTCATGGCGACTTATAGCATTAAGGATTCCTTTGTTCGTGCAGTTTTTGCAGAAAAGTGAGACTACGTCCTCCTCACGGCAGTCCTTGACCTTGTTTAGCACAAGGAGGAATCTGGCCCAGTAATGATGTACTGTCTCCTGGGGCTCTTGCCTGATATGGGAGAGACGGTTTAAGTCCGCGTGGGTGGGAATAGCTGAATCCGGATTCTGATCCGCTCTAGCACCCAGGGGCATGGGAGCTTCCGAGCCCGACAGCTTGGGATCCGGGGTGCTGCCCAATTTCTCCGGCCCAATGCCCGATTCTAAGTCCAGGATCCGGGTCATGTATTCCCTTGGGCGGGTGTCCGGCTCAGGGAGCTCGGTGATCCGGACATAATTGGTCCTCAGAATTGAGGGGTAATCCGTGTGTGGTTCCTCCACTACCGCTATCTCATGAGTGGCCGGCGGGGATTTAATGTCCCTATGGTCGAGTTTAAGCCCGATCCGGTCATAGTCCGTAACGACTCCCAAAGCGGCGATGTGATCCAAGAGCTCACTAAGGGAGGAGAGCTCTATCGGATCCATCTGTTTGGCGAGTTCCGAATTGACGCGAAGGTTATGCGTGATGACCCGAGAGGCCATCGTCGGCGTAACTGGCGATGGGGCAGCCATGATGAAGCCACCAAGTCGGAGAGTTTGGCATACAACCAGCGCTCCCCCAGAGGTAATGTTGTCCTTGACAACGAGATGAGCCATCGAGCCTTGCAGCGACGACCACGGAGGAACTCTCAATGAAAGCACCATTGTCGGTGTCAAAACCGGCGGATCTCGGGTAGGGGGTCCCCATCACATGCGTCTTAGGCTGATGGTAACATGAAGCAAGGGACACAATGTTTACCTGGTTGGGCCCTCTCGATGGAGGTAAAACCCTACTTCGCTTGATTAATATTGACGATATGAGTAGTACAAGAGTAGATCTACCACGAGATCGTAGAGGCTAAACCCTAAGAGCTAGCCTATGATGGTATGATTGTAATTGTGATCGGCCTTCTAAGGACCAACCTCTCCAGTTTATATAGACACCGGAGAGGGCTAGGGTTTACATGGAGTCAGATCCGATCTTCATTCTAGTTTATCTTCTCGCTCGTTTATCGGAATCAGGTGATTCAAGCGCCTAGTGTTTCGTTTCGAAACCGCCGTTCCGACTAATCAACTTAAACAAAGTTTTGCTACTGTAAAATTTGACTTAGTTCAACTTGCTAGAACCGAGTTGTTTTCTTTCGTCCTTTGACTTTCTTGCTTTATTTGATTCGTTTTCTTTTGCAACCAGGGTTCTTAAGTTGAACTTTCTGGTTAGATCTTTTATTCGATATTTACCCGTGCATTAGATGAGTACTTATTGTATGCTTGTTGTTTGTCTGCGATAGATCACCCAGAGTGCGCCGCTTGTTATTTCGAATCTCTAGGTTTCGCGGATCATCAGCAAGGCAAGTAACACTTTGATCATACTTTCTCATACCTAGTTTATATGCATTAGATCAATCCTCAAACACTTGCATGATTAGGATCTAATTAAATTCTGGGATGGGAAGTAGATTGAGGAAGTACCTATTACCTGTTTTACTTATGAAACCTTGGGAGTTACTTCTACGTTTGCTTATTTGCCATGCTATGCTAGTAGACGTGGATTGGGTGAGTGTATCCATGACAGATGTGAGATTTTTATATTAATGGTTTATTTAAGGTGGCAACTTAAACACACATCTGGGTGGATTGAGGCACCTAGGGTATCCAGTGATTGCCTGTTTTTTTGGACCGCCACCCAGGCTCAAAGGGATCATGAGATTATTCAAACTAGAAACTTCCGTGTGCAGCCACAAGCCATTATGGGCTCTGGCATAGTTGAGTAAGTCGTGCGAACTCTTATAGTGGTGGACTAGCAGATGTAGGGGATGTAGGTGTACCGGTCTACCCGTCGTAAGGTGCTAGCGCTTCTAAAAGACTATGTCTCGGTCATCCGTCTCTCAAACACCATGTAGTGCGAGAAACCAAACGGAGGCGATCGAGTCTTGTGGGGAAAAGTGCGCAAACCTCTGCAGAGTGTATAAACTAATCATGATTAGCCATGTCCCCGGTTATGGACATCTTGAGTATCTAGTACTTGAATATCATGTGAATCTCAACATGTTACTCTAATTAATATTGTTGGGTTTTTAGTGAGTACTCTTAATTGGGATTGAGGATGCTGTCAACCATTCTCAATGTTTAACAACCACCATGATAGTTAAACAAATTTATTCCTTTGTAGTAGGGAAAAACTGGCTTTATGCAAAACTGTAACCGTAGAGCTTTTCCACCAGCCATATATGCATGTAGTATAGGCTTATTTTCTTCATTACTCTCTATGTGTTACTTTGCTAGCATATTCCATGTGCTGACCCGTTTTCGGGCTGCAACTTTCATGTTGCAGACTTTTCAGACGACGAGTAAGGTGCTTTAGGTCGTGGTTCTATACTCAGTGATGCTGCTGGAGTTGATGGACTCACTTATCTTCCAAGTCTTCCGCTGTTATCGTTATTAGATGGCCTTAAGCCATATTTATTGTAATAAGTCCTCTTTTGGACAACGATGTAATAAGTGTGTGATTGCTACTCTGTTATAAATCCTTGAAATCTTGTGTGGTGTCGACATCGATCCGGGATGGCGCTTTGAGCACAGAGACTTGATCCATTCGGGTCGGGTCGCTACAATCAGATGCCTCCGAGACGCGACCCCAGGCTTGTTTTCCCGCCAGAGATCACCCAGTTGATTCAACAGCAGAACACTTTGATCCAAACACTAGTACAGAATCAAGGCAACAACAACAACAACAACCCACCGCCACCACCACCAGTTGACCATCTGGCTCGTTTCTTAAGGCTGAACCCGCCAGTGTTTTCCAGTAGCACCGAGCCGATAGTAGCAGATGATTGGCTCCGTAAGGTAGGGAGGAGTTGACCACTGCAGGATGTGTGAGATGGAGAGAAGGTGAAGTTTGCTGCACACCAGCTTGAAGGACCCGCAGCAGCATGGTGGGAGAATTTTACAGCCACTTACCCTGTAGACACTGTCACATGGGATCAGTTTCAGCAAGCTTTCCACACTGCCCATGTCTCAGCAGGAGCTATGGCCATGAAGAAGCGTGAGTTTCGCAACTTACGCCAAGGAGGAAGGACTGTTGGTCAGTATGTGGATGACTTTAGTAAGTTAGCACGTTTCGCAGCTAAGCAGGAGAAGTTTCTGGAAGGATTGAATGATGAGTTAAGCATGCAGTTGATGGTAGCGAGTTTCAATAACTACCATGAGTTGGTAGACCGTGCCCTCATGATTGAAGGAAAGCAACAGCAAATTGAGAACCGCAAGAGGAAGTATGGGCAGGGGAAGTATAACTCTGGAGCCCAATGAAGCCCGTTATACCCCTAAGCAGGGAGTTCAGTTTCAGCATACCCATGGAGGAGGTAGTTCGCACAACCATAATGGCCACAAAAATGGAAATGGGAATGGAGGAAGCAACGACCAAAACTGGACCACACCATCAACCCCAACCAAGAAAGACTTGAGTCATGTCACCTGTTACAAGTGTTCCAAGACCGGACATTATGCAAATGACTGTCCCAAAGGACAAGGTGGAAATGGAAGTTCTGGAAAGAAGCCAAACCCTTTCAACAGGGGACAGGTGAACCACATTGATGTGGAGGAGGTTGAAGATCAGCCCGATGCACGATGTCGGTAAGTTTTGGTTAAGTCATTTACTGCACTAGTTCTTTTCGATACCGGTGCAACACATTCATACATATCAAGGGGATTTGTAGAAAAGTATAGCACGCCTACTCAGATTCTTAAAACCCCTATGCTAGTAAGCTCACCAGAGCGGAATATATGGCGGAACAAGGATGTTTTCAAGTACCATTAAGTATAGGAAGGCATGTGTTCCCGACGGATTTGATCATTTTGGAATCCCAAGGATTGGAGGTGATTCTCGGTATGGATTGGCTGTCGATGTATGGGGAAACATCGATTGCGCAAGTAAGACGATTTTGCTCACCACACGGAAGGAAGAAGGATTAAGTATGTATCGCGACATGGACCAAATAGGAATCAAGTAAATTCCTTATCAGGAGTTGTGCAGGAAGAGGTGCCAGTGGTGAAGGATTTCCCTAATGTATTTCCGGAAGAGTTGCCAGGAATGCCACCGGATAGAGACATTGAGTTTTTGATTGAACTTTTGCCAGGTACAGGCCCAATATCGAAACGACCATACAGGATGCCCGCACAGGATTTGGCGGAAATTAAGAAGCAGATTAAGGAGCTATTGGATAAAGGTTATATACGCCCAAGTTCTTCGCCTTGGGGATCACCCGTACTTTTAGTAGAGAAGAAGGACGGATCGTTAAGGATGGTTGTAGACTATCGTGGTTTAAATGAAGTAACAATCAAGAACAAGTACCCATTACCAATGATAAATGATTTGTTTGATCGGTTGCAAGGAGCTAAAGTGTTTTCCAAGATCGATTTGCGATCAGGGTACCATCAGTTGAAGATTCGAGAGCAGGACATACCCAAGACAACATTTACCACGAGATATGGACTGTATGAATATACCGTTATGTCATTTGGACTGACTAACGCGCCTGCCTATTTCATGAACCTGATGAATAAAGTGTTTATGATATTTTGGTTTTCTCGAAGAATGAAGAGGAACATAAGGAACATTTGCGATTGGTTTTGGAGAAACTAAGGGAACACCAGTTATATGCCAAGTTCAGCAAATGTGAGTTTTGGCTAAAGGAAGTTGGATTTCTTGGACATGTTATATCCGGAGAATGGATAGCAGTTGACCCCACAAAGGCTGAGACCGTAACCAAATGGGAAGCACCAACGACAGTTGGAGAGATCCGGAGTTTCCTTGAACTCGCAGGATACTACCGAAGATTCATTGAGAATTTCTCAAGGATTGCTAAGCCTATGACGGAATTGCTGAAAAAGGATACCAAGTTCATATGGACTGAGGATTGTGAAGCAAGTTTTCAGGAGTTGAAGAAAAGATTGGTTACCTCACCAGTGTTAATTTTGCGAGATCGGACCAAGGATTATGAGGTGTATTCTGACGCTTCACGTCGAGGACTTGGAGCAGTGCTTATGCAGGGAAGGAAGAGTTATTTCGTATGCTTCACGACAGCTTAAGCCTCATGAGTTGAACTATGCCACACATGATTTGGAGTTAGCAGCTGTTGTGCATGCATTGAAGACATGGAGACATTTTCTCATTGGAAATCATTGTGAGGTGTACACGGATCACAAGAGTTTGAAGTACATCTTCACGCTTGAAGGAATTAAACCTCAGACAGAGGAGATGGTTGGAGCTTATTAAGGATTATGATATGAGATTGCATTATCACCCCGGAAAGGCTAACATTGTAGCAGACGCATTAAGCCATAAGAGCCACGTCAATACACTAATGATGGGAGGAATACCCAAGGAGTTAGCCGAGGACCTTGAGAGCTATGTTTGGAAATAGTTCCGAGAGGCTATGTAGCAACATTGGAGATTCGGTCTACATTGATGGACAAAATCAGAGAAGCCCAAAAGGCAGATAAGGAAGTTGCCTCTATAAAGGAGAAAATGAGCGAAGGAAAAGCTAAGGGATTTCGTGAGGATGAGCACGATACCCTATGGTTTGAGGACCGTGTGTATGTGCCAAATGACCCGGAGATCAGGAAGTTGATTACGCAAGAAGCACATGATTCACCATATTCGATTCACCCTGGAAATACCAAGATGTATTTGGATTTGAAGAATACTTTCTGGTGGACCGGAATGAAGAAAGATATTGCAGAGTATGTAGTAGTTTGTGATGTATGTCAAAGGGTGAAGGCAGAACATCAGAAGCCAGCAGGATTGTTGCAACCATTGCCGATACCCGAATGGAAGTGGGATAAACTAGGCATGGATTTCATCACAGGATTGCCAAAGACTCGTTCTGGCTATGACTCGATTTGGGTTATAGTCGACCGCTTGACGAAGGTAGCTCATTTCATTCCAGTCAAGACTACCTATAGCAGTGCTAAGTTGGCAAAGATATACATGACCAGGATTGTGTGTTTACACGGAGTTCCGAGGAGTATCGTATCAGATAGAGGAACCCAATTTACCTCAAAGTTTTGGAATCAGTTGCACGAAACATTGGGAACCAGGCTGGAATTCAATACAGCTTTCCACCCACAGACCGATGGACAGACTGAGAGAGTCAATCATATTTTGGAGGATATGCTGAGAGCTTGTGCATTAGATTATGGATCTAGTTGGGATGATAACTTGCCGTATGCCGAGTTTTCTTATAACAACAGTTACCAAACCAGCTTGAATATGGAACCTTTCGAGGCTTTATACGGAAGGAGGTGCAGGACACCGTTATCATGGGACGAAGCTAGAGACCGTCAGTTGTTTGGACCAGATTTGATTAAGGAATCTGAACAAAAGGTTAAGTTGATTCGCGATAGGCTCAAGGTAGCCCAGTCCAGACAGAAAAGCTATGCGGATTCAAAACGCAAGGCGATAGAATATGAAGTTGGAGACAGAGTATATCTTAGAGTATCCCCACTTCGAGGAGTAAAGCGTTTTGGAGTTAAAGAAAAATTAGCACCACGTTTCGTTGGACCGTATAGGATCTTGCAATGCACGGGAGAAGTTGCTTATAAGCTGGAATTGCCAGAGGGACTGTCAGGAGTTCATGATGTATTCCATGTTTCTCGGTGAAGAAATGTCACGCCGAGATGGCGGAAAGTACCGCTAAGAGATCTGATGCCATTTGAAGCAATTCGGTTGAAGGATGATTTGACATATGAGGAGAGACGGTCAAGATTCTCGATTATGCCAGCAGAGTTACTCGCAGCAAGGTTATCATGTTTTGCAACGTTCCGTGGTGCCACCACACTGAGGATGTAGCCACCTGGGCAAGAGAAGAAGATGTGCTCAAGGACCTCCCACACCTATTTTCTCGCCAACCCGAATCTCGATGGCGAGATTCATCTTAAGGGGTAGGTTTGTAACATCCCAAATTTTCAATTTGGAATGTTATACATTAAGTCATCATGCATATCATATTTTCTTGCATTTTGTTGATCCTAGAAATTCACGCAACTCAAGGACCCTCGGAGAGAGTTGTAGATTTCGAAATTTTGTATTTGAGTTCTCTCAAAACTATGAAAAGAGGATCATTGGATTTATTTATTTTATCTTCAAATATTTTTCCAATATCAAAAATAAGAGGGAATAATATGACTTTCCAAAAATTTAGGAAAAATGAAGATTTAATAAATAAATCAAATTTTGGATTTTTCTCGGAGTTTATTTGCCTTAGGGAAAAATGCGTGTTTTCAAAAATTGCATTTTTGGCCCCGAGTAAAGTTCATTTTGTTCGACTCATTTTTAGGAGTCGGGGAAAGTTTACTTTATTAATTTTGGAGTTCGTTTAGATTTTTTATTTATTTATTTTTTCTGCGCGCGAGACCGTTTAAAAAAAAACCCCGCAGCGCCTTGGGCCAAAGGCCCAAGCCGCAAGCCACCGGCCGGCCAAGGCCAGGAGGCCATCGCGCGCGCCATCAAGGGAAGCCAGGGAGCCGCCGTTTCTTTTCCTAATCCTAGTAGGACTCTTGTCCTACTTCCGTTTATTCCGTATTTGTTTCTAGATCTTTTCCTCTTGTTTCCTAATCCTAGTCTATTTCTTGTCCCCTACCCCAAGCAAAACCCTCCCTCCCCAATATAAATACCCAAGCACCCCCCTCTAACACATCAAACCAACACCTCTCCGCTCCTCCTCCATGGCAGTCTGCCGCCTCCCCACCGCCGCCGCCGCCCTACGCCGCCGCCGCCGCCCTACCCCGCCGCCAAGTGCCGTCGCCCCGCCACCTAGCCGCCGCCGGAGCCCCTCACTTCTTCGAGGTACTAGCCCCGCGCCGCGTCACCTTTCTTTTCCTCGGTTCGGTTTTCGTAAATCGTTTCGGTTTCCGTTCCGGTTTTCTAGATCGGTTTTTCGTTTCGGTTTTCTTTCCGAAACCCTAGATCGGTTTTTCTCGCCGGTTTTACTTTCCGGTTTTGTTTATGGCGTTCGCGGACCGATCGTCCTAACAAACGAGATCACCTGTTTGCTTCGGTTAATGAGCGTCCGTTCGTTCAACCGTTCGTCGCTTTCTTTCTCATCGGATTTATTCCGCTATTTTTCCGATCACGATTTCAGATCCGATCTTCTTTCTAGTCTATTTTCTCGCTCGTTTATCGGAATCAGGTGATTCAAACGCCTGGAGTTTCATCTCGAAACCGCCGTTCCGATTAATCAACTTAAACAAAGTTTTGCTACTGTAAAATTTGACTTAGTTTCAACTTGCTAGAACCGAGTTGTTTTCTTCCGTCGTTTGACTTTTGTTGCTTTATTTGATTCGATTCTTTTTGCAACCAGGGTTCTTAAGTTGAACTTTCTGGTTAGATCTTTTATTCAAGATTTACCTGTGCATTAGATGAGTACTTATTGTATGCTTGTTGTTTGTCTGCGATAGATCACCCGGAGTGCGCCGCTTGTTATTTCGAATCTCTAGGTTTCGCGGATCATCAGCAAGGCAAGTAACACTTGATCGTATCTTTTCCTACTACCCAGTTTTTATGCATTAGATCTATTCCTCAAACACTTGCATGATTAGGATCTAATTAAATTGTGGGATGGGAAGTAGATGAGGTAGTACCTATTACTGTTTTATTACTAAACCTTTGGGAGTTACTTCTACGTTTGCTTATTTGCCATGCTATGCTAGTAGACGTGGATTGGGTGAGTGTATCCATGACAGATGTGAGATTGTTAAATTAATGGTTTATTTAAGGTGGCAACTTAAACACACATCTGGGTGGATTGAGGCACCTGGGGTATCCAGTGATTGCCTGTTTTTTTAGGACCGCCACCCAGGCTCAAAGGGATCATGAGATTATTCAAACTAGAAACTTCCGTGTGCAGCCACAAGCCATTATGGGCTCTGGCATAGTTGAGTAAGTCGTCCGAACTCTTATAGTGGTGGACTAGCAGATGTAGGGGATGTAGGTGTACCGGTCTACCCGTCGTAAGGTGCTAGCGCTTCTGAAAGACTATGTCTCGGTCATCCGTCTCTCAAACACCATGTAGTGCGAGAAACCAAACGGAGGTGATCGAGTCTTGTGGGGAAAAGTCGCAAACCTCTGCAGAGTGTATAAACTAATCATGATTAGCCGTGTCCCGGTTATGGACATCTTGAGTATCTAGTACTTGAATATCATGTGAATCTCAACATGTTACTCTAATTAATATTGTTGGGTTTTTAATGAGTACTTTTAATTGGGATTGAGGATGCTGTCAACCATTCTCAATGTTTAACAACCACCATGATAGTTAAACAAATTTATTCCTTTGTAGTAGGGAAAAACTGGCTTTATGCAAAACTGTAACCGTAGAGCTTTTCCACCAGCCACATATGCATGTAGTACAGGCTTATCATTCATTATTCTCTATGTGTTACATTGCCAGCATATTCCATGTGCTGACCCATTTTCGGGCTGCAACTTTCATGTTGCAGACTTTTCGAACGACAGTAAGGTGCTTTAGGTCGTGGTTCTATACTCAGTGATGCCGCTGGAGTTGATGGACTCACTTATCTTCCAAGTCTTCCGCTGTTATCCTTATTAGATGGCCTTAAGCCATATTTATTGTAATAAGTCTTCTTTTGGGGCAACGATGTAATAAGTGTGTGATTGCTACTCTGTTATAAATCCTTGAATCTTGTGTGGTGTCGGCATTCTTGATCCGAGGATGGCCTTTGAGCACAGAGACTTGATCCATTCGGGTCGGGTCGCTACATACCTTGAGTTTGTCTTCGTGAAGTCATTGCTTATTTTTCATACCTGTTTGACTTCATTGCTTGACTACTTTTATTGATTTGCTTCATACTATCTTCCATCCTGATCCTTACTACATAGCTGCTATTAGTCTTGTCCGTTCACAGTATTGCATACTTGACTATGGCTTGCTTGTTGTAGTTTATCTTCCGCTGCATATCAATTAGGTCGTTTCTATTGTTTGTCTTTGAAACATTCATGTTTTGAAGACTTTCCTAAAAATCGCCTATTCACCCCCCCTCTAGTCGATAACTAGCACTTTCAAAGAGACTCTTTGTTATTTGGTTGCAGGGTTGTTTGAGATAGACCATCTTCATCCTACGCCTCCCACGGATTAATAAACCTTAGGTCATCCACTTGAGGGAAATTTGCTACTGTCCTACAAACCTCTGCACTTGGAGGCCCAACAACGTCTACAAGAAGAAGGTTGAGTAGTAGACATCAAGCAGTTTCTGGCGCCGTTGCCGGGGAGGTGAGTGCTTGAAGGTATATCTTTAGATCTTGCAATCGAATCTTTTTGTTTCTTGTTTTATCACTAGTTTAGTTTATAAAAGAAAACCACAAAAATGGAATTGAGTTTGTCTCATACGCTTCATCTTTTTAATATCTTTCGTGAGTATGATGGAAAGGAAAATTGTGCCAAAGTGTTAGAAGAAGAATGCATTAAAATATTTGGCACTAAATCTTTGAATGATGAGCATGATTGCAATGTTGTTAGTATGAACTCCTTGAATATCCATGGTACTAATGATGATTGCACTAGATATGATGAAAATGTCTCCTATAAACATGTCAATTTTTGTGGAGTGCATTGGGTTTGTGAGTCTTGATGCGCACCAAATAGGGAAGATAGATACTGCAAGAGGCATAAGTACTTAGAAACTAAATTGTTGCAAGAGAGGATAGATGATTGCCTTTGAAAGATTCAATATTTATCGCGCCCCTTGTGAACTTTGCAATGAACATGGTCATTTAAAGCTCCAATGCTATTTGTTTCATGATCAAGTCGTGTCCAAAAATTGTGATAATTTGATAACCCTTGAGCATCATAAAGAGCTTAGTCTTCTTTTGGGGTATGAGTAAATGAAACATATAACTGAGGGTATTCCAAAGTTTAATCTTGATAAATTTCTTGATTTTGATCTAGAAAATATTTATATGTATTGTGCGATGAATTGCATTGAAAATCCTTATATTGCCAATTACATAAAGAAAATAAAACAAATAGAGGATGAAGAGAATACTAACGAAAGTTAAGAGACTTGCCAATATCCTCCTATTATTTCTAATGATAAATCAGATAATGAGGAGGAGCCTTCTATTCAACCAATCTCATTAGTAAGGAGCTCCAAAAAGAGGATTGAACCCACACATGATGTGGTGAAGAAGAAGAAAAGAAAAAGGAAGAGAGGTAAAAAGGTATCTCTCCCAAATAATGTTGCTCCTATTATTGTTGTGCCTCATGAAAATGAATCAAAAATAATTGTGGAAGATGATACACTTGATGATGATCTCGTTATGCCTACTGCTTGTTGTGATGATTATGATTGGGAAGATAATAATACTTCTTATGATCTTGAAAATCTTTTTAGCACTTTCTTGGAATGATAATTGCTATACTATTGGTGCTATCCATATTATTAATGATGAGAGTGATTATGCTTATGATATGAAAAGGGCCAAGCTTGGGGATGCTAAGTTTGATGAAGACGATATTTTAATCTCCCAAGTTTTGATATGAAAATTTATAATGATGATAGCATGCCTCCTACTTATGATGATAATATTTATGAAAGTGGATTTTGAGAGGTCATGACTTTATTTAGTAATGATTCCACTATCTTGGAAGAGGTTTCAATCGATTATGATGAGAACAAGGTTGCTACTTATGATGATTATTGTGATGAAACTTATGCTATAAAAAGTATTGATGATTATATTTATAAAACTTGTCATGATTATGATTACCTTATTTATGAACATTACTCTTTTAATGTGGAAACAATTTATAGTATTCAAGTCTCTTATGACACTCTCACTATTCCGAATGAGAAGAATTTTGCTTATGTGGAGAGTAGTAAATTTTCTATGCAAGTAGATCATGAAAAGAATGCTTTAGGTGCTGGTTATATTGTTGAATTCATTCATTATGCTACTGAAAATTATTATGAGGGAGGAATATATGCTTATAGGAATTGCAATAATATCAAGTTTCCTCTCTATGTGCTTAAAGTTTTGAAGTTATGCTTGTTTTGCCTTCCTATGCTAGTTGATTATTGTTCCCATAAGTTGTTTGCTCACAATATCCCTATGAATAGGAAGTGGGTTAGACTTAAATATGCTAGTCATATTCTTCATGATGCTCTCTTTATGTTCCAATTCTTATCTTTTATGTGAGCATCATTGAAATCATCATGCCTAGCTAGGGGCGTTAAACGTTAGCGCTTGTTAGGAGGCAACCCAATTTTACTTTAGTTTCTTGATTTTTGGTTCTGTTTAGAAATAAATAATCCATATAGCTTCTGTTTAGATGTGGTTTTGTGTTTTAATTAGTGTTTGTGCCAAGTAGAACCTTTGGGAAGACTTGGGTGAAGTCTTTATGATCATGCTTTGTAAAAACAGAAACTTTAAGCGCTCACGAGATTAGCTAAAACTTTTTACTGGAGAGTGCTATTTAGTTGATTATTTTTTCAGATGATTACTAGACAAATTACTCAGGTACACCAATTTATTCTAGAACTTTTGGAGTTCCAGAAGTTTGCGTTAGTTACAGATTACTACAGGCTGTTCTGTTTTTGACAGATTCTGTTTTCTATGTGTCGTTTGCTTATTTTGATGACTCTATGGCTAGTAAAATAGTTTATAGACCATAGAGAAGTCGGAATACAGTAGGTTTAACACCAATATAAATAAATAATGAGTTCAATACAGTACCTTGAAGTGGTGTTTTGTTTTCTTTCGCTAACGGAGCTCACGAGATTTCTGTTAAGTTTTGAGTTGTGAAGTTTTCAACTTTTGGGTAAAGATTCGATGGACTACGGAATAAGGAGTGGCAAGAGACTAAGCTTGGGGATGCCCAAGGCACCCCAAGGTAATATTCAAGGATAACCAAGCATCTAAGCTTGGGGATGCCCCGGAAGGCAAAAATTCCCTAGAAAAGTCAGAATGTGATAAAATGTTGAAACCTTTTGCATAATAAGCTCTGATAAATTTACTACATTGGGAATTTTCTTTAATAATTTTTGGAGTTAGGGAAGTATGATGAATCTTTCATTCTTTACAGACTGTACTATTTTGGCAGATTGCTGTTATGTTTGCATTGTTTGCATATGTTTGCTTGTTTAATGATTCTATTTGATGATAGGAGTATTAAATATGCAGAGGCATTTAGTATGCAATGTTGAATAATAATTTTAGTGATTAACTACAGTATAGTATGATAAGGTTTTTGAATTGGTTTATACTAACTTATCTCACGAGTTCTTGTTGAGTTTGGTGTGGATGAAGCTTTCGAGATTTAGGAAACCGTGATATGAGAGGAATTAAGGAGACACAAAAGCTCAAGCTTGGGGATGCCCAAGGCACCCCAAGATAATATTTCAAGAAGTATCAAGCATCTAAGCTTGGGGATCAACTGGTAGGCATCACACCTTTCTTCTTCAACAATTATCGGTTAGTATCGGTTGAACCTAAGTTTTTGCTTCTTCACATGATGTGTGCTATCCTTGAAATGTCATTTTATTTTGCCTTGCTTGATGTTTGAATAAAGTATCAAGATCTGAAATTATTAAATGGGAGAGTCTTCACATAGTTGCATAATTATTCGACTACTCATTGATCTTCACTTATATCTTTCAGAGTAGTTTGTTGTTTGCTCTAGTGCTTCACTTATATCTTTTAGAGCACGGTGGTGGATTTGTTTTATAGAAACTATTGATCTCGCATGCTTCACTTAGATTATTTTGGGAGTCTTAAATAGCATGGTAATTTGCTTAAATAATCTTAATATGCTTGGTATTCAAGAATAGTAAAAACTTTCTTATGAGTGTGTTGAATACTATGAGAAGTTTGATGCTTGATAATTGTTTTGAGATATGAATGGTGATATTAGAGTCATGCTAGTTGAGTAGTTGTGAATTTGAGAAATACTTGTTCTAAAGTTTGTGATTCCCGTAGCATGCACGCATGGTGAACCATTATGTGATGAAGTCGGAGCATGATTTATTTATTGATTTTCTTCCTTATGAGTGGCGGTCGGGGACGAGTGATGGTCTTTTCCTACCAATCTATCCCCTAGGAAGATGCGCATAATACTTTTCTTTGATAACTTGTAGATTTTTGCAATAAGTATATGAGTTCTTTATGACTAATGTTGAGTCCATGGATTATACGCACTCTCGTCCTTCCACCATTGCTAGCCTCTCTAATACGGCGCACCTTTCGCCGGTATCATACACCCACCATATATATTCTTCAAAACAGCCACCATACCTACCTATCATGGCATTTCCATAGCCATTCTGAGATATATTGCCATGCAACTTACCAACGTTCGGTTTATTATGACACGCTCCATCATTGTCATATTGTTTTGCATGATCACGTAGTTGACATCGTATTTGTGGCAAAGCCACTGTTCATAATTCTTTCATACATGTCACTCATGAGTCATTGCACATCCCGGTACACCGCCGGAGGCATACATATAGAGTCATATTTTGTTCTAAGTATCGAGTTGTAATTCTTGAGTTGTAAGTAAATAAAAAGTGTGATGATCATCATTATTAGAGCATTGTCCCAGTGAGGAAAGGGTGATGGAGACTATGATTCCCCCACATGTCGGGATGAGACTCCAGACAAAAAATAAAAAAAGAGGCCATAAAAAAAGAGAAAAGACCCAAAAAAAGAATAAAAAATAAAAAAAAGTGAGAGAAAAAGAGAGAAGGGACAATGCTACTATCCTTTTACCACACTTGTTCTTCAAAGTAGCACCATGATCTTCATGATAGAGAGTCTCCTATGTTGTCACCTTCATATGCTAGTGGGAATTTTACATTATAAAACTTGGCTTGTATATTCCAATGATGGGCTTCCTCAAAATGCCCTAGGTCTTCGTGAGCAAGCGTGTTGGATGCACACCCACTTAGTTTCTTTTTGAGCTTTCATAGACTTATAGCTCTAGTGCATCCGTTGCATGGAAATCTCTACTGTAGCGACCCGACCTCAGATGGTCAAGTCTCTGTGTTTCAGTGTCATCCTTGGATCATTAATGCTGACACACAAAGTACTCGAAGGATTTATAACAGAGTAGCAATCACACACTTATACATCGAATGTCTCAAAAGAGAACTTATTACAATAATATGGCTTAAGGCCATCTAATGCGATAACAGCGGAAGGCTTGGAAGATAAAGTGAGTCCATCAACTCCAACGGCATAGCTGAGCTGCATGGCAACGACCTAACGATCCTTACTCCTCTTCTGAAAAGTCTGCAACATAATACGTTGCAGCCCGAGAACAGGTCAGCACATGGAATATGCTGGCAATAACATAGTAGAACAAGAACAGAATAATGCTATCACTACATGCAATATTTGTCTTGTGGAAAGCTCTATGGTTATAGTTTTGCGAAAAGCAAATTTTTCCCTACAACAAAGGAATAGATTTTATTTTAACTATCATGGTGGTTGAAACATCATTGAGAAGGTATAACCCCAACTCAATCCCAATTAAAATAGTTAACATACCAGCAATATTAATTTAGAGTGATGAGATACATGTGAATACTCAAGTACTAGATACTAAGAATTGTCCATAACCGGGGACACGGCTAACCATGATTGGATTGTACACTCTCCAGAGGTTTGCACACTTTTCCCCACAAGACTCGATCCCCTCCGTTGATTTCTCGCACTACATGGTGTTTGAGAAACGGATGACCGAGACACAGTCTTTCAGAAACATTAACTCTCTACTCCGGGTAGACCATACCAAACCTACAAAACCCACTACCTGCTGATCTACCTCTTGGAGAGCTTCACGTAACTTACCCAACTATGCTAGAGCCCATAATAGCCTGTGGCTGCACATGGAAGTTTCTAGCATGAATAATCTCAGTTCCCTTTGAGCCTGGGTGGCGGTCCATAGGAAGATCACACGGGTACCCCGGGATTTCCAAAAAAATACAGGCAACACTGGGTTCCCCAGGTGCCTCAGTCCACCCAGATGTGTATTAAAGTTGCCACCTTAAGTTGAACCATTAATTTAACAATCTCACATATGTCATGGAATACAATCAAACCCAATCCACGTCTACGAGCATAGCATAGCAATAATAAGCAAGCATAGAAGTAACTCCCAAGGGTTTGATAGTAACAGGGCAATAGGTTCTACCTCAACTACTACTTCCCAACCCACAAGTTAATGACATCATAGTCATGCAATGTTTGAGGATTGAAACTAATGCATAAAAACTGGGTATGAAAAGAGTATGATCAAAGTGTTACTTGCCTTGCTGACGATCCGTGAATCCTAGAGACTCGTAGTAACACGCTTCGCACTCCGGGAATTCTATCGCAAGCAAACAATAACATACATAAGCAACAAGCAAAGATGCACAAGCAAGACTCAACTCAAAGAGGTTGACCGGAGAGTTCAATTTAAGAACTCCGGTTCGCAAAAAGAATCAAACCAAACCGAGCAACAGCGAAACTCAAGCAGCGAAAGAAATAAGATCCGTTTACTAATCTGAACTAGGGTTAAATTTTACAGAGACAAAAGCTGGTTTAAGTTGGTTATTCGAAAAGAGGGTTTCGAGATGAAAGTCCAGGCGCTTGAATTGCCTGATTCCGATAAACGAGCGAAAAGTTATACTAGATCGAACATCGGATCAGAAATCGCGATCATGAAAATCGCGGAATAAATCCGATAAAAAGAAAAGCGACGAACAGTTTAACGAACGAACGTTCATTAACTAAAACTAAACAAAGAACGCCTTCGTTAGAACGAACGAACGAACGAACGCTCGCTAAATAAATAAACCGGAGAATAAAAACCGATCTATAAAAAAACAAAACTAGGGTTTTCTAAAAAGAACCGAAGCAGTTTTCTTCGGAAAACCGGGCGGCGGAGCGGCTACCTCATGAGGCTCGGCGTGAGGCTCGGTCTCGGCTCGGGGTGGCGGGAGGCGGCGGCGGCAACGATGGCGTGAGGCTCGGGTGGCCAGGCTCGGCGGGGCAGGGAGCCTTGGCGGGGCTCGGGCTCGAGCTCGGGCTCAGCTCCGGGCGGTGGTGAGTGGCGGTGAGGCGGCAGAGGTATTTGGGGCGGGAAGGGCTCGGTGGCTTGGGAAGGCGCCCGGGGAGAATCCGGCTCGGGCTCCCCTCGGCGTCCGTCTCTTGGCCTGTGTGTGAGGAAAAATGTGGCGGCGGGCAGCTGGCTGAGCCTCGGCCCGGTCGAAGTGGCCGCAAGTTTTTTAAATAAATTATGCGGGAACTTAGAAAAAAAAGAATCCTAGAAAATAAATAAAAATCTAAGAATACCAAAATAAATTTTCACCGTCTAAATGAAATATTTGGGACGAGGTGAACATTTTCTTGGCCCCTAAAATGCAATTTTTTAAAATGTGCAAATTTTTCTAGGGCAAATAAAATTCCAAATAAAATCAAATAAAAATTCAAATAATGATTTTAACATTTTTCCTCCAATATTTCAGTTGTTTTGGAGAAGTCATATTATCTCCTCTCATTTATTTTAATAAGAAATATTTTTAGGAGAAAAATAATTAAAATAAAAATCCTCGTTTTCAATATTTGATAAAATCAAATATGAAAATTCGGAAAATCCCCAACTCTCTCCGAGGGTCCTTGAGTTGCTTAGGATTTCGAGGATTGCGGAACGAAGATGCAATAAAATATGATATGCATGGATGACCTATGTATAACATTCCAAATTGGAAATTTGGGATGTTACAAACCTACCCCCTTAAAATGAATCTCGTCCTCGAGATTCGGGTTGTCTAGAGAATAGGTGCGGGTGGTTCTTGTGAATATCATCTTCTCGTTCCCAGGTGGCTTCTTCCTCAGTATGGTGGCTCCACTGAACTTTGCAAAACTTGATAACCTTCTTTGCGAGTGACTCATTTGTCAAAGTCAAGAATCTTCATGGCTTTTCCTCATAGGTCAAATTATTGTCTAACTGAATTGCCTCCGAGGGCAGCCTTTGTGTCTCTCAACGGTATATCAGCCATCTCAGCATGGCACTTCTTCAAATATGATCGTGGAACACATCGTGAACTCTGGCAATCCTTGAGTAACTCCGACTTGTAGGCCACTTCTCCCATCCGTTCCAAAACACAGTGCGGTCCTACAAACCTTGGGGCTAGTTTTCCTTTAACTCCAAAGCGTTTCACTCCTCGCATAAAGTGATACTTCATGAATATGCTCTGTCTCCAATTTCATAGGTTACTTCCTTGCGTTTTGAATGCATAACTCTTACATGCGGGTGAGCAATCTTTAATCATCTCGGATTAGTTTAACCTTCTCTTGGACTCTTTGATCAAATCCGGTCCAAACAACTGACGGTCTCCTACCTCATCCCACATCAGAGGTGTTCTACATATGCGTCCATACAGAGCTTCAAACGATGCCATCTTCAAACTGGCTTGGTAGCTATCACTACTAGGAAAAGGCCTACTAGTGGTGCACCAGTTTTGCCTACTAATGGCGCACTACTGGTGCGCCACTAGTACCACGCCACTAGTATTATATACTAATTGCGCACCACAGGTGCACCATTAGTATACCAGATACTAATGGTGCACCATGTGGTGCGCCATTAGTATACCATTCGGTGCTCCACTGGTATTCCCTCCAAGTGCGCCACTAATAACCTTATAGGTGCGCCACTAGTAATAAATGAAGGTGCGCCACTAATAAGGGCTTAAATGCGCCACTAGTAATGTATTTGGAAAACAAAAAAAATGTAAATTTACAGAAAACAACCTATAAGGAAAAATAATCTAAAAACAAAAAATGAAATAGAATCATAATTTTTATTATAGTAAGAATATTACAATGTCTTTACAAGTTTCCAATAAAAGGAAAATTTCAAGGAAATAAAAGAAAATCCTAAAACTAATCTTCTAGTAATCTTTTCTTCTTTTTCATCACTTTATCCCTGCAAAATGTAACAAAATAAATAGAAAGACAAACAAACTATTTATAACATGTCAATAATGTCATTTTTTATGCAAAATTAGATATGAGCATATATTTCCAAAATTACATGGTGTGAATATTGTATGAGTAAGATTATAATGGAAATGAATTTTGATAGGAGCCCACTTTCGACGAGTATTTATCTGACAGAGCTAAATAATCAGGGTATTTATCTGCTTCTTCTTGTACACATGAATATAAGGAGTACATGGGTCTCTATTACCACTTCATGTCTACATCGATTGCTTGTCTACAGGAGTAATATGAACATCATTCTACATGGGTCTCTGAACATCTTCTTACAAAGTTGGCTACAAAGCAGATCAAGACAATGCAAGAATACTTACGAGTAAACTTACGATATGCTCCGGCTAAATGAGTACACACGTGCAGTACAAATGAGTACTCCTGCTGCTTAATGATGCATCTTAATTAACGAGAAAATGTTTCAATTAATTTAAATTAAAGTAATAGTCGTCTTGCTTAATGATGCATCTTATACTGAGGCAAAACTACTCCTGCTGCTACTTAATGATGCATCTTATACAGGCAAAACTACTCCTGCTGCTACTTAATGATGCATCTTAAACAAGCAAATGAGTAGAAAAATATCAGTTAATTTAAATTAGCGAAAAGGTTTCGATTAACCACTTCACTTTGCCACACTGTCCATCGACAAGTTGTCCTTTGTACACCTCAGCATGCCGTCCCTTTTCGATCAAATTATCTACAAAAACATTGTACATTCAGTTTTCAAGCAAAAATGTTTAGAGATAATTAAGATGCAGAAAACTATGGCTGGTAATGCTTCATTAACCTAAGAAACTAATTCTTGCTTTGACGATAAGCAGACAACAATTGGCGGTAGGGAGTAAATAAGTTTTAAGTGTATGATGCATCTTAATTTCTCATAATTTTGAAGAAAGCATCAATGCTTCTGATGAGGAGTGAATCGGTTAAGAAATGTTTCAGTGTATGATCATGATAATATACACTCTTGAACAAGAAGCGATCTGATCTTGAACAAGAAGAAGAAGAGAAGACAAGAGAATAGAGAAGAAGAACACTAAATTCCTACACTACTAAACAAGAGCGTTACACTACTGCTGCACTTGCTACTCTAGAATTTGGAAGCAATACTCCAATACCGCGGTATTGGAAGCTTAATCTTCTTGATAGTTCAAGAAGTACTTGATGGAGTAGCTGCAAAGAATTAACACTAAGCATAAGATACACTAAGAATTTTTAGTGGAGCAGCTGCATAGAATTAACAGAATTAAGAGAGCATCGACAAGTTAACAAGCTCTTGAAAAAACACTGCAACCAATACAGTACTGCAAAATTACATAATTTGCAAAATTTTGTAAACTGAAGTTTTTGCGAAGGAAACAAAATTTTATAGCTTCAGGCCTACATAATAGCTTCAGGCTGGAGCACTACAGTTGTTGGTAAGACTTCTTGTAGCTTTAGGCTGGTTGGAGTACTACAACAACAAACATTTCATGGTTAGAGTACTCCGTTTGCAGTAGCCAAACATTCAGATATCTCTGAGTAGCTTCAGGCTGGTTGCACGACTAAATAGTCATCCTCTCGTGAGGATTACGGAGCAAAGAGCTGCTGCTTAGGTAGTGGGAGTAGTTGATACTACACTAAATTACTCTTTGCAATTTTGGACTGAATGTGTTGAGATCTTTAGCTACTGTCAGCAGAGTTACAGAGTAGTGATTGATGGACGGGGTGTGATGGGCTCACCCAGGTAGAAGGCGGCGTACTCGGTGTAGACCTCGCCGCAGCGGTCGTAGGCATCGCCCAGGAGGCCCCAGCCGAGCTTGGCGTTGCCTTCCTGCTCGAGTTGCTCGTCCCGCCATTGGCGACGCCTGCCCGCCTCGGCCTCCCGCACCCGCCGCCCCTACAGTTCCTCCACCAGTGCGGCCTACCGCAGCTCGTACACCGCCTCCTCGGTCGCCGTCCACGCTGCGTACCTTCTTCACCTTCCATTCCACTAAGAAATCAGTGGAAAAATTAGGGAGCAGAAGCTCAACAGAATGAACCAAATCGCCAAAATTCCATCCCAGCTACCTCCAGAAGCAGCAACCGGGAGTGAAGCTTCCGGCCTACCATAACATCCCCGCAACCCACAAGATAGGGGAGGAGGGAAGCACCTTGGCGGAGACCGCTCGGGAGGCGGGCTGGGCCAAAGGGAGCAACCGCCACAGGGACCCTCCGCCGCGGTGAGACGGCGCCGTCGAGGCGGGAGACGGTAGGCGGAGACCTCCATCGGCAGGCAAGCGCTCCGGTTGGTGGGGAATTTTCACCTCGCCTCCGTCGCCCGGTGGGGGTGGGGAGAAGAAGAGGAGGCGAGCTCCTTCGATTGCTCGTCATGGAAGGTGGCTGGTGGCGGAAGGGGTGGCACCTATGAAGCTCGTGGGGCGGATCTGGCCGGTTCCCGGCGAGTGGAGATGGCGGCGGCTCCACCACTCCCAGATCCAGCACCGACGCTGCCTTCCGATCCGTCGCCGCCGAGCTCAGGCTCCTTGGCTGTGACAGGCGAGGCCTTGAAGGGGACCGAAGAGAGAGGAGGGCAAGGGCCACTGCGCAGGAAGAGGAGGGAGCACTGGGAGCCGGCATGGATCGGGGTCGGGGCAAAGCCGAGAGACGTGTGTGCGTGGGGTGAGGGATAAGAGGATAGGGTTCCTTGCGATAGAGAGGAGAGAGATGGTGGGCGGTCGGGCTGCGACACTTACCTACAAAACCACAATGGCGCACCGCATGGAAAAAGTGCGCCATTAGTATCAAAAATAGCAATGGCGCATTAGGGAAAAGTGCGCCATTCCTATGTCCAGAAGTGGGTCAAAGCTTGGTCAAACATAGTAATGGCGCACTTTTTACTAGGTGCGCCATTACTATTTTAGATACTAATGGCGCACTATGTATAGGTGCGCCATTACTATATAGTAGTGGCGCACCGCATGTATAATGCGCCATTAGTGTCTATATTATCTATAGCTTGTTTTCTAGTAGTGTATTGTTGTACGAGAACTCTGCGTAAGGCGAATTGTCATCCCAACTAGATCCATAATCTAGCGCACAGGCTCTCAACATGTCCTCCAGAATCTGATTGACTCTCATGCATCCGGCCGATACGTGGGTGGAATGCTGATCTTGAACTCCAATCTGGTACCCAAGGTCTGGTGTAGCTGATGCCAAAATTTGGAAGTAAATTGGGTTCCTCTATCTGATACAATGGTCCTCGGAACTCCATGCAAACATACGATCCTGGACATACATATTTTGTCCAAATTTGCACTTGTATAAGTTGTTTTCACCGGGATGAAGTGAGCTACTTTGGTCAAACGATCCACTACTACCCATATTGAGTCATATCCTACTTTGGTTACAGGTAGTCGGTGATAAAGTCCATGCCTAGTTTATCCCACTTCCATTCGGGTATCGGCATAGGCTGTAACATGCTTGATCCTGGCGGCTTACGATGCTCTGCCTTCACTCTCTGACATAAATCACACACGGCTACATACTCGGCAACGTCCTTCTTCATACCTGTCCACCAGAAACGTTCCTTCAAATCCAAATACATCTTGGTGTTTCCGGGGTGTATCGAGTATGGTGAGTCATGAGCCTCCTGAAGTATTAACCTCCTGATCTATGAGTTATTGGGCACATAAACTTGGTCCTCAAACCACAAGGTATCGTGCTCATCCTCGCGAAAACCTTTGGCTTTTCCTTCGCTCATCTTCTCCTTTATCTCAGCAATCTCTTTGTCTTCCTTCTGAGCTTCCCGAATCTTGTCCAACAATGTAGACTGAACCTCCATCGTTGCAATGAAACCTCTTGGAACAAACTCCAACCGAAGTTCCATAATATCCTCAGCTAACTCCTTCAAGGATATTAGCATAACTCTTCCGGCTCAAGGCGTGCCTTTCACGACATTAGCTTTTCTGGATGATAGTGCATCTTCATGTCGTAATCCTTTATAAGTTCCAACCATCTCCTCTGCCTAAGGTTTAACTCCTTTTGAGTGAAAATGTACTTCAAACTCTTATGATCCGTGTACATATCACAACGGTTTCCAATAAGATAGTGTCTCCAAGTCTTCAAGGCGTGCACTACAGCTGCTAGCTCCAAATCATGTGTGGCATAGTTCAACTCATGAGGCTTCAGTTGTCGTGAGGCATACGAAACAACCTTTCCGTCCTGCATAAGAACACATCCCAGTCCCAAGCGTGAGGCGTCACAATACACTTGAAACTCCTTATGTATATCTGGCAATGTCAGCACTGGGGCTGTAGTCAACCGTTTCTTCAACTCCTGAAAACTTGCCTCGCAATTCTCTGTCCATTTAAACTTAGTATTCTTCTTCAGCAATTCAGTCATTGGCTTGGAAAGTTTGGAAAAATTCTCAACGAATCTCCGGTAATACCCTACGAGTCCAAGGAAACTGCGGATCTCGCCAACTGAAGTGGGTGCCAACCATTCAGTAACTGACTGAACCTTACTGGGATCTACTGCTATACCCTCTCTTGATATAACATGCCCAAGAAATCCAACTTCCTTCAACCAAAACTCGCACTTGCTGAATTTGGCATATAACTGGTGCTCCACAGGCTTCTAAAGAACCAAGCATAAATGCTCCTTGTGCTCCTCTTCGTTCTTAGAGTATACCATAATGTCATCAATAAACACCATAACAAACTTGTCCAAATACTCCATGAACACCTTGTTCATCATACTCATGAAATAGGCAGGGGCGTTAGTCAGTCCGAACGACATGACCGTATACTCATATAATCCATATCGCATGGTGAACGTTGTCTTTGGTATATCCTTTTCTCGGATCTTCAACTGATGGTATCCCGATCGTAGAATAATCTTCGAAAACACCTTAGCTCCTTGCAACTGATCAAACAGATCATTGATCATTGGTAATGGATACTTGTTCTTTATTGTTACTTCATTCAAGGCTTGGTAATCAACAACCATCCTCAGGGATTTATCCTTCTTCTCAACCAAAATCTTGGTGCTCCCCAAGGTGATGAACTCCTTGAATATAACCTTTCTCCAATAACTCCTTGATCTGCTTCTTAATTTCCTCTAGATCATTTGCGGGCATCCGATAGGGTCTCTTGGATATTGGCCATGCACAGCAATAACTCTATCAAGAACTTCGATGTCTCGATCTGGTGGCATGCACAGTAACTCCCTGCAGGAAAACATCAGGAAAATCTTTTACTCTGGGCACCTCCTCCTGCACAACTCCGTGAGGGCATTCACTTGGCTTCTCCTAGGCACATGCCTGGATACATACTTAATCCTTTTTCCCTCCGGGGTGGTAAGGTATATTGATTTGCTAGCACATTCAATACTTCCTCCATAGTTTGACATCCAGTCCATACCTAATATCACATCCAATCCTTGCGACTCCAAGATAATTAGCTCAGACAGAAAAACATGTGCTCCAATGATTGGTATCTGGGTGCACCATCTGCTAGCCATGTACTCTGCTCCAAGCGAGCTCACTAAAAGAGGGGTCCTAAGGTGCAGGTTGGTAGCTTAAACTTATCCACAAATCCCTTGATATGTATGAATGCGATGCAGATGTCGAAAAGAACAACAACGGTAAATGACTTAACCAAAAACTTACCTATTACGCGTCAAATGCTCTTCAACTTCCTCCAGTTAACGTGGTTCACTTGGCCTTTGTTGAATGGATTGGGCTTCTTCCGGCGCTCCCATTTCCATTTCCATTCCTTCCTTGAGGCAGTCATTGGCATAGTGCCTGTCTTCCCTTATAAAGCAAATAACTTGGCTTAGGTCCCTCTTGGCGGGTGTAGATGGGTTTAGGCGGTTACGGTTGTTATTAACTCCATTCCCATTTCCGTTCTTCGCGCCATTGTGGTTGTCGATCCTCCTCGATATGGTTATGACCTCCATGGTTATGAACAAGTCCTCTGAGTTCGGGGTTAAGCGAGGCTTACGGTGAGCTCTGAATTGTACTTCCTTGTCGTACTTCCTCTTACGACTCTCAATTTGTTCTGCTTTCCTTCAATCATGAGGGCCTTGTCTACCAACTCCGGTAGTTGTTGAAAGTTGCCACCATCAACTGCATGCTCATCTCATCGTTCAGCCCTTCCATAAACTTCTCACCTTGGCGGCATCTGTGGCCCACATCATCGGGGCATAGCGTGATAACTTACTAAACTCATCCACGTCTTGAGCCACGATCACGGTTCCCTGGCGTAAGTTGCGAAACTCGCGCTTCTTCATCTGCATGGCTCTAGTTGAGACATGGGCGTCTGAGCTTCTTTGAAACTGGTCCCAAGTGACATTGGCTATAGGAAAAGTAGGTGTGTAATTCTCCCACCATGTGGCTGCTGGTCCATCTAATTGATGTGCGGCAAAGCGCACCTTCTCAGCATACGTGCATCCTGCGGTGGTTAACTCCCTTCCAATACGGCATAGCCAATCATCAGCAACTATTGGCTCGGTGCTACTGGAAAACACCGGCGGTTGTAACCTCAGAAAACGGGCTAAATTGTCCACTAGTGGCGGGTTGTTGTTGTTGTTGTTGTTGTTGTTGTTGTTGTTGTTGTTGTTGTTGTTGTTGTTGTTGTTGTTGTTGTTGTTGTTGTTGTTGTTGTTGCCCTGGTTCCGAACTAGCAATTGCATCAAGGCATTCTGCTGCTGGATCAACTAGGTGAGCTCCGGTGGGAAAACAAAACCGGGGTCACGTCTCGGAGGCATCTGGTGGGTTTAGATGGAAGAGATTAGAATAGAAAAAGGTCTAGTGAGAAAACACTACCCATATGCACATGAGGCAAACACAATCATTTCACTCAATCAATCAAGCAAGGGCATACAACGGTCTAGGACTATCGTAAAAGTGCTCGGCTACTACTAGTTACATGGGGAATACTACTAATATATGGTGGTCATCTAAAAATTTTGATGGGTGGAAGACTCCATGATGTCTGCTCCGACTTCATCTTCATAGTCATCATCACTTGGATCCGGAATCGGTGTAAATGCGATGATGATGTAGTTATCCGGGCAAGTGGGATCTTCTTCCTCTTCTTCCGGTGCGGATCCTCCCATGCATACTCCGATCTTCTTGACTAGATCGTCATTCTTCTCCAGTAGTATTTTGATTTCCTCCTCATATCCATCGCGTGTAAACTTGAGTTCTTCCTCCAGCTCGATAATCTTGGTTTTCGCCTTCTTCAAATCCATCATGTCTGCGCACATCTGATTCTCCTGACGTCGAATGTGCTGGTTTAACTCCTGGATGAAAGCTGCAATGGATCTATCCTTCTTGGTGCTGATTACTTCCCATTGCTCGTCTCGGCGCCCACATATTTGGTAGATGGTGTCTTTAAGCTCCCTGTTGTAGACTTATCCAATCGTCCCATGGTAATGTGAGCTGCCATACTCTTGCCAAGACTCCGGTGGGTGCTTGAAAGAAAACTCTATGGGCTTAGAAGTTGGCGAGCGTCCTTCACGGTACTTATACTTGTATCATCCAACGCTCCTCTTCTGGTAAGGTGGCGTTGTACGTCCCGGTGAAGCTTGGTATTCCAATGTTTAAGTACCTAGTGACTTCCTTCAAATGGCGTCCAAAAGGTGTGTCTTCATCCGGTTGTGCAAACTTGTTCTTCATCTCCGTCATCCTAAAGAGTGGAAAAATGGAGAGAGTCGAAATGAGTAGAGAAGAGTGACCTATGGTTTATCTTAGTGGTGCGTGTCCTACACTCAGCGTGTGCTACACGATACCATCTTGTAGCGACCCGACCTCGAGATGGTCAAGTCTACGTGTTTGAGTGTCATCCTGGATTGGTAATCTTGACACACACAATACTCGAAGGATTTATATGAGTAGCAATCACACACTTATTACATCGAATGTCTCAAAGAGAACTTACTACGTAATATGGCTTAAGGCCATATAATGCGATAACAGCGGAAGGCGTGGAAGATAAAGTGAGTCCATCAACTCCAGCGACATAGCTGAGCTGCAGCAGCGACCTAATGATCCTTACTCCTCGTGCGAAAATGCGCAACATAATACGTTGCAGCCGAGAATGGGTCAGCACATGGAATATCTTGGCAATAACCGCGATAGAACAAGAACAGAATAATGCTATCACTACATGCAATATTTGGCTTGTGGAAAGCTCTATGGTTATAGTTTTGCGAAAAGCAAATTTTTCCCTACAACAAAGGAATAGATTTTAATTTAACTATCATGGTGGTTGAAACATCATTGAGAAGGTATAACCCCAACTCAATCCCAATTAAAATAGTTAACATCCCAGCAATATTAATTTAGAGTGATGAGATACATGTGAATACTCAAGTACTAGATACTCGAATTGTCCATAGCAAGGGGACCACGGCTAACCATGATTAGATTCTACACTCTGCGAGAGGTTTGTGCACTTTTCCCCACAAGACTCGATCGCCTCCGATTGATTTCTCGCACTACATGGTGTTTGAGAAGCGGATGACGAGACACAGATCTTTGAAACATTAACTCTCTACTCGGGTAGACCATACCAAACCTACAAAACCCACGACCTGCTGATCTACCTCTTCGAGAGCTTCACGTAACTTACTAAACTATGCTAGAGCCCATAATAGCTTGTGGCTGCATATGGAAGTTTCTAGCATGAATAATCTCAGTTCCCTTTGATCCTGGGTGGCGGTCCATAGGGAGATCACACGGGTACCCCGACATTTCCAAAAAAATACAGGCAACACTGGGTTCCCTAGGTGCCTCAATCCACCCAGATGTGTATTAAAGTTGCCACCTTAAGTTGAACCATTAATTTAACAATCTCACATCTGTCATGGAATACACTCAACCCCAATCCACGTCTACGAGCATAGCATAGCAATAATAAGCAAGCGTAGAAGTAACTCCCAAGGGTTTGATAGTAACAGGGCAATAGGTTCTACCTCAACTACTACTTTCCAACCCACAAGTTAATGACATCCTAATCATGCAATGTTTGAGGATTGAAACTAATGCATAAAAACTGGGTATGAAAAGAGTATGATCAAAGTGTTACTTGCCTTGCTGACGATCTGTGAATCCTAGAGACTCGTAGTAACACGCTTCGCACTCCGGGAATTCTATCACAAGCAAACAATAACATACATAAGCAACAAGCAAATATGCACAAGAAAAACTCAACTCAAAGAGGTTGACCTGAGAGTTCAATTTAAGAACTCTGCTTCGCAAAAAGAATCAAACCAAACCGAGCAACAAAACTCAAGCGGCGAAAGAAATAAGATCCGTTTACTAATCTGAACTAGGGTTAAATTTTACAGAGACAAAAGCTGGTTTAAGTTGGTTATTCGGAAAGAGGATTTCGAGATGAAACTCCAGGCGCTTGAATCGCCTGATTCCGATAAACGAGCGAAAAGTTATACTAGATCGAATATCGGATCAGAAATCATGATCAGGAAAATCACGGAATAAATCCAATAAAAAGAAAAGCGACGAACAGTTTAACGAATGAACGTTCGTTAACTGAAACTAAACAAAGAACGCGTTTGTTAGAACGAACGAACGAACGAACGCTCGCTAAATAAATAAACCGGAGAATAAAAACCGATCTATAAAAAACAAAACTAGGGTTTTCTAAAAAAACAAAGCGGTTTTCTTCGGAAAACCGAGTGGCGGGGCGGCTACCTCGCGGGGCTCCGGCGGGGCTCGGGCTCGGCTCGGGGTGGTGGCGGGAGGCGGGGCGGCCTTGGCCTTGGCGGAGTTCGAGGCTCGGCTCACGGGCTCGAGGCAGTGATGGTGGCGGTGAGAGGCGGCCAAGGGGGTGTATTTAAGGAGGAGGCTCGGTGGCTTGGGAAGAGGCGCCCGGGAGGAGTCCGTCTCGGGCTCCCCTCGGCGTCCGTCTGGCGCCTGAGGCGGGCCAGGAAAAGCGGCGGCGGGCAGGCTGGCACAGCTAAACCTCGGCCCCGGTCGGGTCTTGGTAGCAGCAAGTTTTTAAAATAAATTCCGTCATAACTTAGAAAAAAAAGAATTCAAGAAAATAAATAAAAATCCAAAAATACCAAAATAAATTTTCACCGCCTAAATGAAATATTTAGGACGAGGTGAACATTTTCTTGGCCCCTAAAATGCAATTTTTTAAAATGTGCAAATTTTTCTAGGGCAAATAAAATCAAATAAAAATTCAAATAATGATTTTAGGATTTTTCCTCCAACATTTCAATTGTTTTGGAGAAGTCATATTATCTCCTCTCATTTATTTTAATAAGAAATATTTTCCGGAGAGAAAAATAATTAAAATCAAAAATCCTCGTTTTCCAATATTTGATAAAATCAAATATGAAAATTCGGAAAATCCACAACTCTCTCCGAGGGTCCTTGAGTTGCTTAGGATTTCGAGGATTGCGGAACGAAGATGCAATAAAATATGATATGCATGGATGACCTATGTATAACATTCCAAATTGGAAATTTGAGATGTTACAGTTACCTTGCTGTTTTTATATTTTTAGATTACAAAAACCTATATCTACTTCGCCGAACTAGTGCACCTATATAATTTACCATTGTATTGGGTGTGTTGGGGACACAAGAGACTCTTTGTTATTTGGTTGCAGGGTTGTTTGAGAGAGACCATCTTCATCCTACGCCTCCCACGGATTGATAAACCTTAGGTCATCCACTTGAGGGAAATTTGCTACTGTCCTACAAACCTCTGCACTTGGAGGCCCAACAACGTCTACAACAAGAAGGTTGAGTAGTAGACATCGTGATGCGCGGATCCTGATATTCACCGTGGTTACGTATAATATCTGAGAAGCATGAAAACATAAAGAGTAGTGAGATTATCTTTGTAATGCAGAGGATATTCCTAATATAGGGGCGCCCTGTAAACCCTTGTGTGGTATCACTTGATTCTGATGAGAGAGCCAATGTGTGCTGTAATATGGTGCGTGCATTAATATAATCTGGCACAAGTACACAAACAATTAGGCTCCAGAAGTAAGGATAGTTGGCAGATGATAGGTTCATAATATACTATATAGAGAGTTTATTGCCAAACCATGATAACAAGGCGCCTGACAACTAGGCAGATCGTAGTGTACATAAAAGAGGTACACCATAACTAGGATATATAAATCAGGAAAGTGGAACTGGCTGGAAAATACTGTGTTGTATTGTCGCTACTAATTGAAAGCCTGTCGATCACGTACAGGCCAGCTCTATCAGCTGTTGACTGCAGATGTCCCTTCTCCCCTTCCTACCAAGGAACATACTATACGTACTAAATACAGAATAACAAAAGAGGAACATCTTAAAGATCAGAAGAGGAAGCATATTCTTGAGGTTCCACTTCTTTGCATACAATGTTGGTTCCCCACTCATGATGAATCACAAAACCCAAAGAAATGCAATTCCATGCTATCTCTCTATATGTGGCCACATGCATTTGGAAAATCATGTGGGAGCATTACGTGACCACTTAAATGTGTGTCTGTTAACTAATATAAGTATCATATCACAATTCGTATTTGAAGAAGTAAGCTTTGGACTTATGATTGGTGTGTTGTTTAGCTTCAAGAGTGGACTGCTGCTAGTGCGACACAAAGCAGCTACACATATCATAGTGCAGATATAACGGGAAAACTGTAAGCACAAGTAAAATCAGCAAAGTGGAACTTGCTGGAAAATATAGGCTACTATTGCTGATACGGCTAGAAAGGCTTCGGATACTAGCTTTCTACAACTGAAGGTGCGGTACTGTTAATATCAGTGTAACTCTCAAAGGAGACACAGCTCCCCGCATTTCCTTGCTAATCTTATAGGATTCAAGTGGGCAGGCCACTACAATTCCTATTCCTATGTTTACAAAATCCTATGAATCCAAGAGGCCCGAAGAGTTGAAAGTGTCCATCACAACCGAGCGAATATACCTCTACACTGGAAATGTCCCTGCTCGTCTTCACTACAAGGAACATACTATACTGCTATCATACTCCCTCCATTCTAAAATACAAGTCTTTGTAGAGATTTCCACTATGGATCACATACAGATACATTTTAGAGTGTAGATTCACTCATTTTGCTCCATATGTAGTCCATGGTGGAATCTATACAAAGACTTGTATTTAGGAACAGAGAGAGTACTTCTTAAAGAAGAACGGAAGAGGAACATGCTAAAGAAGAGCAAGCAGATTTTGGATAATAATATGTTCGTTGCGCAGTGCCCACACACGATGAACCAAAGCACATTAAGAATGCAACTCCCTGCTGTCTCTCTATATGTGGTGCACATGCTTTTCTAAAGTAAAGTAGGAACATTAGCTGACCAATTAAACGTTACACTACTAGGAAAAGGCCTACTAATGGCGCACCGGTTTTGCCTACTAATGGCGCACTACCGGTGCGCCATTAATGCTGCATATAAATTTTTTACTAATGGCGCACCAGCAGTGCGCCATTAGTATCTAACATACTAATGGGGCACTGGCGATGCACCATTAGTATGTAACTCCATGTGCCATTAGTATGCCTCCGGGGCCATATGTAACCATGTGCTTTGTCACACTAATGGCACTCTGCCTTGATCGCCATTAGTATCCTTTGGCATACTAATGGCGCACTCTGCCTTGATCGCCATTAGTATGAATATTTGGTTTTTGCTTTTCTGATTTTTGCACAGGTTACAAAATATATTATTGGACAGAATATAGACAGCAGCACACAGCAACATCAGATTCGCCGAATACAATAGAAGATTAGTCTCCAAATACAATTCATCATATTAGTCTCCGAATTCAAAAGACCGAACAAAGATAAAACATTACATGTCTCAAGACCATGAGTATCGAGTTTGTCTTCACATTACAAGTCGATATCGATCATCTAAACTACCATCACATAAAGAGAGTTGTGGTCATCACGATGAGCATCATCAGCGATCAAACTGGTCCTCATTCGGTTCCTCCAACGCTCCCTCCTCTCTCCGCTAGATAGCGGGCATATCTAGATTCGGCCTCCGCCCTAGTGGTGTACCCTTTATGCCATTACCGCTAAAGCGGTGAACCTGTCTCGACACTCCTCCCGATCGTCGTAGACTCAGGGAACCATACCCTTGTACTTGAGTGAATTCCTCCTTGGCCAGTGCGGAGGCGCATTGGACGCCTTGGTCCTTCCTTTGCTTCTTGATTGGCTGCCATACGTGTGTGCGCCGCCATCATCGATGGTGGCATCCTCGGCGGCACCATCGGTGGTGTCATCCCCAACGCCACTAGGGGTTGTGTAATCAGGATCGGTGTCTTCTTGGCGTCCTCATAGCGGTGAGTTGTTCCTCCATCTCCTGGGACAGCTCCTAGAATTGCTTGCCGCCCGAACCACCGGCCTCATCGTTGTGGGCCATGTTTCGCTCTAAATAGGAAAAAAGTTTGGTCAAAAAGTTGGTTATTGTCAAGGAACAAGATCATGGTTTCATCTTTTAGGGTTTGTCGACACCGAGGCACCCTAAAATCCTAAGCTTTCATCATTTATGGTTTGTCGATGCCGAGGCACCCTAAAAGCCTAAGCGTACATCATTTAGGTTCTCATCGACACCGAGGCATCCGGGGCAGCCAAGTTAAATTTTCATCATTTAGGGTTTATCGATGCCGAGGCACCCTAGGTTGGGCCTAATCACTTGGCACTAATCACTTGTCTCTATTGCCACCTATGTTGGGTTTATCATCTAGGGTTTATCGATGCTAAGGAGAATTCTAAGTTGGGCCTAATCACTTGGCTCTATTGCCACCTATGGTTTAATGCAGCAAGAATGGCGGGGCAGTTGATCCTACTTAACTAAGTACTAAGATACCCCGGCCCATGCATTAGTCACAAGTACCCCATATGTCCTATTTTTAGCAAAGTCATGCTAAAATTCACGGAAAATTTCAGCATGACCTTTGCTGAAAATAGGACATATGGAGTACCCGAATTTGCCGGAACGGAAGTTAATCAACATTCCGACAAACTCAAGGTCCTCTCGGGGTACCTACAAATTCATCATGACACGATGGTCGGAGACATGACCTTTGCAAAATGGTCGGAGACACGATGGTCTTTCTCAATGTGATCAATTGATGGATCAACACATAAAACATGTCCAATAAGTATGATTTATAGAGTCACCATCAGTATGAATATATATAAAGTTTTTCTTCATCAGCCAGGCCCATGCAAGTAATCGCATCCATCAACTATTTACGCTACTCTTGTAACTAACTACACTCTGTATTTATAGATTCATTTCAGATGAGATCAGATTGAGCTCAAGCTGTAGCTGCATTTGAGGGATCCATGAGCCATCATGCGACCAGCCGGAAATAAACTTTACTTTCAAAGGAAATAAAAATACAATGCATACATACATACTTAAGCAGGTAGATAGATAGATAGATAGATAGATGAGCATGTTAGGTTTACAAGAATGAATATAAACAAGCAAAGAATGCATGCAAGTTTAAAGTAAAACGTTTGATTAATGCAAGTACTCCTCTTGCTCTCTACTTTCTCTCTTCTCTTCTTGATTAATTAACTGAATTTTCTTTGAAGTTGTTGTTAACTGAATTTTACTAGTTAAACACATTATAACTGAATTTTACCACGTCTCCCCTCACGGGCGTTTGAAGCAGGAGGGCCTCGTCTCCCCTCGAGTTTTCGAGGGCCCACGTCTCCCCTCCAAAGGCGGGGCGTTTGAGTTTCGAGGCAACTCCCCACGTCTCCCCTCCACCGGCAACTCCCACGACGCAGAGGGGTTTCTTCCCACGTCCGGTAACTCCCTCCTATTCCATTGCCGCTCCATCTTCCTCCCTCTGCCTCCCTCCTCATTCCATTGCTGCTCCATCTTCCTCCTCTACCTCCCTCTGCCTCCCGGCATCAAGCAACTCCCCTCTTGCCTCCACCATCGCTGGCCGGGGAGGGCAATGGCGGAGGAATGGTGGAGCAACTCCCCTCCGTCTGCCAAGAGAATGGCGGAGGCATCGTGGAAACAACTCCCTCCGTCTGCCAAGCATCACCATGGTGAGGCGTCGGCAAGGAGCCAGTGGTCGGCGATGGCGTTCCGGTCCCAGGCGAAGTGGGACTACACCGTGCCGCTCAAGGTTGATATCCACCTGAAGGAGCCGCTAGATGTCGTATGCACCAACAATCCATACGAAGCCAACAAGATGATCCGAAAGATGAGGAGGAGGCTCGGCGGCATGCTTTCTCGGAATATCGGCGTTGATGTCGAGTATACCAGGGAAGACAAACCTCCGCAAATTGCTGCGATTCTGCGATTATGCGTGGCGGATCTCGTCTGGTATACCACATCACCTTGACAACAAAATGGTAAAAACATCCGATTCTGAAGTAGTTTTTTGGTGATCATACAGAATGTTGTCTACAAGTTTTTGTGATCATTTAGTAGCTGTTATGAATGTTGTCTTGTAATGCAAAAGATTGCAAAAAAACATCATTGAGATGTTATGCTTGCTATTTTGATCATCTGAGAATGTTGTCTTGTAGTTGTTGTGATCATTTAGTAGTTGTTGTGATCATCTTTGTTTTAACTGAATTTTGGTCGAGGCGAAGATGCTATTTTAACTGAATTTTGCTTCAACTGAACCCATTTTAATTCTGTAGTTTTTGTTTCTATTTGAAGTAGATGAATTTGAATGCTAAAAATTATTTTGATGCAGGCCCAAGGAACTCTGCCCGCTCCTGCAGGAGAAGAAGCTGTACACCTTTGTTGGCTTCTGCATTGGAGGCGACAAGGAGAAGCTGAAGTTTTCTGGTTTGGAGATCAACCCCGACAAGTACGTCGACTTGCAGCGCAAATGGAGAGTTCCAAACAATGGAAAGAAGTGGCAGTCTTTGGCTGAGTTTGCAGCCAGCCTCATCCACCCATCCTACTAAAAAATGAAGCGAGAAGATCGGCAGAATTCGGACCACCTACTATGGGGGACAGCCTTTGCCAAACAAGCTCATCGAGTACGCCGTGAAAGATGCGTCGTCACCTATGAGGCATGGAAGAAAATCGAAATCACCAAAGAAGGTTTGAGCTCGGCAAGAGGCGGAGGATCATTGGGATGACCCCTACTCACTGGGGATATTGAGTTGTTTGTGGTATTGGGATGACCCCTACTCTCGTGTCTCAATTTGTAGTTATGTGGTTGAACAATTTTGCTTTTGTTATGTTGAACAAGTTTGCTTTTGTTATGTTGAACAAGTTTGCTTTTGTAATGATGAACAAGTTTGCTTTGGTTGTCGAGTTGACATCATCTCATCATTGAGCATGGTTTAGTTTTACCTTTATCTATTTATTATTTAGGCGAGCTATTTAGGCATGGAAGATATAATCATCCTTATGGTGAGGATCGCAATGTTTTTAGCTTCCAAGTTTCTAATGACACATGATCTTTCCAACCACATAACTTAGCGCAAACATTTCCCTGTAAATTTTAGTTACACATTCCAACCAATACCTGCAGGTTGTAATTTCATCTTGAATGACCATCAATGACTAAGTGAAGCAAATAATTGCTATGCATTTCTTGTACGCATAAGAAGGAAGAGGGAGAGGAGGCGGAGCTCACCGTGGAGGCGCAAGGAGGCCCTGACAGCTTAGTAGCAACAGAGGTGACGAAGTTGAGGAAGACAATGGCGACCGAGGAAGAAGAGGTGGAGGGGGTGGAGGGTCGAGAGCTTGTCGCGCCTGGTTCCGCTCGCCCGGCCCGGTGTTGAAGCAGATTCTGCCCGCCGCCTTGCCTGTCGCCTCGCGCAGTGGAGCTCGAGGGCTGGGAAGGCGAGGGAGGGTGGGTGGGTGCGGTGAAGGCGAGGGAGGGTGGATTGGGAGGCAGGCGATGGGGGGCAGGGCAGGGCTGACTGGGGGCGGCGACGAGACGGAGGCCAGGCGGGCGTGGAGTCGGGGCAGCTGGTGGATCTGGTGGCGAGGGAGAGAGGGTCGAAGGGGATCTGGCGAGAGGGAGGGAGGATAGCTAGGGGGAGGGTTCTAATGGCGCACCGTCCAGTCGTGTGCCATAAGTATGACTATTCTAATGGCGCACCACCCCTCGGTGCGCCATTAGAATTTTGTTTTAATCTAGCCCACTAACCATATCTACAACCTAACCCTATCTACAACAGAACCCACCCACTAGCCCGTGGTCCGACCTTGACACACACACCAGGAGGTCCTGGGTTCGATTCCCAGGCTCCCCAATATTTTTTTATGCATTTTAAATGCTGTTTTTTTTATTTATTTGTGTTTAAATATGTTCAGACTTGTTTAAATCATAACAGTAATATTTTTTTATAAAAACAATAATAATTTTTTAAAAAATATGTTCAAATTTCTTATTTGAAAATATCATCGGCGGCGGCGGTGGAGCGGGGGAGGGTGCGGGGATCGAGATCGAGATGGAGGAGGAATCGAGATTGAGATGGAGGTGGATCGAGATCAAGTGTCCTCATGAATTCAAAAAGTGCCCATGAAATTTAAAAATATTCATGATATCAAAAAGTGCCCATATAATACAATCGAGAAATGAAGACTACGATTTAAATACAATCGATCTTAGCTAGCTATCTGTTCACAATCTTCTTGCCCTTCTTTTTCGCAAATGGAGTTCTTCTGTGGAGCGGACGTCCTTTAGGTAGGGTGGTCCTGCTTCTTCTTGTGGTGTGTGCTGCTACTTCATAAATAAATCGTCATGTTCGATCTTCGGGTCGCCGTACTTGTCGAAGTCTTGCTCATTGGATACTCCATCCATTCCGGTGATCTTCCTTTTGCCTCTCCTCACGACAACACGACTGTGCTTTGGCGGGTCGGTAATGAAGAAGCATTGGTCCACTTGGGAAGCCAGTACCCATGGCTCATTTTTGTGATGACGTTTTGCGCCCATGATCTTGGATTTAACCGGGTATAAACACGGTGGGCTTTGGCATAGTGCGCCATTAGTAGGTTTGCAAAAAATAAAAATAAAATTATATACTAATGGTGCCTTTGTCTTGGTAATGCGCCGTTACTAGTTCTAACTAGTAATGGCGCACTTTGCCATCCTGCGCCATTAGTTTGTATGGAAAAATGGGAAAAAAATCAATAGTAGTGGCGCACCGTGAGCACGGTGCGCCATTAGTGTCTTCCACACTAATGGCGCACGAGCAACCGGTGCGCCATTAGTATATAGTAGTGGCACACTACTTACCTGGTGCGCCATTAGAATCAGTCCTATCTATAGCCCTTTTCCTAGTAGTGTTATCTGTTTTAGTAATATCAGCATCATATCATATTCATATTTGAGCGACAAGTTTGGAATTATGAGTGGCACGTTGTTTAGCTTGATGGATCCACGAGCGGTGCTAAGTAGCTATGATCATGGTACTTAATATAAAGGAATTTCTACATGCAAGTCATGTGACTTTTGTCATTTGGGTCAGTCGACCATTTCAGGTGGTTGGATGAAGATCCTATGTCTCCTAACCCTTCTCGTTCTTCGTCTCTGATTCTTCCCCTACAAAACACTGCACGGGCCGCCGGCCGAACCACCGTCCCCGACCCCCCCTGAACCGCCCCCAACCGCCTGTGTTCCTCCGCCACCCCCACCCCCACCCCCGCCCCACTCGCGTAGTGTTTGCTTCGTTCGGCAAGGCCCCACCACTGCCAGGCCACCGCCCCCCACAACCACCGTCCCCACCCGAGCCCCTTCCTTCGCACCGGCAAACTCTGGCAAGCTCTCAAAAATCGACTGACCCAATTTTGAAATTTAGTCTACTGTCATTTAACTAGTGTGGAATATAAAAGGGGAGAACCATAAGCATTGCGAGTATAGTGTTGAGCGTGCCATGGCGGATCTGAAGGTGCAAACCAGACAAAGGCAACTTCGCAACCAATGTTTGCTTTCAACTAACAAGTAAGTGACGGGCAAGAAATTAGAGTAAAGCAGTGGCGATCTATTTTCTTGCTGCGATAAATAAGTTGAGTAGATACGAAAGAGTACCGCCTCTGGTACGGCACCGTGTATGCATCTGCTGAGAATATGACGGTGTTGTGGTAACGACAGCTGTCGGTGGCGTGGAAGCAGATCTAGGAGGGTAGACGCCGGGCGGCGGGAAATATCCTGGCGCGGTGGACGAGATGGTCGTAGGAGCGGCACCGGCAAGGTGGACGAGGCGGGGATGAAGCGAGAGGACGGGATGTAAGGATGCCGGTCCAAAGCCGTGGATGAGAGAGGTCGATCTCTTGTAATGGACGACGGTGTCGGGGTATCAGCTCTGACATGGTGGGGGAGGGCGACAGTGGATGGGGTGGCGGACGGAGGAGGCTGGGGTGGAGAGGGTGTTTTGGCGCCCACGGAGTACGAATAGGGAAATGAAGGGAGAGAGGAAGGGGAGAACCATGTCTTCAGGGCGCGCTTGTCTCAAATTTGAGGAAATTTACAAACTTAGCCCCCGTTTAAAATTTCCTACATCACAACAATATTAGTCGGTTGGGGATAGGACAATAATCTCGCATACACCGAATATTTGCCGACGGAGATTTCGGCCGACAAGAGTTTGTTTTGGCGCCCACCGTGTATGAATCGGGGAGGGAGTCGATTTCGGCCGAGGAGACACTGTGTTTTGGCGCCCATCATGTATGAATCCGGGTGAGAGGCAGTTATGTCACATTTGAGTGAAATTACAAACCAACCCCTATCGAAACCTATAGAAATCAAGCCGATAGGCTTTGCGTGTTAGGGATAAGCAGTAATTTCCATCTCACAGATTTTGGTTTCGGGCTGTTACTGCGACTTTCCCCGGTTCATTCAAATTTTTGTAGAGCAAGAGTGCACGTTTATCGTGCCAACTCAATTCGAATTCAGTTTTTATTCTGTTTTTGTTCGGGTAGGATCCATTTTCGATTGGAATAAAATTCTATATACACCCTTTTTTATATATACTTTCAAAAGCACATCAAAGAATTCTTCTCCTTTATATATAATATGATTTACAAATATAATGATCTCAAAATCATAAGGTTGAATTAAAAAAAATTAAACCAAATTAAGTTCTACTAAAATGTATGGATCAGCAATATCTACATATTAAATAACATAGATGCGCATGAATTCATATGAGTATGCATGTTTGATAGATCAATTTTGGTTCGAGTATGAATTACATGTATCATCATCTCGAATTCAAATATTTGAATCCCTTTTATGTTTACATTTTCAATACATGCACCTAAATATTTGAATCTCCTTTCACGCCCATCTCTCTTGCAAGATCCTTCATGTAGCTATCACTCTCTTTTCTCCAGCTCACCCGCACACTCACTTCATGTTTCTCCTATTTTCGCAAGCATGGTCTCTTGAAGTCTCCCTTGAGAAGTGACACTCTCTCCCTATCATTATACATTACACGGTTTTCATTATCTCTCACGTCTCTACCGTTCTCTGGTATCACTAGGTACCTAAACTTTATTTTTCACTGCCACACGCACACTCTCACTCGTCTTTCACTTTGTCTTTCTCTCTATAGGGTTGTCTCACACACCCTATATCTCTCTAGATATGACTCATACCACTGAAATTACTCTCTCCCGCAGACACAACATTTGTTGCGGTCTCCTTTCCGTCTCCATCCCAGTTATAAAATTGACATTATTCATTTGTTTACCGATCAGACAAACTCCCCCTCTCTCTCTCACACACACACACAACTCCTTCTTCCACTCGCCTTCCTGACTACCGTCTCTCTCTCTCTCTCACACAAAACTCTTGCTTTCGCACCCACAACTCGTATTTCTCTCACAAACATTGATCGACTAGCCTCCAGGTATAAATCAGACGACCTATATTGCAGGATGGCAGGCACACCATCATCACCAACTCTGTTTTTCATAAGAGTAGAAATTAGAGATATACCACTTCTCGAATCTTGAAACCAACCACATTCCTCCCTTATCTCATCAAAACTGCCAAAGGAATATATTTTGAGTCTAACATAACATATTTTTAGTGATATACGTATTTCAAAACTAGACTCTTTTTTCTAGCAAATCGGTGAATATGTATTAATCTACTTTGGTTGTGTGGCAACGCATTGGCACATTTCTAGTTATTACTACTGTATAATTTCTTGGACACGGAAAAAGCGATTGGAGTACATATACGAAAAGAAGAGGAGCATGCACTCTGTCGGTCTCTCGCTGTCTCGCACACATGAGAGTGATGTAAAGGCACTGTAAACAAATAAACCCTAAAACCCTAGGTGCACGATTATGCGCGGGTACCGGGTACGTGGTGGAGCGCACCTTTGTAGGAATAGTCAGCTCGCGTGATAATTTGATCCGTAGGAGTTGATGGTCGGGACCACAGGTGAATGACCTGGAGGCGGTGGCTCGCCAGTCGCCATTGATCGAGTAGCCACGTTTAAAATATCATTTTTTAGCGGGGTAAGAGTTCCAATTTTCAATGGCGCGTTATTAGTACTAAGTATGAGTAGTTTTTAGAACGATTGGTATGGAGCGAAAATGGAGTTCATAACTACTACCTCGGTCCTGGTTTACTAGTCCCCATCGTATTTTGGGTCAAAGTTTGTCCATGAATTTTACTTGTAAAATGTGAATGGAAAACGAGATTTTGTTATACCCAAACAAAAAGGATTGGAGGGAGTGATTGCTCGACACGGACACGGCCTCTCATAAGCGCGAGGCATTGAGGCAAGCCTTGGCCAAGAGAGGCCCCACTCGGCTGTAGGCGGTGAACCACGCCTCCTCGCCGCATGCAACCGGCTTCAGACTGCCCCGCTTGCCTCCATTGAATCCGCGCGTGTGCCGGCAACACGTCCTTCCATGAGCCGGTCAACATTTTAGAACACAACATCGGCTGGCTTCTCTCGTCTGCTCGCTATTTAAATGAGGCCAGACACCTAGCAAGAACCGTACCACACCGCTGCTCCCCATATCCTCCTTGCACCATTTTCTCCACACTCTCCATAGCATCCGGTGAGCAGGAAGACGAGTTCTCCGGCATAAAATCCGGTTGGGTGCCCCGACAAGCCAGGCAACTCGCTGCCCCACCTCCCTCCCCGCCCCAGGTCGTAAGTACCATTGGCGAGGCAGCAGGTGGGCAAGAGGAGGATCAAGCCGCCCTTCCAAGCTGGCCCTTGGTGCATCAACTCGATTCTCCAAGCCTTCTCGCAGAGGAGTGGCCAGTTGCTGCATGCCGGCACACTGGGGACCACGGTGTCCAGTGTACCATGGTTGGCCCCGCCATCAAGCGCAAGCGTTAAGCGAGAACAGCGACATCTTTGGCGGAGGTGGCCAACATGTTTGTGGCCACCGCCGACACCAGGAATAATAGACCACGAGAGCCGCCGCCGCTCTGAACCCATGAATGCTATGACCACCGCATAAGCGGCATAGACACCCGGTGTGTTGTCCGGTTTGGCTCAAAACATCATGGACCCCTGCCGCGGCCGGCATTAGAAATTATAGCTGCTTCCAGAAGTTATTCGCGATTAGTCAAAAAATGACCAAAATATAATTAATTACGCATGGTCTTGACTTGTTATGCTCGCACTGGTAGTAGGAACTAGAGGTTTTTTTTTATTTATAACTCTCCTCACATTTTTTTGGCTTTGAACTGAATCATGGTTGTGGGCATTATTTATGAATGTGCAGATATCTGTAGACATGAGTTTGATGTGGAAGTTGAACTTGGAATGTTGGGCTTGCGCGTGAACTATACCATGTCCAATGCTTCATCTGTTATTGTTTGGAAAGTAATTGCTGTTATTACATGACCCGAAAAAAATTATTTTGTGCCACATCAGTAGATGCACGGACATCACAACAGGCGTGCTGACTAGATAAACATTTGAACCTAGCTATTATGAAGGAAAATTTGTATTGACAACAGTTTTAGATAGCAGGAGACGCCTAGCTGCTCTGCCTCTACTAGCTTCTTTCTGGCTTCTTCCATCTCTTCTTTGGCTTGGGTGAAGAGAGCATATGATTGCTCTTTTCGCTTCTTCAGGAACTCAGCTACATTCTTAAGGGCTGCTGCATGCTTTCCTTCAACCTTTACTAGAGCCACGAGGACATAGGCAGTTGATGGCTCCACCTGGCTTGTGTGTAATCCAACATCATCTGGGAATTTGCACCTTGTGTCTAATCCAGCATCATTAGGGAACGGGCACCTTGTGTGTAATCCAGCCTCATTTTGGAAACATGATCTCAAGGTTGACCATACTTCCCTCCTCATGAGGCTGCATCCCGACATGAAGTTACTTCTTTTTAGATCAATACTCAGAGCAACCCAGATTCATTTAGTAGAAGCGAGATAAACAGGACTCGGAGAAGTGAATTCAAAGGGAAAAATATAAAAACAGACTCCAATGTGAGAACACCCACTTCCTACATCAAGCTAAAAATGAAAGCATTAGGATGATTAAGACTCTTCTTATTACACATCAAAGGACACGATGCTAAGAGAAACAGAAACTACAACATATACACATCGAAGAACACGATGCTAAACGAAAGTAATTGAAAGGGTGTTACTTACCAAAGCTCGTTTCTGAGTTCGGTGCAACTCCTCTTTAACTTGCCATGCTCCTTGAAGATGTCCCCAATATCCCGTGTTTGGTCTTCATTGCTCCTCTGCATGTTCGCACTCGTGGTTTTAAAATCTGAACATGGCAAGAAAAATATAGTAATACTCACAAATCTTGTGGGCAACATTAAAGCACTCATCTGCCATGTTAAAGCATCTCCAACAGAAGCGCAACGCGCGGCGTGTTAAAAAAGCGTTTACAGCACTGGAATAGCTAGTTTTTGCGGGCCCGAAGTGCTGGCTCCAGTGGCCGCTGCAAAAAATTGCGTGCGCGGCTCTAGCAGATGGGCTATATTTTTTTTCTCCTATCTACTATGACTCGATGCACATTCGACTCCGAGTCGATACTGGCATAGATAGATACAAGCAAGATGCTTGTGCGTTGCACGTAACATCAAGATGCGTTTGTATGAGTAGTTTATCTTGTGAGACAAAAGGATGAACGAGGAAATGCCTTATTTGCAAAAGTGGAGAGGGGTGTGGGTATCGTTTTGCAAAATTGGCATAGTTTCCTTCCTATCCGTGATACGTCTCCGACGTATCTATAATTTATGAAGCATTCATGCCATGTTTACAACAATTCCATATGATTTTGGTATGATTTGATTAGAACTAACCTGGACTGACGCTGTTTTCAGCAAACTACTGTGGTGTTGTTTTTGTGCAGAAATAAAATTCCTTGGAACGAGCTGAAAATTAACGGAGATTTTTTCTGGAAAATATGAAAAATACGGGAAGAAAAAGATATGGAAAAGGAGTCCTGGGGCCACCACAAGGGTGGGGAGCGCGCCCCTCGACTTTGTGACCGCCTCGTGGGGCCCCCTAACGTGAAACCGACGTCAACTCCTCCTATAAATCAAGAAAACCCCAGAACAGAAGTGAGATAGGGAGTTCCGTTGCCGTAAGCCTCTGTAGCCTCGTAAAACCAATCTAGGCCCTCTCTGGCACCCTGCCGGAGGGGGGCCATTGTCGGTGTCAAAACCGGTGGATCTCGGGTAGGGGGTCCCGATCTGTGCGTCTTAGGCTGATGGTAACAGGAAGCAAGGGACACAATGTTTACCCAGGTTCGGGCCCTCTCGATGGAGGTAAAACCCTACTTCCTGCTTGATTAATATTGACGATATGATTAGTACAAGAGTAGATCTACCACGAGATCGTAGAGGCTAAACCCTAAGATCTAGCCTATGATGGTATGATTGTAATTGTGATCGGCCTTTAAAGGACCAACCTCTCCGGTTTATATAGACACCGGAGAGGGCTAGGGTTTACATGGAGTTGGTTACAAGGAAGGAAATATAATATTTGGATCTCCAAGCTTGCCTTCCACGCCAAGGAGAGTCCCATCCGGACACGGGACGGAGTCTTGAGTCTTATATCTTCACGCTTCAATAGTCCAGACGATGTATACAGTCTGGCTGTCCGGATACCCCCTAATCCAGGACTCCCTCAGTAGCCCCTGAACCAGGCTTCAATGACGATGAGTCCGGCGCGCAGTCTTGTCTTCGGCATTGCAAGGCGGGTTCCATCTCCGAATACTCCAAAGTATCTGTTACGACGAATAGTGTCCGACATCCCATCAATGATGTACTACTCGGCTTCAGTGCTTCAATAATGACCATCTCCACGTGTCGAACGAGTGCGAGGAGCCGAAGAATTTTCGCATTTGCCACCTCCAACCTTTCGGGCTGACCGTCTATTTGAAGATACGGGGATTCGCAGATCCAGACCTCACTCTCCCCCCTCGAGCAAGCATCCAACAGAGCGCTCCGGAAAAACCATTCCAACATGGCCGGTCGTCGCAGCTCCTCTGCTCGCTCTCCTCGCTCCAAGCCGGGGGACTGGGAAGAGTGTTCAGTTCCCCATAGCCGTTTGATCGAGTTACAAACCCAAGGGTTTCTCCCACCGGCGTTCATGGTCCCCGTCCGAGCCAGAATAGCCACCTATAACGGCGGGGAACATGCGGAGGGATCTCCTAATCCATCTCCAGAGGAGCGAATATGCCTCATCCCGCATCTGCTAAGGGGCGTCGGGTTTCCAATCCACCCGTTCCTTCGCGGGCTCACGAGTTCTCGGCCTCGGTTGCACAACTTTACCCCTGCCTCTATACTACATATAGCAGGGTACGTTGCCCTTTGTGAGATATTTTTAGGCTACGAGGCTCACTTCGGGTTATGGAAGAAGCTGTTCTGCCTTGTCCCTCGCAACCAGGGAGAATCCCTATGTCAGGTGGGCAGGGCGGAAGTATGGCGCATTGCCGAGACCGGATACCTATCCGGCACTCCCAAGAAGGCACCAGAGAACTGGCCTTCAGAGTGGTTCTACATTGACGACGTTCCCCTTCCGGATCCAGTCCGGACAGGTCTCCCCCAGTTCAGTAATGCCCCGCCGAGGGCACGTCTAAGCTGGCGCCCCCGAGGCCCCCAAGAGGAGGATACCAGGGAAATACATTACCTGATGAGCAGGATAAAGTTACTGGCCAAATCCGGACTGACGATAGTCGAGGTTATGGCAATATGCATAATACGGGGAGTGCAACCGCTTCAATATCGGGGGAAGCCCATGTGGCACTTCAACGGGGAAGATGATGCCATCCGTGGGCCATAAGGGTCTGACTCCGCCCTTTGCTTCCGGCAAGGATATTGTCCGATTTATACAAAGGGGAAGAGGAAGAATTCCTTCACATCAAACCGCGAGATGGATTCTCCATGCACAACCCCCCAAACTGGGTAAGTTGCCATTCCTTTCCCCGCGTCACTTATTGTGGCATTCTTCGCTAAGATTACCTGCATCGATATTCCTGAGCAGGAACTGAGGAGGGCCGTAGAAGGAATCTCCAGCCCCTCCCCGCAGCCAGAGAACCCTGGAAGGGCCCTAGATCCAGGACTCGAAGAAGATCCGGATATTACCGTGGAGCTTGTCAACGGGATATTTTATCAAGCGAGCTACGATGGCGCCTCAGTGGCCATTATTGCCGACTATCCCGGACCGCTGCCTACGTCGCCCGTAAGCCAAGCTCAAAAACCCTATCCTCCAAAGAGGACTCCCTTCAGATGTCATGCCTTACCCTTGAAGTGTCGTGTTTTTGCAGAGACGACGGTCGGAGCGTGGGGCCGAGCCCCTAGGGACTCGTCGGCCAAGGGCGTCCGGATCGGGCAGGCTCAAGAGGAAGGCGGTAAGGGTCGACTCGCCGCTACAGATATAAGGCAAAAACCTGTGCTGCGATTATGGTATTTTTGAATTATAACAACGCCCTTTGTGTCCTGGCAGGAAGAGGAGCAGCCGGACTATATCCGGGGATCCTGCCAACCATGCGTCCACCAGCCGGATTCCGGAACCGGCTTCGAGAGCGGAGGTGGGAGCGGGGCCGATGCCGCATAGTTCTCCGACAGAGGATGCGAATATGCTCTCCGCCACAAATTCCGAAGTAGAGAGCGCCATGAATCACCGGCGTCGACGGGCCGTACTTCGGAACAACATCTTTTCCGAAGAGGCATTAAACGCCTTCAATTCGGGAGAGAACAACATCTTTTTCGAAGAGGCATTTAACACCTTCAATTCGGGAGACGCATACATCCGAGCTGCTCAAGGCGGGCTTGCCCGAGCGACGGACCAGTATACCAAAGATATACGGGTAAGAAAATTTGATAAGCATGTGTAGCAGTAGCCCCTGAGACTTGAAACGGTTGGAACTACACAGGTCCTTATAGATAAGAATGAGCAATTGTCTCGGGAGCTGGAGGAGTGCAAGGCCGAGCTGAGGGCCGCAGCTGCCAAGTTAGAGGAATCCCAAAAGCCCTCATCTGGTAACATTTGTCGCAATTGTATGAAGATGCACCAATTAGTAAATGGCTGATATGACAAGTCTAATGTAAAATTTTGCGCACAATCACAGGGTGAATCCGGAGGACGTAAGAGATGACGAATCACATCTTAAAAGGCAGCTGAAGGATGGCGAGCGCATTCTTACGCAAGTTAGGTAGGAGAAGAACAATCTTCAAGATGCCAAAGTCCGGTGGGACGTGGAGTTAAAAGACCTCCGCGCTCGGTGGCGGACTCCGTGAAGGAGAACAAAAGGCTTCGACAGCGGCATTTACGGTAAGTGCCTAGAGCGAACTATAGTATAGTTCGGTAGCGGAAGTATATTGAAAGGATTTTGCTTGTAGGAATGTTAACGGGTGCATACGAGGAGGAGATGCCCTCATCTGCAGGCGATTTACTACAAGACCTCTTACAACTTCACGAGCGAGCTTGGCAGGTGATGCAGGGCATTCTCAGGCCTTGTGGCCATCAAGCCTCCTGCTGAATGGCATGGGGGAGCTTGTGGACATACTTCAAGGAGCACGGCCGCGCTTCCGGTTGTGGAAGATGTTAGCCTGCCGGCAAGGTGCAAGAAAAGCCTGGGCTATGGTGAAGACGCGCTACACCAAGATGGACCCGAACCATATGGCCGAAGTCAGACCGGCGGGGCCAGATGGGCAAGAAATTCACGTGAGTCTTGTATATGACCAGGTAGCGTTAGCCGCGAAGTATTCTCAACAGGATTGTAAGCTAGATAGCCTGTTGGATGGTATAGAGGAGGAATATAGTCAGTCCAAGTAGTGTGTAATTCAATGAACATAAGTAGTCCCTAGCCGGATTAAAATCATTTGTCATGGCGGACCTTTTCGCTTTAGCCCCCGGATCCTATAGTCCGGGGTGTGTCCGAATACCCACTCAGTTATACAGAACCGGGGTATAAGTGGACACCAGGCGTAGGGGTCATAAGTGCTTGAACATACAAGTACCCAACTAGTTATGTTATATTACATGGATAGTAAGAAACATCTTCCAGGGAGAATAGTTTCGTTAGGGGTTCCTTTCCCTGGGTACACATGCGACGATGCACATTTCCGGGACTGCGAACAAGGGTGCAGGATACAAAACTTCGGGGATTGATGTTGTAATAAATGAATACATCTTTTGTTCACCGACCGAATATTCTCTTAAGGAAGCTAGCTCGCTTCACCCACCGAGGTACACATCCGACTGAACCGGCAGTAACAATCGCAGAGGTGCTCCCCTTATGCCCTAGCCGAATTAACGGGAACGTAGGGCATAAACACAAGAGCCAGGCAACCCAGCTTGGCCACATCTTAAGTCATATTGGTGCATATAATGGTGAAGAAAAGGCACATATGGAAAAAGAAACGCATATGTGATGGGCAAAAGGCCATTAGAGTAATTATTTTTAGCTTCCGTATAGGAAGCCCCCAGGTATTACTTACACACATAGTGCGGCCGGAAGGATCTGGGAGTCCGTACTGTATTAAATACTTTGTGTGAAGAGGAAAAAAGGCCGAGAAAGGAAAAGGGAGGGAGCATAATTAAAAAGGAGGGTTAAGGAGACGAACACTTAGTTTGGCGCTAGGCGTAGAATCTCTGGAGTTTGGCCACGTTCCATGGGTTCGGCTTGAGTCTGTTATCGGATGCATTACGTAAGTAGTACGCTCCTCCGGTGAGAACTTTGTCAATGACGAAGGGACCTTCCCACTTGGGTTTGAGCTTGTCCTTCTTCTTCTCCGGTAGGCGTAGAACGAGCTCGCTAATATTATAAGTTTTGGCCCGCACTTCTCTGCTTTGGTATCGTCGAGCCTGCTGTTGATAGAATGCAGATCGGGCTTTTGCGACGTCGCGCTCTTCCTCCAGGGCATCCAAGTTATCCTGCCGATCTAACTCGGCTTCCTTCTCTTCGTACATGTGTATGCGTGGCGAATCATGTATTATGTCGCAGGGTAGTACTGCTTCCGCGCCGTACACCATAAAAATGGTGTATATCCGGTGGTGCGATTCGGCGTGGTCCGCAGCCCCCAGAGTACGGAGTCGAGCTCCTTGACCCAGTGCGTATCCGACTCTGTCAAGGATCGCACTAATCTTGGTTCGATGCCGCTCATGATGGGACCGTTTGCCCATTCGACCTGGCCGTTTGTTTGGGGATGGTAGACGGAAGTGTAGTCGAGCTTAATGCCCATTTTGCCGCACCAATTTTTCACTTCATCGGCTGTGAAATTGGAGCCATTATCAGTGATGATGCTGTGGGGGACGCCGTACCGGTGTACGACCCCGGATATGAAGTCTATTACTGGTCTGGATTCGACCGTTTTGACTGGTTTGGCTTCTATCCATTTGGTGAACTTGTCCACCATGACCAACACGTATTTTTTCTTATGGCTTCCCCCTTTAAGGGGTCCAACCATGTCTAGCCCCCAGACCGCAAAGGGCCAAGTTATGGGGATTGTTTGGAGAGCGGTAGGGGGCATATGACTCTGATTGGCAAAGAGCTGGCAACCGACGCAGTGTTGGACAAGGTCCTGTGCATCTGCTCGGGTAGTCGGCCAATAGAAGCATGTACGGAAGGCTTTGCTGACTAGTGCTCCAGCCGCGGCGTGATGTCCGCCCAGTCCGGCATGGATTTCGGCCAAGAGCTGCCGCCCTTCCTCTTCGGAGATGCATCTTTGGAGCACTACGGTCGCATTTTTCTTGTAGAGTTCCCCTTCATGGACTTTGTAAGCTTTAGAACGCCGGACGATGCAGCGTGCTTCATTTTGGTCTTCGGGGAGCTCCTGCCTGTTTCGGTAGGCCAAGAAAGGCTCGGTCCACGGGGCGATTACAGCCATTATTTCGTGGGCCGAGGATATTATTTCGGTGGTGGAGCCTCCGATTATGTCTGATAGTTCAGAATCTGGGGGTGTGTTCGGATCCGTTCTAGTATTGCCGGACTCCCCTTCCCATACTACGGATGGCTTGAACAGCCTTTCGAGGAATATGTTAGGTGGGACAGGGTCGCGTTTAGCGCCGATGCGGGCGAGAATGTCCGCCGCTTGGTTGTTTTCTTGAGCCACATGGTGGAATTCGAGCCCCTCGAACCGAGCTGACATTTTGAGGACGACATTACGGTAGGCCGCCATTTTTAGATCCTTGGCGTCAAAGTCTCCGTTGATTTGTGATATTGCAAGGTTTGGATCCCCGCTCACTTCCACGCGTTGAATGCCCATAGAGACTGCCATCTGGAGACCGTGCAACAGAGCCTCATATTCGGCCGCATTGTTGGAGTCTGTGTATAATATTTGGAGGACGTACTGGATCGTGTCTCCGGTGGGAGACGTCAGGACTACACCTGCTCCCAATCCGGCCAGCATTTTAGAGCCGTCGAAGTGCATGATCCAGTTAGAGTACGCGCCGTACTCTTTAGGGAGCTCGGCTTCTGTCCATTCGGCGACAAAGTCAGCCAGTACTTGCGACTTGATGGCCCGCCGTGGTTTGTATGTTTTGTCGAATGGAAGGAGCTCGATGGCCCATTTAGCAATCTGACCCGTAGCGTCGCGGTTATTTATTATGTCACTGAGTGGTACTTCGGAGGCCACCGTAACTGAACACTCTTGAAAGTAGTGTCGTAGCTTCCGGGATGCCATGAAGACCGTGTATGCTATTATTTGATAGTGTGGGTATCGTGATTTGCATGGGGTGAGGACCGTGGATACGTAATAAACCGGCTTCTGGAGCGGGAATTTGTACCCGTCAACCTCTCATTCGACGACGAGCACTGTGCTTACAACTTGATGTGTTGCGGCTATGTACAACAACATAGGTTCGCCGATACTTGGCGCTGTTAGGATTGGATTACTGGCCAATAAGGTCTTTTTTCATCCAGTCCGGACGCGGCTGCATCCGTCCACACGAAGTGTTCGGTGTGCCGGAGAAGGCGGTAAAGAGGTAATGCCTTTTCTCCTAACCTGGACATAAAGCGGCTCAAAGCAGCCACGCATCTAGGCAGTTTCTGGATGTGCTTGAGGTCTGTTGGTATAGCCAACTGCGACAGAGCTCGGATTTTTGCCGGATTCGCTTCAATTCCTCTATTGGAAACAATGAAGCCCAGCAGTTTCCTAGAGGGGACGCCGAAAACGCATTTTTCCGGGTTCAGCTTGATGTCGTATGTCCAGAGGTTATCGAATGTAAGCCTCAAGTCATCTATTAGGGTTTCGACGTGTCTTGTTTTTATGACCACGTCGTCCACGGATGCCTCCATTGTTTTTGCCGATTTGCTTTTCCAGGCATGTTGGAATCATGCGTTGATAGGTTGCACCGGCATTCTTAAGCCCGAGAGGCATAGTGTTGAAGCAAAAAGGGCCATATGGCGTTACGAAAGCTGTTGCAGCTTGGTCAGACTCTGCCATTTTTATTTGATGGTATCCAGAGTATGCGTCGAAGAAACACAGCGAGTCGTGTCCTGCCGTGGCATTGATGATTTGATCGATGCGAGGGAGGGAAAGGGATCTTTGGGGCAAGCCTTGTTGAGGTCTTTAAAGTCGACACATAGGCACCAGGATTTGTCCTTCTTTGGTACCATTACCAGATTTGCCAGCCAATTCGGATGCTTGATATCTCTGATGAATCCGGCCTCGAGTAGTTTGGCTAGCTCTTCCCCCATGGCTTGTCGTTTGGGCTCTGAAAACCGCCTTAGAGTCTGCTTGACCGGTTTGTATCCTTTTAGTATATTGAGGCTGTGTTCGGCCAATCTGCATGGGATGCCCGTCATGTCCGATGGGTGCCAGGCGAAAATGTCCCAATTCTCGCGTAAGAAGTCTCACAGTGCAGCGTCCATTGCGGGGCTCAACTGTGTCCTGATGGAAGCTGTCTACATGGGGTCCGTTGGATGGACTTGGAATTTGGCTATCTCGTCTGCGGGTTTAAATGAGGTGGACTTGGGTTGCTTGTCGAGTATCACGTCGTCCCTGTCCACGTTTGACCTAAGTGTTGCTAGTTCTTCGGCCGCTAGGGCTTCGAATAATGCTTCCAGGGCTAGTGCTGCGGTCTTGTTTCCGGCGCGAAGTGCGACGTCTGGACCACGCTAGAGTGATGATTCCATTGGGTCCGGGCATTTTAAGCTTCATGTACCCGTAATGGGGTATAGCTTGAAAGCTTGTAAACGCGTCCCGCCCTAGAAGGGCGTGGTATCCGCTGCTAAAAGGAGCCACTTGGAATGTGATTTCTTCGGACCTATAATTCTACGGGGTGCCGAATACCACATCGAGTGTGATTTTTCCCGCACAACGCGCTTCCCTACTAGGGATAATTCCCCTGAAGGTTGTGTCGCTTTGTTCAATGCGGCTTTTATAAATTTCCATCTTGTTGAGTGTTTCTACATAGATCAAGTTTAATCCATTTCCGCCGTCCATGAGTACTTTAGTGAGCTGAAAGCCATCCACGATTGGGCTAAGGACCAGAGCGGCTGGTGCCCGGACAGTCTGGAAACGAGGTTCATCACTGGCATTGAAAGTTATAGCAGTGTCGTCCCATGGGTTTATTTTTGCCACATGGCAAATTCCAGTGAGCTCGATCAGCTCGCTTGCACCTATCGTTTGAGGCAAAAGTATCAAGACCGTTAGTACCGTATTGTGTTCGTTGGCGGGATGTTGTTCTGCTTTATGGCTTCCAAGAAGGTCCTCGCCACTTTTTGCGACCTGCCGGAGTATCCAACATGCCCTAAGGCTATGAGTTGGTGTTGTGTCCGGAGTACTTTGGAGTTTACATGTCCCATTGAGCCATTCTTCAGATACGGTTCCCCGCCCTGGGGTGGGCTTTGGTTTCTTGGGGATTTGATCGGCCGACTTACGAGAGTTCGCTCGTTTAGTTCGGACAAAGGTTTTGGTGAGAGCCGGACTATCCCAAAATTATGTTTGGGTCTTCCAGGCGCTTTCCATCGCACAGTACTTCTGTACTATGGTTGCCAAGTCCGCAAAGTGTACTATGTCACGGCGACTTATAGCATTAAGGATTCCTTTGTTCGTGCAGTTTTTGCAGAAAAGTGAGACTACGTCCTCCTCGCGACAGTCCTTGACCTTGTTTAGCACAAGGAGGAATCTGGCCCAGTAATGATGTACTGTCTCCTGGGGCTCTTGCCTGATATGGGAGAGACGGTTTAAGTCCGTGTGGGTGGGAATAGCTGAATCCGGATTCTGATCCGCTCTAGCACCCAGGGGCATGGGAGCTTCCGAGCCCGACAGCTCGGGATCCGGGGTGCTGCCCAATTTCTCCGGCCCAATGCCCGATTCTAAGTCCAGGATCCGGGTCATGTATTCCCTTGGGCGGGTGTCCTGCTGAGGGAGCTCGGTGATCCGGACATAATTGGTCCTCAGAATTGAGGGGTAATCCGTGTGTGGTTCCTCCACTACCGCTATCTCATGGGTGGCCGGCGGGGATTTAATGTCCCTATGGTCGAGTTTAAGCCCGATCCGGTCATAGTCCGTAACGACTCCCAAAGCGGCGATGTGATCCAAGAGCTCACTAAGGGAGGAGAGCTCTATCGGATCCATCTGTTTGGCGAGTTCCGAATTGACGCTGGTTATGCGCGTGATGACCCGAGAGGCCATCGTCGGCGTAACTGGCGATGGGGCAGCCATGATGAAGCCACCAAGTCGGAGAGTTTGGCATACAACCAGCGCTCCCCCAGAGGTAATGTTGTCCTTGACAACGAGATGAGCCATCGAGCCTTGCAGCAACGACACAGAGGAACTCCCAATGAAAGCACCATTGTCGGTGTCAAAACCGGCGGATCTCGGGTAGGGGGTCCCCATCTGTGCGTCTTAGGCTGATGGTAACATGAAGCAAGGGACACAATGTTTACCCAGGTTCGGGCCCTCTCGATGGAGGTAAAACCCTACTTCCTGCTTGATTAATACTGACGATATGAGTAGTACAAGAGTAGATCTACCACGAGATCGTAGAGGCTAAACCCAAAGAGCTAGCCTATGATGGTATGATTGTAATTGTGATCGGCCTTCTAAGGACCAACCTCTCCAGTTTATATAGACACCAGAGAGGGCTAGGGTTTACATGGAGTCGGTTACAAGGAAGGAAATATAATATCCGGATCGCCAAGCTTGCCTTCCACGCCAAGGAGAGTCCCATCAGGAGATGGGACGGAGTCTTGAGTCTTGTATCTTCACGCTTCAATAGTCCGGACGATGTATACAGTCCTGCTGTCCGGATACCCCCTAATCCAGGACTCCCTCAGCCATCATCACCGGAGGCCATGGAGGAGGATCCCGGAGGGGGCCATCATCGCCATGGAGGCCAAGGACCAGAGGGAGAACCTCTCCCCATCTAGGGGGAGGCCATGGAGGAGGAAGCACAAGGGGGAGACTCTCTCCCCCTCTCTTTCGGTGGCACTAGAGTGCCACCGAGGGCATCATCGTCGCGGTGATCGTCTTCATCAACATCACCATCATCATCACCATCCTCATCACTTTTATGTGGTACACTCTCCCCCTACTTGAACATGGTGCTTTATGCCACATATTATGATCCAATGATGTGTTGCCATCCTATGATGTTTTGAGTAGGTTTCTTTTGTCCTTTTGGGTTGATTGATGATATATATTGGTTTGAGTTGTATGTTTTATTTTGGTGCTATCCTATGGTGCCTTCCGTGCCGCGCACACGTGAGGTATTCCCGCTGTAGGGTGTTGCAATACGTTCATGATTCGCTTATAGTGGGTTGCTAGAGTGACATAAGCTTAAACCCGAGTAAGGGGGTTGTTGCGTATGGGATAAAGGGGACTTGATGCTTTAATGCTATGGTTGGGTTTTACCTTAATGATCTTTAGTAGTTGCGAATGCTTGCTAGAGTTCCAATCATAAGTGCATATGATCCAAGAAGAGAAAGTATGTTACCTTATGCCTCTCCCTCATATAAAATTGCAATGAAGACTACCGATCTTGTTAACAATTGCCTAGGATAATTCCGCACACCGATCCATCATCATTCCACACTCACTATTTGTAATATATAGTAATATATTCTAAATTTATGATAACAACACCTACTTCTATGTTTTAGTTCTCCGATATCATGCAAAGTTACCACTTCATACCCATAATGTAGTTTTATTTCTCGTTTCTCGTTGGAAGCAAACGTTCAGTGTACGTAGAGTCATATCAGTAGCAGATAGGACTTGAGAGAATATTGATCTTACCATTAGCTCCTTGTGGGTTTGACACTCCATACTTATCACTTCCACCTTTGGGAATTGCTATGATGATTCCCTGTACTTGGGGATTATCAAGCTCTTTTCTGGCGACGTTGCCAGGGAGCAATAGTGTGGGGTTAATATTTTCATGTATGCTTGTGTGCTTTCTTCACGAAGTAGATTTTGTTTTCCCTTTTTGTTTTCTTTAATTCTTGGGTGAAACAAACAAAAAATTACAAAATTAAAATAACAAAAAGAAAATTTACTTGCCTCTTATGCCTAAAAACTTTTGCAAAAAGAGAAGTGATTGGAAGGTTATGCATTGGAGAAGTGAGGGTCGACCTTGAACACTTGTGTTCATGCTCATGGAAACAATGTAGAATTTTTCATGCAAGTTTCACAAAAAATAAGTATCCCCTTGTATATATTCATTTATTATAAAAATAATGTGCCAAGTTTTGGTTGTAGGATGTTTAGATTGTTTGTTTGCTATGTGCAGTGCAAAAACATAAACTTTGGCTGTAGTACATGAGCTCTCATTTTTTAAAGGAAGATTAAATGCCTATGAAACTTCTTACAAAATACTTCTATACAAATTTTTTAAATTTTGCTATTTTTTAGAATTTTTGGAGTTACAGAAGTATAAGAAAGTTGCAGATTACTACAGTCTGTCAAGTTTTTGACACATTCTGTTTTCTACGTGTTGTTCACGTATTTTGATGAATCTATGGGTAGTATCGGGGGGTATGGACCATGGTGAAGTTGTAATACAGTAGATATAATGCTAATATGAAATTGGAATGAATTTACAATAGTACCTAAAGGTAGCAATTTTCTTTATTATATTAACGGATCTCACATAGTATTTTTTGAGTTTTGTGTGGATGAAGTGTTCGAAGAATGAGGAGTTACCGATATGAGAAGAACAATGAGAGGCAAGAGTTCAAGCTTGGGGATGCCCAAGGCACCCCAAGTAAATATTTCAAGGATACTCAAGCATCTAAGCTTGGGGATCCCCTGGTTGGCATCCCATCTTTCTTCCTCAACAATTATAGGTATACCTCGGTTTTTGTTTTGTTCACATATCATGTGTATTTTGTGTTTATCTATCTTTTCTTTTCCTTTATGCTCCATGCTAGTATGATATAGCCCTTCATTGATTTGTAGAATGCTCTTTGTGCTTCACTTAAATTATTTGAGTATGACTTTGTAGAATGCTTCTTGTGCTTCGCTTATATATTTTGAGCTTGGATGTTGATAAATATATATTAGAATGCTCTATGAACTTCAATAATATCTTCTAGAGTATGAATAAAATTATCATCGAAGTGGGTTTGGAAGAGTGTCAACTCTAGGTAATGATCCCACTATCTTGGAGGGCGTTGAATCTTATAATATTTATGAAAGTGGATTCGGAGAGGTCATGACTTTATTTAATGATGATTCCACTATTTCGGAAGAGGTTCCAATTAATTATGAGAACAAAGTTGCTTGATGACATGTATGCTATAAAGAATAATGATAACCATGAAACTTGTCATCTTGATTTTAATTTTGAATTGGATTTTGCCTCAAATGATAGTTATTTTGTTGAGTTTGCTCCCACTACTATTCATGATATTAAATTTACTTATGTGGAGAGTGGTAAAATTTATATGCTTGTGGATCATGAAAAGAATGCTTTGTGTGATAGATATATTGTTGAATTCATTCATGATGCTACTGAAAATTATTATGAGGGAGGAATATATGCTTGTAGGTGTTGAAAATCTTGAAGTTATGCTTGTTTTGCCTTCCTAGGCTAGGTGATTCTTGTTCCCATAAGTTGTTTGCTCACAAAATCCTTATGCATAGGAAGTGTGTTAGACTTAACTGTGCTAGTCATATTCTTCATGATGCTCCCATTATGTTTCAATTCTTATATTTTTATGTGAGCATCATTGAAATCATCATGCCTAGCTGAAAAGGCATTAAAGAAAAGAGCTTGTTGGGAGACAACCCAATATTTATCCTTATTATTTTTGTGTGTTCACATGATTAAGCTACTATAGTAATCATGTTTTATAGCTTTTGTTTCAATAAAGTGCCAAGTAAGACCTTTGGGATAGCTTACGGTGATAGTTGATTTGATCTTGCTGAAAAACAGAAACTTTTGCGCTCATTGCTAGAATTTTAATAAATCACAGAAGCGTGCTTTTCATCTGATTTTTTTTAAAAAGACTGATATACAAATTTCCTAGGTTTTCCTAAATTTTCAGGATTTTTGGAGTAGCAGAAGTATGGTTGTTGTTCAGTCATTACAGATTGTTCTGTTTCTGGCAGATTCTGTTTTCAATGCATAGTTTGCTTGTTTTCTAGTTTCTATGGCTTATATTGCTCAATATAAATTGTAGAAATGATATGGTACAGTAGGCATTGTATGAGAACAATTATGAATCTTGCCTTTTACAGTACCAAAGTGAATGATTTACTCTTTATCATACTAACCCATCTCACAAAGTTCCGTTAAGTTTTGTGTGATTGAAGTTTTCAAGTTTTGGGTGAGAGAATAATGAGTGGAGATACCCTAAGCTTGGGGATGCCCAAGGCACTCCAAGGTAATATCCAAGGAAGAATCAAGCGCCTAAGCTTGGGGATGCCCCGGAAGTCATCCCCTCTTTCGTCTTCAAAACCATCGGTATACCTTACTCGGAGCTATATTTTTATTCGTCACATGATATGTGTTTTGCTTGGAGCGTATTTTCATTTTACTAGCTGTTTGAATAAAATCATTGGATCTGAAATCTTCAATAAGAGAGAGTCCTCCCATGGCTAGTTAATTATTTTACTACTCATTGTTTTTCACTTATATCTTTTGGAGTAGTTTGTCATTTACTCGCATGCTTCACTTATATCCTATGAGTAAATGGTTGAATGAATTGAATATCATAGATTTGAAATTATATATGCTTCATATGCTTATCCCATGGGGAGTAATGACTTCACTTATAATAAGTATAGGTGGTGAATTTATTGGAAGCTAGCAAACATAGTATTGGTTACTTGAACAATTCATGAAAGAATATTGAAGGAAGAGAGATTTCAGATATAAATACACTATCTTGGACATCTTTAGTAATTGTGAGCACTCATTAAAATATGACATGCTAAAAAGTTGATGTTGGACAAGGAAGACAATATAATGGCTTATGCTTTCTTATATCCAAATAGAAGTTATATTGTCATGGATCCTCCAACATGTTGAGCTTGCCTTTCCCTCTCATGCTAGCCAAATTCTTTGCACCAAGTAGAGATACTACTGGTGCTTCCACACATCCCTTAAACCAGTTTTGCCATGAGAGTCCACCATACCTACCTATGGATTGAGTAAGATCCTTCAAGTAAGTTGTCATCGGTGCAAGCAATACAAATTGCTCTCTCTAAATATGTATGACCTATTAGTGTGAAGAAAAATAAGATTTATACAAACTTGTGATATCGAAGAAATAAAAGCGATAGACTGCATAATAAAGGTCTTTATCACAAGCGGCAATATAAAGTGACGTTCTTTTGCATTAAGATTTCGTGCATCCAACCATAAAAGCGCATGACAACCTCTGCTTCCCTCTGCGAAGGGTCTATCTTATGGTGATCATCACCTTTCCTTTTTTACACTTTTTCCATTGGCAAGCACTATGTGTTGGAGAAACCCGGATATATATATATATATATCCACTTGGATGTAGGTTTTCATGAAGTAAAAGGTTGGGAGGTGAAACTATAAGCCCCTATCTTTCTCTATGTCTGATTAAAACTTTGAACCCATAAATATCACGTGAGTGTTAGCAATTGTGAAAGATTATATGATAGTTGAGTATGTGGGATTTGCTAAATCAAAGCTCTTACATAGACCCTTCCTGAAAATAAGATGAATTTCAATTGTTCGATGACTAAGAACATGGTTTGTTAGTTTTCAAGAAACTTTATGGTATATACTTTAATTTGTGAATAGCTTGTTACTCGATCATGAGAAGTTTTATGAGATGAGCTACTGTTTATGACAGAGAATAATACTAGATAAAGTGTATGTAACTTTCATTGATTAAACTTGTGCACTTGATAGCATTCACCCTTCATAAATTATTTTCTTTTATCATTTACCTACTCAAGGACGAGCAGGAATTAAGCTTGGGGATGCTGATACGTCTCCGACATATCTATAATTTATGAAGTATTCATGCCATGTTTACAACAATTCCATATGATTTTGTTATGATTTAATTATAACTAAACTGGATTGACGTTGTTTTCAGCAGAACTACCATGGTGTTGTTTTTGTGCAGAAATAGAAGTCTTCGGAACGAGCTGAAAATTAACGGAGATTTTTCCTGGAAAATATGAAAAATACGGGAAGTAAAAGATATGGAAAAGGAGTCCCGGGGCCATCACAAGGGTGGGGGGGTGCACCCCTCGACCTTGTGACCGCCTTGTGGGGCCCCCTGACGTGAAACCCACGCCAACTCCTCATATAAATCCAGAAAACCCCAGAACAGATGGGAGATAGGGAGTTCCGCCGCTGTAAGCCTCTGTAGCCTCGAAAAACCAATCTAGGCCCTCTCTGGCACCCTGCCGGATGGGGCCATCATCACCGCAGGCCATGGAGGAGGATCCCAGAGGGGGCCGTCATCGCCATGGAGGCCAAGGACCAGAGGGAGAACCTCTCCCCATCTAGGGGGAGGCCATGGAGGAGGAAGCACAAGGGGGAGACTCTCTCCCCCTCTCTTTCGGTGGCGCCGGAGTGCCACCGGGGGAATCATCACCGCGATGATCGTCTTCATCAACATCACCATCCTCATCTATTTTACGCGGTCCACTCTCCCGCACCCCGCTGTGATCCCCTACTTGAACATGGTGCTTTATGCTACATATTATGATCCAATGATGTGTTGCCATCCTATGATGTTTTGAGTAGGTTTCTTTTGTCCTTTGGGTTGATTGGTGATATATACTGGTTTGAGTTGTATGTTTTATTTTGGTGTTGTCCTATGGCGCCTTCCGTGCCGCAAACACGTGAGAGATTCCCGCTATAGGGTGTTGCAATACGTTCATGATTTGCTTATAGTGGGTTGCTAGAGTGACATAAGCTTAAACCCGAGTAAGGGGGTTGTTGTGTATGGGATAAAGGGGACTTGATGATTTAATGCTATGGTTGGGTTTTACCTTAATGATCTTTAGTAGTTGCGGATGCTTGCTAGAGTTCCAATCATAAGTGCATATTCCGTATGTTAGCTGATGCCTCTCCCTCGTATAAAATTGCAATGACGACTACCAATCTTGTTAACAATTGTGTAGGATGATTCCGCACACCGATCCATCATCATTCCAAACTCACTATTTGTAATATATAGTAATATATCCTAACTTTATGATAACATCACCTACTTTTATACTTTAGTTCTCCGATATCATGCAAAGTTACCCTCTTCATACCCACGATGTAGTTCTCGTTTTGTCGTTGGAAGCAAACGTTTGGTGTACGTAGAGTCGTATCAGTGGCACATAGGACTTGAGAGAATGTTGATCTTACCTTTAGCTCCTTGTGGGTTCGACACTCCATACTTATCACTTCCACCTTTGGGAATTGCTACGATGATTCCCTGCACTTGGGGATTATCAATCCGTCAGATATAAATCGGACGGCCTATATTGCAGGATGGCAGGCACACCATCATCACCAACTCTGTTTTCTATAAGAGAAAAGAGTCCCAGGGCAATGCTGCTCCTAGCTTCCTGTTGAATTGAGCGGCCGCTTTCCGCTTACACTTTTCCTCGCGATAGGCAGCTCACTCCGCCCTCCTCTTCTCCCTCTCGCCCTCCTTTGTGCATAGAACTCGTGTTCCTTGATGATGTCATGTGGGAAGTGTTGGCGCCACAGCGCCATGGCTTCCTCGTCCATCTCGGCGATGCTGAGATGGTGCTCCCACCTCCGGTTGTCGCGACGATCCTCGTCGGTGATAAGTGATACGTCCACTTTGCATCATGTTTTCCTACTGTTATTTATGATGTTTGTAACCATAATAATGCTTTTTGGAGTAATTCTAATGTCTTTTCTCTCATAATATGCAAGGTATACACAAAGAGGGAGAATTTCGACAGCTGGAAATCTGGACCTGGAAAAGCTACGTCAGGCCACCTATTCTACACAACTCCAAACAAGCTGAAACTTCATGGAGATTTTTTATCAAATATATGAGGAATATTGGAGCAAATACCTACCAGCAGGGCCCCACCAGGTGGGCACAACCCACCTGGGCGTGCCAGGGAGCCCAGGCGCGCCCTGGTGGGTTGTGCTCACCCATTCCCACCTCCGGTGCCCATCTTCTGGTATATAAGTCCTTTTTACCTAGAAAAAATAAGGATAGGACTTTCGGGACGGAGCGCCGCCGTCTCGGGGTGGAACTTGGGCAGGAGCACTGTTGCCCTCCGGTGGAGCGATTCCGCTGGGGGAACTTCCCTCTCGGAGGGGAAATCATCGGTATCATCATCACCAACAACTCTCCCATCTTGGGGAGGGATATCTTCATCAACATCTTCACCAGCACCATCTCATCTCAAACCCTAGCTCATCTCTTGTGTTCAATCTTGTTACCGGAACTATAGATTGGTGCTTGTGGGTGACTAGTAGTGTTGATTACATCTTGTAGTTGATTACTATATGGTTTATTTGGTAGACGATTATATGTTCTGATCCAATATGCTATTTAATACCCCTCTGATCTTGAGCATGCTTATCATTTGTGAGTAGTTACTTTTGTTCTTGAGGTCACGGGAGAAATCATGTTGCAACTAATCATGTGAACTTGATATGTGTTCGTTATTTTGGTAGTATGTATTTTGTGATTCCATTAGTGGTGTCATGTGAACATCGCCTAAGGGAATGCATTGTGGAGTAGCAATTAGATGATGGGTTGCGAGAGTGACAGAAACTTAAACCCCAGTTTATGCGCTATTCCGTAAGGGACTGATTGGATCCAAAAGTTTAATGCTATGGTTAGAATTTATTCGTAATACTTTTCTCGTTTTTGCGGATGCTTGCGGGAGGGTTAATCATAAGAAGGAGGTTTGTTCAAGTAAGAACAACACCTAAGCACCGGTCCACCCACATATCATATTATCAAAGTAGCGAACACAAATTGAACCAACTTGGTGAAGTGACTAGATGAAATTCCCATGTACCCTCAAGAACGCTTTGCTTATCATAAGAGACCGTTTTGGCCTGTCCTTTGCCTCAAAAGGATTGGGCTACCTTGCTGCACTTTTGTTACTGCTATCCTTACTTGCTCGTTAAAAATTATCTTGATATCAAACTACTCTGCCACTTATAATTTCAGCACTTGCAGACATTACCTTGCTGAAAACCAATTGTCATTTCCTTTTGATCCTCGTTGGGTTCGACACTCTTACTTATTGAAAAGAGCTACAATTGATCCCCTATACTTGTGGGTCATCAATAAGATGCGGCGGAGGCGCGAGCTCCTGCGCCCGCTCCCGCGTCGGCACGTTGGGGAAGTTCAATGTTCTATGAGGCCACCGGAGGCGCCACGCCGCCGCGTCATACACGTAGACGGCCTCGTGGGCGGTGTCAAAAGTGTCGAGGGCGAGGCGCATCCCGTGGAACTGGATGTCGGCGGAGAAGCCGCCCGAGGGGTGCGCGCGGACGCTGCGGTATCCCCAAGTTACCCAGCAACAAGACAGCATGGTGGCGAGGCGGCGGTGTAGCGACCCGACCTCAGACGGTCAAGTCTCTGTGCTGACATTCGTGGAAGTCGTGGCAAAGAAAACACTCTATTTTTTAGTGTTGACTATTTTTTTTGGCCACGACTTCCACGAATGTCATTCCCTGATTAAACTTGGCAAGCACTTAAAAAATTTACAGTTCTTTGGCACCAAATTTTTCTTGATTTTTTTGAATTTTTTTAGAATTTCCTGTTCATGGTGGTATGATAAGAGCTAAAACTCGGATGGGCACTTACCAACGCTTTTGTCATGAATGCAATTGACATTGACATACAGCTGATGTTTTTCCAAACATTTTCGTATCTTATTTGCATTTTTCTGATTTAGTATGAATTAGTTATGAAGTTTTCAAAGTAATGGTCAAACGGTCAAAGGGCAAAAGCACAAGATGACAAAGTGGGTCGGGCAAGACCACGTGTTTTCAAAAACTAGGGGCAATTCGATTGAGGGGGACACAACTAAGGGTATAAATAGAATTATCCCTAAAAGTAAAGGATAGGCCCTTCGCAGAGGGAAGCAGAGATTTGCAGAGGTGCCAGCTCGAAGCTTCTAAAACAGAGATGAATATAATTTTGAGAGGTATGCTTTCATTGTCAATGTAACGACCGAGAGTTCCCAATATCTTCAATGCTAGACACATTATAGGAGGTTCCCAAACAGAAAGGTAAAGTTTTTACTCCCCCTCCACCAACAAACACAAGCCATGGAGAGCTGAATCCTCGGGTGCCCTTCATACCAACAATGATCCGGGGGAGTTTTGTTTCATTATATTTTGATTTTGATTTTGATCATAGGACTGGGCATCCCAATTACAAGCCACTTTCTCATGAATGAGAAAAACTCATCGTGAGAATAACCCACCTAGCATGGAAGATACTGATCGCCCCCTATCGCTTCATGAGTGATTTGGGCATACAAAACAGATTATTATTTGAAGATTTAGAGTTTGGCACATGCAATTTTTTACTTGGAACGGCATGTAAATACCGCATATAGGTAGGTATGGTGGACTCATATGGAATAACTTTGGGGTCTAAGGAAGTGGATGCACACGCAGTATTCTCTCTTAGTATAGGTGAAGGCTATCAAAAGATCCTAAGCAATCACCACATGTTGGGGGATCCATAACAATATAACTTCTATACAAATATACCCAAACTTAACTCATTATTTGTCTTCCTTGTCCAACTTCAACTAATTTGCTCAAGTTTGGAAATAATTAATGGGGCTCACATCACAGAAGATGTCCAAGATAGTATATTTATATGTGGAATCTCTCTTCCTTCAATATTCTTCCATGAATTGTTGAAGTGACCAATGATGTGTTTGCTAACTTTCAATAAATTTTACCACCTATACTTCTTATATGTGAAGTCATTACTCCCCATGGGATAAGCATATGAAACATATATAATTTCAGATTTATGATATTCAATTCATTCAACCATTTACTCAAAGAATATAAGTGAAGCACGAGAGTAAATGACAAACTACTCCAAAAAGATACAAGTGAAGATCAATGAGTAGTCAAATAATTGAGTAGGTATGTGAAGACTCTCACTCATCTAAGAATTTTAGATCTTCAGTATTTTATTCACATAGCAAGCAAATCCTAATAAAAGAAAATGATGCTCCAAGAAAAACACATATCATGTGATGAATAAAAATATAGCTCCAAGTGACGTTACTGATAATGTTGAAGATGAAAGAGGGGATGCCTTCTGGGGTGTCGACTGAAGCGTCCTTCTCGAATGGCTCTGAGCTCTTGACAGTCGCTAGTGTTGTGGGTATGCAGGTTATGGAAGGCGCAGAACGGTGGGCTGCTCTTGGATGACTCGGGCCGGTTCTTCCGCGAGCACGGCTGCTCCCTTGAGCTTCACCTCCTTGGCCTTGGCTTTCTTATCCTCCGGGTCCGCAGCCGGGAGCTCGAGGAGGGAGAGGCGCCCCTCCTCAGCCCTTGTGCACTTGGTCGCCAGGTTGAACAGCTCCAGAGACGTGCACAACTCCTCGTGGATAGCGAGCTCTTCCTTCATCTTGATGTCGCAGATGCCATCAGAAAACACAAAGATGATGGCCTCGTCCGTCACCTTGGGGATCTTGGGGCGGACGTTGTTGAAGTGCTGGATGTACTTCTGGAGGGTCTCTCCTAGTTGTTGCTTGATGCGGCGCAAGTCACCCGTGGTCGGCGGGCGGTCGCGAGTGCCCTAGAAGTTGGCGACGAAGCGGTCGCACATCTCGTCCTAGGTGGAGGTCGAGCCTGGAGGCAGGTTCAGGAGCCAGGAGCGGGCGCCATCCTTGAGAGCCATGGGAAACCAGTTCTCCATGAATTTCTCGCTGCCGTTGGCCGCCTCGATGCTCAGCTTGTAGAGCTGCAAGAACTCCATGGGGTCGGGGGTGCCGTCGTAGCAAGGAGGCACATCTGGCTTGAACTTGCCAGGCCAAGCGACGCTACGCAGCTCAGGGGTGAAGGCGCGGCAGCCGACCATGGTCACCGGGGCCTTCCTTGGAGCTGGAGCTTGGTCTTGGCGCCCGCGCACCGCTACGGCAAGTGGCGCGGGGCCTTGCCGCAGCATACAGTCCTGGCGCGGTGGTGCGAGGAGTGGCAGAGCGTTCTCTTGTGGTCGAGGGACTTCTTAACAGCTTCTTTCTTCACGCGTGGGCGCCGGACGCGGTGGGTCGCGCCATGGAGCCGCGCGCCTTGGCGCCAGTGCGCTGTCTTGGGGCAGAGGTGGTGGAGGTGCTCCGTGAGCTACATCGCCCGTAGCTGGCGGAGGGTGAGGCAGAGAGAGGGGCGGCGCAGGGGAGCCCCCTGCAGCGTGGACAAGCTCGGTGATGCGGTCGAGCCAGTCCTCGTAGAGGTCGTCGACTGGGCGGTAGCGCAGGAGCTCGTGTGCCATGAGGAGCGCGGCCCGCGCGTCCATGGGAGCGCGACGTGCATGGGACGAGGAACCGGCCGGGGTCAGCGATGGAGTGGCGGTGCGGCCGTCCCGCCGCACCGAGGGGTGCAGCGAGGATGCTTGCTGCTCGTTCCCCGCCAGGCCGGTGGCGGCGTTGGCGGCAGGCAATGGTGAACGACGAGGTGGCCCGCCGACGGGAGCTGTCTGAGCGACGCGGGTGGCAAGGGCAGCCCGGCGCTCAGCACGAGCACGGCGAGCGTCCGCCATGGAGACGACAGAGCAACTGGGCGCGGAGCGACGGAAAGGAAGCTTCGGCGCACCCCTACCTGGCGCGCCAAATGTCGGATCACGGGTTCCGGCGAAACCCTCAAGGTTCGAACACTGGGGTGCGCGCAGAGATTTCCTCCCTACCGGTCCACGTCCTAACTGACTAAGATCTCAAGAACGAACTCGACGAGCTCACAACACAAGAGACACAAGATTTATACTAGTTTGGGCCACCAATGTGGTGTAATACCCTACTCCAGTGTGGTGGTGGTGGATTGCCTCTTGGGCTGATAATGAACAATACAAGGGGAAGAACAGCCTCCTGAGGTTGAGGTGGTCTTGTGCTTGGTGTGTGGCTAAAGATCAGATGAGAGGGATCTCAATCCGTCGAATCCCCCTTCCTATTGTGCTGGCTAATCCTATTTATAGAGGCCCTGGTCCTCTCCCCAAATATTGAGCGGGAAGGGAGCCAACAACGGCCAATTTGAAAGGGGACAGCTAGCACAGCTTATCCTGACAAAAGTAGTCTTCGCCTGCAAAAGGCTCTGGTAGTGACGCCGCCTTGGGCTCCATAGTGACCTCCGTCTTTCCGTCCTTCTAGTCTTGGTCTCGTTGCACCGATATGGAAACCTTTGCTTGATGTCTCGGTACTCCGCGCCTGCGCTTGCCTCCTTAGCACCAAAGAGGAAACAAGGACGCTGTGCGCGCTGGCGCCTGCCTGGTGTCGATCATCATGGCTCATGTCACGAGAGCCTCGCGAGGTTTGCCTTGCCTTGATCTCTCTGCCCCTCGCGAGCCTGCCTGGCGGGGCCGCTCCTGAGGAGGTCTTGCATCGTCCGCCTCGCGAGGCTTAGCCCCTCGCGAGGGTCTTGGATGCCTTGTTGATGAAGATGGGTCGTACAGGCCTGCTAGCATAGCCACGCTGTGGGCCGCAGGCATGCAAGTCTGAGGACCCCTGTTCCCAGAAAGCCGACATAATTCAACAATATAGCACTACTGCAGGATGGTCCAAACGCGACACTACGATCAGAGACCCTTCGATGAAATTGTGTGCGATGCCGTAATCGCAAATAGTGGTGTAAAAAACCGTCAAAAAAGGTGCAAAACGTTTGCGATGACGGATGCATAAAACACGTTTCAAATTTTAGTTTTGTGTGCGATGTAGGGCATACGGTTCAGTTCAATTAACTGTTTGCGATGAGGAGGAACAAAAGAAACAGGAAACCAGATGAAGTGTGTGCGATATACAGCATACGGTTCACTAGGATGAACTGTCTGTGATTAGGCAACACAATGGAAATTGTTCAACTAAACAAGATGTGTGTGATATGCGGCAAACAGGTCCGTAATCAGAAATGTGTGCGAAAACCAATAATAACACAGACGATTGTTGCTAATAAGCCGTGTGCTTTGCTCTGTCTACAAAAGAATAACATGTGTGTATATATATATATAACTGAAATAAACATCGAATTACATAAGTGACTATACAGATTATTTGCACACACCTCAATGAACAATTGCATGCATTCTAAAGTAGGAGAAACAATCGTCTAGTCATCTACTTCTTGTGACGCTCGCGCCACTGCTCTGTGGCTCGATTCGTTGTCTGGGGCAGGAAGAAGACACTTCCTCATGTCAACGATCCGCCCGTACATCTCGTAGCTTGTGTACGTGTCCTTGGCCGCGTACTTGACATGTTGTTCATCCAGTCTCTCATGCCACACACTGTGCCAGGCATTCTTGTCCTTCTTGCTCTCATTCTTCATCTTCATGTAGTAGGGGTCGATGATGGCCGAGGCAAGGTCAACCAGGGAGTTCAGTTTGTTATTGTCACTGCCCCAGACCTTGTACTGGTGCTGGATGTTGAAAAGATTCGGGCATTTCAAGCCTGAAACCTTGAGTGCTTTTAGATCGTTTGTGGTGTCCACCGTAGCGAAACTGTAGTCGGAGGTGTTGATAAACCTGGAGAAACGCTCGGAAGGCCTTGTGGCCAGGTGGCAGTGGTAGATGAGGACGTCATGTTGCACGCACAACTGGGCGACGACAACCTTCTGATCGTGCCCGACACGACCGATGGTGTACTCGAGGTCGAGGCCAACCACTTAGTCTTGTCCTCGGCAAGGAACTGCTCCGTAGTCTGGATGGAGCTCTCCACCGAGAACGGATCATTCGTGTACACCACCGAGAGGGCCTTCCCCCTCACGTGGGTGTCCACTATGTGATGCGTGGTGAACTGCCTGCCATTGTCGTCGTCGGCCACTGGGAGCGCCATTGGAGCCACGGGGATCACCATTGAGACCGTTGTATGTCCTCTCTGCATGTGTCATCGTGCGTGTGCTTATTGTTTCGTGTGACGCGAGAGATGAAGGTAAATGGCAGTAGGAATAAATGGGGGCCGGGCGGCCTGGATTCTCTGCGCGTCCGCACGGCAGTTTTTGCAGCGGGTAACTACAATGTCGCGCCGCGCGTGGCGCAACCGCATGCACACGAACGTGCGTGTTCGTGCGCCTACCCCAAACACTGGCAGCGCACATGGAGGGGCGAGGTCAGAGCACCCGGGGGAACGCGAGAGCAGAGCCGCACGGCGGGACACGAGCAGAGCGCGCCTCGGCCGCCTGAACCGCAAGCAACCACACGCATAGAGCAGTTGAACACAGAGGAAATGGTCGCCTACAAGCCGGCCGACAGTTGCGTCGCTGTGTAGAGAGCAGCCGTGTGCTACTACCTCCATCTTGATCTATAGTCCCCTTTATATTCTGTGCCATACTTTGCCCTCAAATTTAACCAACAAAATGTTAATGCATGTTACAAAAATTATAAAATTGGAAACTATGTTCAAATACGAATCCAAGTATATAATCTTTGGCGACATGCATTCATATTTTATTTGTTAAATCATACTTAGAAACCAGGACGGGGTTATAGTAGGTAATTAAATTGAAAACGTTTTTTTATTAACCGTATGTGTATGTGGCCTTTCGTCCACCTCTCACACGTCTTGTCACCCCGCTGCCGCAGACGGCTTACAGCGCAAGGTTGCACAGCGCGCGGGGGCGTTCTTTTGGCCAAACGGTGGTGCCAATAAACCATCAGTGAGCCCGTCCCGTGCAACCTCGCAGGTTCTCGCGTAAGCTTCCCACCCGACTCGGAGAAATCCCCCAAAATCCCAACGTTTACCGGCCTGCTATATAAACCCTCACGGTCGGCAAATCCTGCGTCGCATTTCCGCCTCCCTCCCTGTAGCTTATCTCATCTGCTTCTCCCACAATCTCCAATGGCACCGGTTCATCGTCGTCGCTTAGCCACTCCGCCGTCATCAGAGGACAGCTCCAGCTAGGAGGCTACATCGCGGCGGCGGCTCAGTCCCCGGCGTAGTGTAGTGCGTGTGGCGTCCCTGTTGGGTGTGCGCGGAACACCCACCACACGCTTCGCCGCCGCTGCTCGTCGGCACCTGTTGCCGGCTGCCGTTGCCGCCACACCACCGTCAAAAGCTAGGGCCATCGCCCGCTCCGCCCCCACAGCCCGTAGGTGGGAGGTGGCCATTGTGGCTGCCACCCCACTGCCGACCATCATGGCCAACACCCGCTCCGCCACCGCGGCCCAAAGGCAGGATGTGGTGGTCGTGGCCGCCACCCCATCATCGGACGCCGTGGTCGCCAGCCCACCGTCGACCGCCGGGGTCATCACCCGCTCCGCCACCGCCGCCCGAAGGCGGGAGGCGGAGGTGGATGCCCGCACGTGCGTCAGCGACCTTGCGCGCTACACCGAGTTCCTGCGGGAGGAGGAGGAGCGCCTCGTCGAGCATGCAAAGAGCCTTACCGCCGTCGTGGCCGCGGTACACGACACCTCAGAGGTGAGGAATCAGGAGATCTACAATGAGAACCACCACTTCGAGAGGGGTCGTCTGGAGCGACAGAGGGTGTTCGCAGTGAGCATCACTGAAGCTGCAGCAGCTGCATGCACCGTATCGCTGTTGTCCAGCTTGTCGGTAGGCTCCTCCTCCTCTGCCTCTTACTGAGCATGCTCGATAGAGGAGAGGCAGCCGAAAGTAGTACAAAGCCCCTCTGTAGTTGTAGTATTTAGGGGCTATTTTGTTATTTCATCTGACTATAGATGTGGTGGAACTGTACAACATACTTAAAATTAGCTAGTATATATAGTTGAACTAGCTATTTCAGTACGTGGTTGGCAACAATTGGGGAAAAGTTTGTTGGTTCAACTATCGAGTTGAACTATTTGTATAAAGAATGATTGCTTAATCTATGAATGAAATATATGCTTAATTACAGAATTCTAGTTGCAAAAATTAGATACTGCTAGTGATTTTTAGCTTCATATTTTGACAAATCGCAGTGTTACAAGGTTGACAAATGACAATGTTACTAGATCAAGAAATGTCAATCTTTCCAGTTTGACAAATGGCAACATACCCAATATGACAGATGCAAATCTTACCAAAATGTTTGTAAGTGGTTGCACACGGGTCATCCAAAAGAACCGTTTGTGTTGAAGAGATGCACAAATCCTGCTCTCACTTTGCATACGGGTGTTCTATCTAAAATGTTTGCGATCAAGAGCTGCAAAAATCCTGCTCGGCACATTTTCCCTGGGCTTCCTGGGGAAGCTGTCAGTCTGCATGCGGGTGTTCTAACTAAAACGTTTGCGATGAGTGTTTTATATTTAAAAACCATTGACTTTTTTTCAAAAGAAAATCGTTTCATAAGTCTGTACATTAAGAGAAAAAACGCAAGTTCGCTCAAAACATATCTTTCATTCAGTCATACTGTGAATTTATATTCATATTATCGAGATACAGTATTAAACCCAAGAAAAAAACTATTTCCGGCGGCGGCGGAGGCGGCGTGCCGCGCCGTCATTCTCGTTGTCGTCCTCTGGGACGCGGTTGTTGAAGTCTTCAATGCAGCACATAATGTTCTTCATTGTAAATCAAACATCATGTCGTCACGTGATTGTCGGGTGGGGTGTGGGAGGACGGAAGCTGGCGGCGCTGAGAGGTAGCGGTCGACGCACTACAAAAAAATATGGCCTCATATGGCCCATGACGTCTTTCGGCCCATATGAGGCCCTTATTACTCTCGGCCCATTAACGGCCCGTGGTAAAATTGGCCCGTAATGAACAATGTATCACTTTATACCCATTAACAGCACGTGGTGAAACTGGCCCGTAATGAACAGTGTATCACTTTATACCAATTAAGCCCATTATTCCGTTGGGCCGTTTCCATCCCATTTTATCTTTGGGCCTTCTCGGGGCCCATTTATTCCTGGGCTCATTTCCACATTCGTTTACTTATGGCCCGTTCATCGCTATTTTACGCTTGTGGGCCAAATTCAGCCCGTGGTTACAGTCGGCCCTTTTGTGGCTCGTTAATACGTTGGGCCATTTTCATAGCGACATCAAAATACGGCGATTAACGACGGCCCGTATGGTCGGCCCAAGAACATACGATTTCAACCCTAGCCCATTTACGGCCATAATGTGGTCTATTATTGGCCCATGTTTCGCCAACCGATCATACGGCCCGTAGAAGGCCCATTGATGATACTGCCCATAGAAGGCCAATTGTGTCTACGGCCCGTATAAGGCCCATTGTTTCTACGCCATGTAGAAGGTCCATTGTTTCTACGGCCCTTAGAAGGCCCATTGTTTCTGCGGCCCGTAGGAGGCCCATGTTAACTACAGCCGGTGGGCATCAAAGTTCGCCACCAGCGCAAATATAGGGAACACCCTACACTATACAAAAATGGCTTGCTGTTTTCTTCAGCCGGTGGCTGCACGTTAAGAACAAATCTTGTATCGCACCAAAACAAATTACAACTATAAAACAAAAGGAAGGTTGGCATGAAAGTTAACAGTCTAGCAGATAAATGCACCACCAGAAGTTCATAAGCTCAGTTCATTTGACCTGACTGTTACGTTTTCATGCTGTATTGTCTGATGGAGCACCATAACCTTCGCCTTCAATTCTCCTAGGCTCCTGAACAACATAGCAAATGTCTGGTAGCCTGGTTTCAAAACCATGCATATCTTGACAACGTCGAACAATGTGCTTTTGACACAACATTGTTTTGAGCTTGCATATCTTGTTTCACAAAGGGTCTCTGTTAGGGAATGGACTTGTGTCTGGAGCGCAGATACAACATTGTTTTGAGCTTGCATATCTTGATCATGAGGCAGTTTGGACGAGATTGCCTTAACAACCAACCCAGTATTACGCAGGAATGTGCTTTTGGCACTGTTAGTGGACAGGTACTGACCCACTGCAGCAAGAGCTGACATTGTGGTTATAGTTGCCTCGACTCCTTCAGAAGGTGGCGGTTCCACCATTTTTTCATAGCTCGCTGAAAAGTTGAGGTTTTACATTAGTAGTACCAGAACAAAAGATATTAAGGAGGCAGCAAAACCAAACAAAATAGCTTTGGTCTATATACAAAACTTATTCTGGTGAACCCATGTAAAATAATAGTTGTATTTTATTGCAAAGTACATAATAAAACCAGGTTCCAAACATATGATCATGTACCATCGCTGATGTATTGTCTATTTCTTCACATTGTATTGAGGGCTAAGGATAAAGAGACGAAGTTTATAATACGGTAAGCATAGTATGACATCATTCATATCACAAAACAACTGAGAACAGACAAACAGGCAATTGTAACATTGTGTTGGCAAGTCCAAAGACGGAACTAGATTACAGGTCAAGATCAAAGGAACATCACTCCTCTCTTTTAAACCTTGTAAGGTGCAATGATACGCTAAGACAATTGTGTATAAAATTGAAAAGAGTAATAGACATTGGCTTCAAACCATGCAGTTCAAGGCACAAGTCAGAGTAAGTAGTAGTTAAAAGGCATGAGGATTAAGGACTTACAATGGCGGCTTTGACTGGTGCAGTCATGCCCTTGTTCTTGCTGGTGTGACAGTCCTTGAAGATTTTCACAACATTTGGTTCAGGTACTTTTTGGTCCTTGCTTGCTTTCCCCTACATTTGGAACAAGTCAATATAGATCTGATAATATGGTACAGTGAAAAGAGTGAAACAACAGCTAATTACAAGAGCCTCGCAGTGTGCAATATAGATACGAGATCCCGTAAATCTGTTGGAATTTCACTTTAAATGGGTTGGCCTTGTTCTTTGAACAGTTCACCTACAAGAAGATAGATTTTTGTGGCACATGCGTAAATAGGACTTCAACATGTGATCTGATCACATATATAATGTACCTGATACTTCGGATCGGACCAGTGTTTAACGAGGCCTCTCCAGTCTTCATCAGATATATTTTCCACTTGAGATGTTTGGGCAAGTTCACTGTTAGCCTTGCCGTTAAAGTGAGTTTTCCTCAAGTTATACCAATACTATTGCAGAGCCGACTTGAAAACATGGGTGCAAGCTTGTCTGGTTGCATCATCTTGGCTATCCAACTTGAACCTCATCTGTTGAAAATTATGGGAGTCTCATTATCAGCAACCTAGAAAGTATTGGACAGAGCAAGACGATATTACTAGTTTCCATACATAACCATACTTACAGATAAATGGTCGAGGAAGGTGTTGAACTGGGTTTCGTCTTTGTCATTCCTGTACTGAATCCATGTTGGGAGAATACGTACATGACACCTAACAGCAACCGCTGCCTCTGATACTAACTTGGCTGACTCTATAGCATCACGTGGCCTTTTTAAACCTGCCTCAAAATGGATCTCCATTCTTCCTCCTCTAGATTTAGTTAACCTATCGAGCATTATCCCTGATGTTTGTTTCCTCTTGCGCCTAGGTGCTAGTCCAACAACAAACATAGGAAGTGTTAGTGTACATCAAACCGTGAGACTACATATAAAGAAGCATGCAACTGTAACTTGACTCCAGCAACTACCTTCTTGCTGTTGAAGCTCACAAAGTTCATCTGATCTTTCCAACTCATCTTGTGTCAAGAGTGCTTCGGAAGTAGTGTCAGGTGGCAAGGGAGCTTGGGAACGTGCTGCTAGCTGAGTTGACCAACAAGTAAATCGTGCAGCTCGTGGTACTGTGGAAGGTGTTGCAACAACTAGGGTTATCTCTGCTTGTTTGGTGGCAGCTATTTGTTTCTGTTTGGCTTGTTATGCAGCTCGTTTAGCACGGGATACCCTGTCGGTACAATTTTCCGCTGGACTTTGACCTTCTATTGCACCATCGGTGCAAGCAGAATCTGCAGGATTCTTCCGCTTCCCTTTCCCTGTCGTTCTGTCTTGCTTCCTCTTTCTCTGTGCCATGTTAAGTCAAGCCGACAAGAAAAATGAATAACAATTTAGTTCTTCAGAACAAACTCATGCGTGATAAAGACGAACTGAACTTTGATGTTAGACAACCACATGATAGGAGGATGTAATATGTAAGAAAAACAGGACTCCATGAGATAACCAGAACTATGATGTGTAAACTAAGCAGAAGACATTTCACTAAATTATAAGCAATGCAATGGAAGGTAGACGCCATACTAAAGATGCTACGGATATCGCTCTTCCAAGTTAAAAGTGTCTCATCATAAATGCCGTTTAAACAAATGTGAAGCAGTACACGAAATAAATCATATGCCAGATGCAAACAACATCACACTATCAAGTTAAAGGTCTCTCGTCATTAGTGCCATTGCATATTCACAACATTGCATATTCACAGCTTATGATGTGTAAACTAAGGAGAAGGCAATTCAACAAATTAGAAGCAATGAAAGCTAGACACCATATATGAAAGATGCAATGAATATCACTCTACCAAGTTAAAACTGTCTCGTCATAAGTGCCATTTCGACAAATTAGTAGTACAAGCTAGAAAAGAATGCGAGATGTAACCTATATCACACTCCGAAGTCAAACGTGTCTTATGATAAGTGATTGTTGCAGGTTACACAATAGTAGTAATTTGTTGTAAGAACATGGTGTGATAGACAGATATTGTATGTTCTAGAAATAGGAACATGTGTCTTATTCAAGTATAATGTGTAAAGTAAGGAGATGGAATTCAACAAAATTAGAAGCAATACAAGCTATACATCACACACAAAATGCAACCACATATAACAGTGCCAAGTTAGAGGGAGCACCGGTGATGGTGCACTAGGGGAGACGTGCTCATCATAAACACAGCTAAGTTGAGTGTCTATGCATGTGTTGTCTTGGAAATCATCTTAGGGGGATGGAGGAGTAGAAACTGTAGAGGCCCTCCGTTTGGAAGGAGCACCTTTATCCGCTGCCTTGCTAACTTCCTTCCGCTTTATTGATTTTGAATTGTCAAGTAAAATTGACAAGAAAAAGCAATAAAATTCTCTCTTCAGAAATCATCCATGCATGATACTGACAATCACTACTCTGATGTAAGGAAAACAAATGATACCAGGATGGAATATGTACGAAAAACAGAACGGCATGGCATGTTCACAACTATTTCTGTAAACTAAGCAGAAACCATTCCAACGAATAAGAAGCAATGCAAACTAGACACCACATGAAAGATGCAACCAATATGACTCTGCCAAGTTAAAAGTGTCCCATCATTAATGGCATTTCAACAAATTAGAAGTAGCGCATGCTATAAATCATATCAAAGATGCAACTAATATCACACTCCATATACTGAAGGTGTCTTGTCATATTGATTTATGCGGGATACAAAAAAACAATAGTTTTATGTGAGGACATGCTTAATAGACTGATGTACTATGTACTAAAAACAGGAAGGCATGTCACATTAACAGGTATAATGTATAAACTAAGCAGAATAGCACATGCAATTTAACCATATTAGAAGAATTACAATCTAGACACCATATGCAACATGCAACCACATATCACGCTGCCAAGTTAGAGCAAGCACCTGTGATGCTAGTGTAGGGGAAATGCGGTAATCAACTATAGAGCTACGTTCACTATCTTCATCTAGCCTTGCTGGTTCTTGAGAATCTTGTGGGGAGGCTGACACTGCATTCTTTAAATGAGGTTCTTTTATCACAAAGAGTCCACTGGCTGTTCGACCGCCTCATCATAAGTGATTGATGAGGGATACACAAGAACATTAGTTTAATGTAAGAACATGGTTAATAGACAGATGTACTAGTATGTACCAAAAACAGGAAGGCGTGTCATATTCCAAGGTATAGTGTGTAAGCTAAGCAGATCCAATTTAACCAAATTGGAAGCTATACAAGCTAGACATCCGGCTGGAGTGGTGAGCATGATCATCTAGGACCTGAGAGCCTGGTGGGAGGCGGGCTACTTCGCCACAATCGTGGCTTTTTAGTTGGCTTCTAGGTGATGCATGTCTGTGCTGGGCTTGTCACTGACTCGGCCAGTGCCCTGACTAGCTATTTGTCTTCTGGTGCTCCCGGGATGATGGTTCATGTACAAATATCTTAATAAAGACCGACTTCGGCCTTTCGAATACAAGCTAGATACCATATGCAACATGCAACCACACATGACACCACGAAGTTAAAGGAAGCACCTGGGATGGTGGTTCATGGCGAGCGAGGTCATCAACTCCAGAGCTACGTTTACCATCTCCATCTGCTGACACTGCACCCTTTATAAGGCTCAAACGTGTCTGTCCTAGCCGGGTACCACGTTGGAGCGACTTCTCTCTTTTCTTTTCTGCTTCTGTCAAGGCACCAGAGTCTGAAATACCCTTGCATGAAAACACAATAGTGAGAGTATGGGTGAAGTGTGTGCAGAACTAGTGCACTGTAAAAGTAGCAGATATCAGGTGGCTGAAAAATAAATGACATGAGACATATGATAGCTCTACAACATTGCATGGCAAAAAAAAATTAGATTCTACTTCGTATGATTTTGTAATATATGAGCACTAGGATGGCTGGGAAATGCAGGTACTAATCCAGCACACCACCACATGTGGTCCTATCAAGATAACAGTTGACTAAAAATAAATAGGTCGGTCGATTTTTTTATGAACCATCCGATCTATAAGGAACGGACAGATGGCCTTGTCTACCTCCCGCCAGTCACTATTGACGATCTTTCTTGAACCGCTAGCGACCACCGGCCCAGACCCCTGCCTCCGCCGCCCCGCCCTCCCCTCGACCTCACACCACTGCCATGCTTGGTAGCGCCCCCAGGCCATCCCTTTAATCCCGGTCGACGTCCAGATCGGGCGCCAGCAGCTCTAGGCCCCACACGCCCCTAAGATAAACACCGAGGCGCTGCTTCCCCGGCGTAATAGGCGGACTAGCGCCTGTTACGCCGGGGAATGCTTCCGTTAATTGGGAATCAACTGACCAGGAATTGAAATCCAGGGGCGACGGACCTCTAGCTAAGGTGAAATAGTATATGAGGAGAAACCTTGTGCATCACGAGTAACTAGGAACATCTAGTATCAAGAAGAAGCGGTCAACTAGTGTCTTCTGTGGGATGAATACCGTGCAAGCAGACACGTAAGATTTGAACGAATAAGGGAAGAGGAGTACCATTTTCGGTTGCCGGTGTGGTCGCCTCCACATGTCGCGCCGATCTTCTTCTTTTTGCCGGGGAAACCGATGTTCTGGAGGAGGGTGCAGGCTTGGATGAACCCATGGCCAAATTGTTGACTGTGTTGCCATGGCTGTATGTCAGCGGAGGGGAAGCAGATCCAAGGCAGTGAAGGACGGCGTAGCAGGAACAACTCCGGTGTGGTGGAGGGTGGTGAAGTTGGAGCGGCATCGGTGAGGCGCAGGACGGTGTGGTTGAACTGGCTTGGGAACGGATGGCTCGACCTCGGCTTCAACTACTAGCCGTGGAGGGCATTGCGGTTGAGGTTGCGGTGGACGACGACGTCGGGGTATCGGCTCCGGCGTGATGGTGGAGGGCGGCGGTTGATGGGTGGAATGGGGTAGCGGACGGCGGACGCCGGTGTTTCGCGGCTGGTCGAGAGGTAGTTTTTGCGCCCACGGAGTACGAATGGGGAATCAGATGGGTGGGCGTGGGGGGGGGGGCACTACTAGGGAAAAGCCTAGCAGCAGCGCGGGTTTTGGGCGTATTAGTAGCGCGGGGGCCGGCGCTACAGCTAACGTATAGTAGTAGCGCGGGTGCCACCCGCGCTACTACTACGTCCTTTAGTAGTAGCGTGGGTAAAAATCCGCGCTACTACTACCAGCGCGGGTTTTTTTTGAATTTTTTCGAAAAAATATTTCGATTTTTTCCCTAATTTTCAAATTTCTGAATTATTTTAACCTCGAATCTCTAATCACCCCTCATCGCTGCTCAATTTAATCTCTAATCACCCCTCATCATTCCAAACCATCTAACTTCCCGGACGGTCACCCATCCTCTCACTACTCCAGCCTGAGCACGCTTAACTTCCGGGTTCTATTCTCCTCGCTTCCAAGTTCTGCACTTGTTGTTTTCCGACAATAGTAAGATGTAAATCCTATTAACCTCAGGAATTTAGCTTGAGCATGAAGTCACAGATTTAACAATTTGAGTTTGAAACTATTGTTTTAAAAAATTAGTAACACTAATATTTCTTGAATAATTAGTTTGACCATAGTTTGACCACAATTTGACCACAGTTTGGCCACAGTTTGACCAGATTTGACCAAAATTCAAAAAAACTAAAATAATTATTTAGTAACATTAATATTCTAGAATAATTAGTTTGACCATTGTTTGACCATAGTTTGACCACACAGTTTGAAATTTTTTCGATTTTTTCCACTCTAGATCTTAAAAGCCCCGTAACTTTTTTTCTGTATGGTTTTTGAGGATTTTGCAAATGTTTAACGGGGCTCCCGCGGTTAAATTTGGATGTAACTTTTCAAGTAGATGATTTTTCATATAAAAAACTTTTTCATCCGAGTTAGTATGCAAAAGTTATGCCCATTTTTACAAATTCTCGAGAGATTTTGCAAATAAAGTCGAAATTCTTATTTGCAAATTTTCCCAACAACTAGACCACATATCACATGGGAAACTTATTTTCTTTTATTTTTGACATTTTCATCATTTTTTAATTTTTTTAAACTGAAAAGGCGATCCACGGGGTAGAGTTTGAAAATGGGACCTTTACTAGTAGCTGCGGTTTTTACCCCTCGCTACTACTATGGCACCACTTAGTAGCAGCGAGGGCTAAAACCAACGCTACTGCTATCAAACTTAGTAGTAGCGAGGTTTTAAAAGGCGCTACTACTATGGCATGTCCCGGGGCACGCATGTATCGCTTAGTAGTAGCGAGGGTTAAAACCCGCCATCGCTATCAACTTAGTAGTAGCAAGGTTTAAAAACCTGCGCTACTGGTAAGTAGCTGTAGCGAGGGTTTTTAACCCTCGCTACTAGTAACTTTATGTGTATAGGCTTTTCCCTAGTAGTGGGGGGGGGAGGGGGGATAACCATGTTTCGGTCTAGGACACGCTTGTTTTTGGTTTTTTGAACAGAAGATGGGACGCGCTTGTTTGAAATTTGGGGAAAGTACAAACTTTGCCCCCTCTTAAATTTCGAACATACTGCGGGTCGAGGCTAGGATGGTAATCCCAAGTGTCCCAAATAGTGGGAAGGAGCGATTTTGGCCGCGCGCATGTGTGCTTAGCTAGGCGGCCATTGTGTATGAATGTTTTTCGGAGGCGGTTGCATGGCGTCTAGATGAAGCTACAAACCTACCTCGGTTTAGACCTTTGGACGTCGGGCCGGTAGGTTTCACGGGTCGGAGTTATTAGAAAAGTAATTTCCTTGTACTACCAAACATTGGTCTCACGTGGTTTCAAGTAGTAGAGGCTCTTTTGGCGCTTCGCTTGAAATTTTGAAACAGAAGCATTCACGTTTAGAGTACCCTTGAACTTTGAGGATTGACCTAAATAGACAACGTTAAATTTGACCTTGTATGTTTGAAAACCTCATTAAATTATCCGCTTCTTTTTGAAATTTTGACACTTGAAAATCCTATAACTACGATTATTTTGGAATGGAGGAGCTAAATTTGAATCTATTTTGTACACGACTACATATGCTATTATGTACAAAATCAGAGCAAAGATTGGTGCCCCCATAATTTAGGTATGATTTACAAATGCCATGATATCAAATTCAACTGAATGGACTGCATATCCAATTCGATTTTTAAACCACCTTAAGTTGAATTCAAATTTATGCTAGTTCATAGGTAGCTATTTATAATGTTCATTGTGTAACTTTCGTATGTATAATGTGCTTTACACACACAACATGAACTATACTCACATTTATATTCGATTGCTAAAGCAATGCAAAGGTCTCGGAGTTCAAAATACTAACTATGTGGATCAATTGTGTCGAATAATAACATAGACATGCTCAAATTCAATAGAATCTACATGTCTGATGGATCAATGACCGTTCCTTACGCGAATTGCAAATATCATGATCCCATCCTAATATTTGGATACAATTTATATCTTTAATCAATGTGTACAACAGTCTTTTACGTGTAGTTTCACTCTCCATCGGTGGTCTCTCACACATGCCCACACACTCTCTCCCGAGGTGTCTTTCTCGCACACATGCTCTCGATATAACCTTCCCACCCTCTTGTAACAATTTACGATTGTTTTCACTAACCTTTATCACAAGCACTCTTCCTCTCACAAGCATACACACGCACAATCCCCATCGACCCTTTCTATATACATAGACCTGCCTACGTGTCTCCTGTACGCACATTACATTTAGGCATGTCTCTCACGGATTGTCTCACACCTCTCTTCCTAATTGATGAGTATGATTCTAGCAGAGCATTATGTAGGATGCCTCTTAAAGTTATGTTGGATGAATAGCAATATCAGAGATAAAGGGGTTACCTGTCGTGGGAACAACCCTGACAATAATAAGGTATAGGGTAACGGAGCATGATCTATCGAGATGCATATGGGTGACACTGTAGTTTTAGCGAGTTCGGGCCTCTCATGGTGGAGATAACAACCCTACGTCTCGTGCTCCGGAGAGGCTATGTTTTATCTGAGTATATATCCGGAGATTACAATGTGTGTGTGAGAGAGAGGAACGGATCCCCATGCCTGAGCTAAGTCCTGAGACTAACGGTGAAAAGAGAGAGAGGTGGAAGAAAAGAACCCTGAGCCACCTCGTCTAGTGGTGGGGGTGGCTTATATAGAGTGCGCCACCCGCTCACCCCCTGTGTTACAAAGTGGAGCATCAATGCCATAATACCTGCCCACTACAAAACCGTCATGCTGACTATTGGTCTTCGCATATCCGAGTGAGTTACACGGCCGAGTGGAATGAGCTCGTCGAGTGGAGTGTCGTGCTCCGAGTGGTTGTTGCCGTCCGAGTGACTTTCAAGTTGCGGTACATCTGGACGGCGATCTGGCCCAGGGGCCTAGTACAAAGTGTACGGTGTCCATGGGTAGGGTCTTTAGGTCAGGGCTGTTACCCTACCCCCAATACATGTCCTCGTCATTACCTTAATCCAAGAACCTAGGGTTACAAATCCTAGCCGGCTTTGTCAGTGGACATAGAGTCCTTCACAATTATGCTATCTTTGTCTTGTACGACTAGTCATCCACGGGTCTCCCTAAATGCATCACAGGCCGACCAATGTGGCGCTGGATGGAACCGAACGAAGGGCCTCACCTCGACCCACCGGACCTCACGCGGTGACACACCCTCTGCCCCCACGTCTCGTTATCTTCTCACACCGACACATACCAACACAGACACCACACAAGAAAAATATATTCTCCTGGTGCCTCTATCTACTCCCCCCTTGCATATACACACTCAAGGGAATCTCTCGCCGTGACGTCATATTCGTCTCTCTCTCTCTAGACGACTCTCATTTCTCGTGCTATCTCTCACACGCCCCACGCCCTCTATCGATGCCTCTCTAATCGTAATACACACACATACCTCTCTAGGCCTTGCCAAATGCATCAACTACACATTCACACATGTTACATCACGTACCGCATTGATCTAAAAATCCCTCTCTTCACGTTTATTTCGCATACAACATTCCTTTTGAATAAAGTGTGGCCAAAAAAATATTTTAGAATTTCTACATATATACAAAATTACAAAGTTATATGGAGGAGTATGAATGCTTGCATTGCATGGTGCCCACAATGATATTTAGTCCGCACTGTGAATTTGTATATTTTTATACTATATATAAAGTTAGTCATAATAAAGAGAAACGAAGAACATCTCTCTCTCCATCGCATACCCCCCTCTACGCCCCTTTCACGTACGCACACAAACTATCTCCAGGTCCTCTAAAAGTAAGCCCCCAGCACATTCACGCATGTTTCATATTTCTCTCAAGATATATACAGTGACGATCATTGTATTTGAAGCGAAAGCACGATACGTACATTGGACTTCAGAATCCACTCATTACGGTCACCATTTACGTTTTGTGGTTATTATACAGTCACGGGCTCGCCGTACAACTCTGTATTTGCTCAAGACACGACTAGTTAACCAGTTAAATGCTCCACGTGGCACCTCTAGTGTTGCATCACATTATCTCACTACCATCGGGCCCACCTGTCGGCTTGTATCTACTCTACGGGTACACTCTTATAAAATACTATCAAGATGCCCATGCGTTGCACGGAACATCAAGATGCATTTGTATGAGTAGTTTATCTTGTGGGAGAAAAGGATGAACAAGGGAAGGCCTTATTTGCAAGTGTGGGGAGGGGTGTGGGTATCTTTTTGCAAAATTGCCATAGTTTCCTTCCTATCCGTCAGATATAGATCGGACGACCTATATTGCAGGATGGTAGGCACACGATCATCACCACTATGCTTTTTATAAGTGTAGGGTTAAAATACACTGTTATAAAAAACAGAGTTGGTGATGATGGTGTGCCTGCCATCCTGCAATATAGGTCGTCCAATATAGGAAAGAAACTATGACAATTTTGCAAAAAGGTACCCACACACCTCTCCACATTTGCAAATAAGGCCTTCCCTCGTTCATCCTTTTATCTCACAAGATAAACTAGTCATACAAATGCATCTTGATGTTATGTGCAACGCACGGGCATCTTGCTAGTAAGAGTGAAAACAAATGACAAAAAATATTGGACGGTGGTTCGAAGTCATGACCGCGGGAACAGCGGACAAGGTGGCCTTGTATTGGTATGCTGAGCCGTCTGTTATAACACACAGGAACTGGTGTGGTGATTATACACACAGACACACACGCATGGACACGAACTGCATGCATGCAACACTCACACGAACACATGCACCCACGCACGCACTCAATACTCACATGTACACACGCAGCCACGCACACATGCAACACTCACACGCACACATGCACGCATGCATGCACACACCAGTACACCACACGACCAACACACACTCTCATGCTCAAGTGCTCAACTTACACGTGCATGCGCACACATCGTGCCCTCGATGCATACATACACAACCAGGTGATTCCCGCGAACGGGGTGGAGTCTTGTCGCGCCTGCGTAAATTTGTGTATATCTGACCTTTCCCCTATGCGAACTGACAGGTGGGACCCACAAGGAACATGGTCAATTTAACTAGTCAGCATGGTGCCACACAGACTATTTGGCCGGTCAACAGAGTGCAATCCGATGCTGAACCATGAGCAAGTGACCGTATAATCACCGCAAAATGTATATAGTGACCGTAATCAGCTTATTCCGAAGTTCGGTGAATGTATTACGCTTTTCTCTCTGTAGGCCCTCCAAAACTACATCTCTGCATGTTCTCGCATGTTACATCTAACAACTATGCAATACAGCACTACTACTACACTCTAACACAATAAATCATATGTGTTTTTAGTTTTACTAGATATCATATTGTTACTTAATTATTCAGTTTGCATAAATTAAAATTGCCTTTGAAATGTATGGCCAGTATCATATACCACGCGGGTAGAATCCCGCCCTTTCCTATTAAATCGGGTTTGTATCGATGGATCGCGCGAAACAGCAATACTATAGTACTATATACAGTACAAGTGACAGTTCATCGGGTCGTCAGGTCGCGGTACTCCTCCGTCGTAAGAGTGGAGCGCTCGCTTTCATAAATCTTCTAGTCCCTTTCGCCAACATGTGGGACATCAAGCTACCGGGTCCACATGCCATACCGGAATACAGTGCAGAGCAGCGAGGGTGAAGCACCCAGTCATGACGCCGGCATAGTAATGAGCAATGAGGCGTCAAATCACAAAGCTGCACCTTTCCCGCAGTTAAGTTGGAGGGATGAAGTAATAATGCTAAAAAAAGAAGTTGGAGGGACGAAGCAACCATCATTTCACTCGTTGCTGAATCCGCTTCTCCCTCATCTTCTTCAAGTTAACCACGTGTTGCTTCTGCCGTTGTTCTGCCCCATGTGGGAAGCGGATCTTCTTTTTTCTAACTTGCAATTATAGAACTAATTTTTTCTAATTTGGTAAAGCACTGACACGTGGGACCGCATGTTAGCAAACCGCCAGGACAATGTCCTCTAAAAATAAGAAATCTCCCCCGCCATCCGCGCAGCAAAATGACCTCCTTTTTAGTAATCTTGATTCTATAATTTTTTAGACCTATATAATTGAGATTTGTATAGATAGCACACAGGAGCAAAACCAAGTGGTACGGTTAAGGGCATCCACAATGTGTAGCCAAATGTGAAAATAGGTTTTGGCATCGTGGGAACCATTGTGGACGGTGTTGCCAAAGCAAAAAGGATGGAACCGAAGCTCCCTGATTGATTGATTGAAGGAATAGAAAAATGCAACGTCTCTCCTCTTTCTCCCGTGCTTGGACGCATGTACAGTATAGAGGACAGAGTCTACTCCCCTGTCCCTTCTATCACAAATCACAAAGCAGTGAGGCGTCAAATCAAAAAGCACGGACGAAGCAACCATCATTTCACTCTTCGCTGACTCCGCTTCTCCATCGTCTTCTTCGAGAAACCATCTCACCGCACTAAGCTGGACGGATGACGCTATTCTTTACGAGTAGTACTAGTACATTTTACGCGCCCTTTGGTTCAACGGACTTCCTGGATGCAAATAAGGAGGTTGTCTCGGCTTGCAGGCGGCACATGCGAGCGACTTACTGTGGTCTCCCTCAATGGTGTTCTCCGTCGAACGCACTTCGCCAAACCACAACGTTCGAGATATCGTCGACGTCTTCGCAATGGGGAAGGAAGTCAAATATAGTTACTACCTCCATTTTTTGTACACAAGGCCAGTATATCAAAATTACAATTTGCAAAAGGCCACTAACACAAATCGAGGCAAAATTGATGGGGTTTGCCTCGTACTAGCAACCAAGGACATTAATATCCCCTGTATGCATGCGGAAGTGAGAAGGTTGGTTTTTGGGCCTTGGAGAAAAAATACACATTAATTGACACGTGAAACGAGGATTTGTATCGCTTAATCCCGCGAAGGAAAACCCCGCCTTTATTTTTTAACACTAGTACTCCTAGTACGTAGTACTCCCTCCGTTCCATAATACATGCCTTCCATTTGTCAAAATATAGATGTATCTAGACATGTTTTAGTATATAGGTACATCCATTTTTGAACAAATGGAAGTCAACTATTTTGGAATGGAGGGAGTACTACGTACTTATCCTGTTTGGGTCCAGGCCTTGCATTGCCATACTTCGCCACACATTTTTGCCAAGCTTGCCTAAAGTTTTCAAAATGAAAAGGAGGTACACATGCGCATGGCTGTCGCGGTCGCACCGCACCCTCACACGGTCGCTCCTGCACGTCGCGGTCGCACCACACCCTCACACAATCGCTCCTGCATGCCGCAAACCCAACCAAGGGAACACACCCTCACTGACACATGCTATCGCATGTGAACAAACCAAACTCAGTCATCCTATCGCTGACACATAATTTTCGTTCATAGAGTATGTTTATCCAACCGCATGTTGGGGAGTATCCGTACGGCCCGTGCGGTGGTCTGTTGGGGAAGAAGAAGAGGTGAGGAAGAAGGGTTAGGAGACGTAGGATATTCATCCAACCGCCTGAAATGGTAGACTGACCCTAGTCAGGTGACTTGCATAACCATATATGTTTTTACACAGCAAAAGATCCATAAAAACAACAACATAAAGAAAAAGTTTCACCGCTCGCGGAACGAGACGGCCTCATCGTCTTTGGCTGCCAACGCGAACCAGCCATAGCTGCCGACGTGTGTCTCTGCACCGTGGCTGTCCTCAGCCTCCAGCTACTTGTTCACGCGGAGCGGGCGGGCGCTCTGCACGGACGAGAGCACCGCCCGCTTCAAGTCGAGGACGTTCAGTTCCGCCTGCAGGAGGGCCTCGATGGCAGCGGCATCCGTGCCCTCCGCGTCGAGTCTAGCCTCCGCCGCCCGGTTCAAGTCTAGGACGTCTGGTTTCGCCTGCAGGAGGGCCTCGATGAGAGCGGCCTCCGCGCGCTCTGCGTCAAGTTGAGCCTCTGCCGCCCGGTTCAAGTCCAGGATGTCTGGTTTCGCCTGCAAGAGGGCCTCGATGGCAGCGGCATCCGCGCGCTCCGCCTCAAGTTGAGCCTCCGCCGCCCAGTTCACATCCACGACATCCGGTTCCGCCTGTAGGAGAGCCTCGATGGCAGTGTCATGCACGCGCTCCGCGTCGAGTTGAGCCTATGCCTCTCGGTCCTCCTTTAGTATCGCCAGGTTGAACCGCTGGTCCGCCTGCACCATGGGGGACTCGGACGCTGGCACGAAGTCGACGTCCATCGTCTCATACCCATCGGGGGACTTCTGCGCAGCGACCTCCAGCATGAACATTGGATCGGCTTCCTCCTCCTCGTATCTTGGCTCTGGAGAACTTGGGGATTGTCCCGCCGCAAAGTGAGCTTGGGAACGGAGGTCTGTGGCGCTGACCGCCGCCGCGATTTTTGCGCGGCGCTCCGGTGTCTTGTAGTACGTAATATTGCGGCGCACCATGGCTTTCCGGCGAACTAGGGGACGCTTGATGCGGGCTATGGGATCAAAAGGTGGGGGAAGGGGCTGGAGATTAGTTGTTTTAGGGTAGTGGCTGGCGTAGGCCGAGCAGCGAAGGTTCTGGTGTGAATAGTGGTTCCGGTGATGACCAATCAATCGGTTTGGACTGTACATCGCTTTGTTGCGTTCGCGTTGCGGCCCGGCACGCTGGACCCTCCACGTCGCTCACCGAATGGAACGCACTTCGTCTTGCATTTCGCTCGCTTGTGGGACCGCAATTGAGAGCAAACCGACGTCCCTCCCCTCCCCGCTCAAGGCTATTTTATGCGGAGTAAATAAAATAGAGGGAGTATACTACGGATGAGGATCCCGACATGGATTTAACCCATTGAGTAACTGACATGCGGGGCCTAGCAAGCATGGGGTCCGCCAGTAAGTGACCGAAAGGGAGGGTAAGGCAGGGATACGTATGTGAAAGGAGCTTCCAATGATATAATTTTCACATTATACATCTCATGTACTATTAATCTTGTCAATAGTCAAATGCGTTTTTGAAAAACGCATTAGAGCATGGTTAATAATATAGCCAGTCGATGGCTATAAGGAACTACCATGTCATCTATAGCCATCATCTATTATATGCACTATAGTAGTGTGGGCTATAAGGTTGGCTATTTCCTGCAAAAAAAATTATAAGGTATGCTATTGTATTAGTACTTTTTTACATCTCCTCTCCATCTCTTTCTTCATATTTATTGTAGTATTTAACTAGGAATGCGTATATAGCTAGGCTCTTGCATGAGAGCTCACTCCCCTTACTTTTTCACACCTCTCTCCTCCACACAGGCCCTATATAAATAGATGGAGGGAATACAACTATGAGCAATGCATAGTCTAGTACAGATGTTGTCAGTACTCCACTAGTACTATTGGACAGGGAGCTTATTTTTTTTTACGATTGGACGGGCTATACGTGGCAAAATCCTAGTAGGAAGAGCATGCGCGAGAACAAGTACATTCACGTGGTTGAAAACAAATTGGAAACCATCTCGAGTACAAATATAGGAGTACGTACGAATCTAACAATATTGATTGGGCGTTGTTGAATGTTGATACTTTTTTTTATCAAAGTAGAGATACTTTGACTACACATAAAACTTATATGTAAACTAGAAAGGATAGGAGGGAGTATATTGTACGTTCAAAAACGAAACGAACATTGAATACCCTTTATATATGATTTGCGGATGCTATGATCACCGGTTCAAAATTTTGAATCCACCTTAGGTATCACACATGCCCCCACTCGTTCTCTCTTGATTTCATCTCGGGGTCCGGAGATTGATTGAAAGAGGACTAGGGTGGGTACAATACATTCGTTTTGCTTATGAACGTACAATATACTCCCTCTGATCGCCACATACCCCCCCCCCCCCGCGGGTCATTTCTATCATAGAAACAGACTAAACCTTTATCTCCTTGCACGACACGCAATTGATCTCTGAACATCAATCGATCTCGTCAACATGTGTCGGGGAATGAACTGAATGGGATGTCAAAGCTAAGACGCGAAGCAACACGTAGTGGAGGCAAAGTTTTAAATTAACCATTTGTTTGTATGCATGTCGGACAAATTACAAAACATTGGAAATACAAGCATGGTCTAGGCCCACATGCGAATGATACTCGACGGAATGTTCAAATGAGGCATGCGGGAGGATGGACTCAACCGGAGGGCGACATTATCGATGGAGAAGAGGGTTGGAGAGGAATGAGAAATAAGCAAACGCCACATAATTCTACTTGAACGGCTCAAATAAACAATAAGTTGTGTCGCTTGGCCTACACAGTGAAAGGCCTAATGCGCAACGTGGAGCACTGACGCTCGAATATGGCCGAGAAAACAGGGAAACCGACATGTGGGGCACACCTGTCGGGACGACGTAGCGCAAACTAGTCCAATGGAGGAGCTGGCCCACGACCTGCTCGCCACCGGCAACCATTCATGTGGGTCGTGGGGGCCAACAACATGGCACAGCTCCAGCACCGCCTCTGGACACGGCGACCGCGGTGAGCAACACGCTCATTGTTGCTAGAAACGATCGGTTTCAGTGTGCCAAGGGTGGCGTTAGTGCTGTGGCACGACCAACAGTATGTTTGGTTTGTGCCCAAGGTTATTGGGTAGCCAAAATTTTGGTTGAGGTTTTGGTTGCCCATGATTTGGCCGACATCGGCAAGAAAAATGAACTAGAGTTGGCTAGAGTTCATTGGCATGCCAAAAAAATGGCAACCATCCAAACAAAGACCAATCTTTGGGTCATGACCAAAATTTTGGTATGGTGCACTTTGCCCACAATGCAAGCACACCCCAACACCCGGCTCGCCGAGGATGCACGGGGCGCCGGGACGCGTCCACGAAGTGGTGTAGCGCGGCCAACTGCATCCTCAGGACCTGAGACCATGCCGGGTCGTCTTGCTTTTTCAATGACATGCGTCAATCGCATGTGAGCAAAGGTCATCTCCAACGTTGCCACGACCGCAACTGACTACCCTGGCACACCAAAAACCCGCATCCCTCGCGCCATCGTGCGGTGCATTCCCAGCCGGCGCCAGATGCCCACATTCATGCCGTCCGTCCGTATGCCATTGTTAAGAGGCTCGGTGCCCGAGGAACCAACTCCGGCGACTTAATGACGCACCAGGACGCTTAGCCTCACCGGAATGCGCTACTTAAAGCGGCAACGCCAAGCTAACCTCCACACCATAGCGCATCGTCCTCCTACCTGGCACCACATCTGCCATGACCGCAAACTTGAACGCTCTGCAGGAGAGCTTTTCTTCAAGGATGAAGCTCGAGGTCGCCGCCCTCGCTCAAGTCGCCGGACAAGCGGTGGCCACGCTGGCGGCCGACGACGGGAGCACCGTCAGCCACACGTCCTACTTGCCGCCGTCCAACGTCCGGCACAGCTGTCGGTGTTAAAACCGGCGAATCTCGGGTAGGGGGTCCCGATCTGTGCTTCTTAGGCTGATGGTAACAGGAAGCAAGGGATACAATGTTTACCCCTGTTCGGGCCCTCTGGATGGAGGTAAAACCCTACTTCCTGCTTGATTAATATTGAAGATATGGGTAGTACAAGAGTAGATCTACCACGAGATCGTAGTGGCTGAACCCTATAAGCTAGCCTATGAATGTATGATTGTAATTGTGATCGGCCTTCTAAGGACCAACCTCTCCGGTTTATATAGGCAACGGAGAGGGCTATGGTTTACATGGAGTCGGTTACAAGGAAGGAAACATAATATCCGGATCGCCAAGCTTTCCTTGCATGCCAAGGAGAGTCCCATCCGGACACAGGACGAGGTCTTGAGTCTTGTATCTTCACGCTTCAATAGTCCGGACGATGTATATAGTCCGGCTGTCCGGATACCCCCTAATCCAGGACTCCCCCAGTAGCCCCTGAACCAGGCTTCAATGACGATGAGTCCGGCGCGCAGTCTTGTCTTCGGCATTGCAGGGCGGGTTCCATCTCCGAATACTCCAAAGTACTTGTTACGACAAATAGTGTCCGGAACTCCATCAATGTTGTATTCCTTGGCTTCAGTGCCTCAATAATGACCATCTCCACGTGTCGAGCAAATGCGAGGAGGCGAGGTATTTTTTGCATTTGCCACCCTCAATCCTTTGGGCTGACCGCCTATTTGAAGAGACGGGGATTCTCAGATCCAAACCTCACTCCTCCTCGAGCAAGCATCCAACAGAGCGCCCCGGAAAAACCATTCCAACATGGCCGGTCGTCGCAGCTCCTCTGCTCGCTCTCCTCGCTCCAAGCCGGGGGACTAGGAAGAGTGTTCAGTTCCCCATAGCCGTTTGATTGAGTTACAAACCCAAGGGTTTCTCCCACCAGCATTCATGGTCCCCGTCCAAGCCGGAATAGCCACCTATAATGGCGGGGAGCAAGCGGAGAGATCTCCCAATCCATCTCCAGAGGAGCGAATATGCCTCATCCCGCATCTGCTAAGGGGCGTCGGGTTTCCTATCCACCCGTTCCTTTGCGGGCTCCTGGAGTTCTACGGCCTACAGTTACACAACTTTACCCCTACCTCTATACTACATATAGCAGGGTACTTTACCTTTGCGAGCTAGTCTTAGGCTGCGAGCCTCACTTTGGGTTATGGAAGAAGATGTTCTGTCTTGTCCCCCGCAACCAGGGAGAATCCCTATGTCAGGTGGGCGGGGCTGAAGTATGGCGCATTGCCGAGACCGGATACCTAACTGGCACTCCCAAGAAGGCACCAGAGAACTGGCCTTCAGAGTGGTTCTACATTGACGACGTTCCCCTTCCGGATCCTGTCCGGACAGGTCTCCCCCAGTTCAGTAACGCCCCACCAAGGGCACCTCTAAGCTGGCACCCCCGAGGCCCCCAAGAGGAGGATACCAGGGAAATATATTACTTGATGAGCAGGATAAAGTTACTGGCCAAATCCGGACTGACGATAGTCGAGGTTATGGCAATATGCATAATACAGGGAGTGCAACCACTTCAATATCGGGGGAAGCCCATGTGGCACTTCAACGGGGAAGATGATGCCACCCGCTGCGGCCGTAAGGGTCCGGACTCCGCCACTGCTCTGGCAAGGATATTGTCCGATTTATACAAAGGGGAAGAGGAGGAATTCCTTCACATCAAACCGTGAGATGGATTCTCCATGTACAACCCTCCAAACTGGGTAAGTTGTCGTTCCTTTCCCTGCGTCACTTGTTGTGGCGTTCTTCGCTAAGATCATCCGCGTAGATATTCCCGAGCAGGAACTGAGGAGGGCCGTAGAAGGAATCTCCAGCCCCTCCCCGCAGCCAGAGGACCCCGGAAGGGCCCTAGATCCAGGTCTCGAAGAAGATCCGGATATTACCGTGGAGCTTGTCAACGGGATATTTTATCAAGCGAGCTGCGATGGCGCCTCAGTGGCCATTACTGCCGACTATCCCGGACCGCTTCCTACGTCGCGCGTAAGCCAAGTCGAAAAACCCTATCCTCCGGAGAGGGCTCCCTTCAGATGTCATGCCTTACCCTTGAAGTGTCGTGTTTTTGCAGAGACGACAGTCGGAGCATGGGGCCGAGCCTGTAGGGACTCGTCGGCCAAGGGTGTCTAGATCGGGCAGCCTCAAGAGGAAGGCGCTAAGGGTCGACTCGCCGCTACAGAGGTAAGGAAAAAACTTGTGCTGTGATTTATGGTATTTTTGAAGTATGACAACACCCTTTGTGTCCTGGCAGGAAGAGGAGCAGCCGGACTATATCCGGGGATCCTGCCAACCACGCCTCCATCAGCCGGATTCCATAACCGGCTTCGAGAGCGGAGGCGGGAGCGGGGCCGATGCCGCATAGTTCTCCAACAGAGAATGCGGATATGCTCTCGGCCACGAATTCCAATGTAGAGAGCACCATGAATCACCGGCGCCAACGGGCCGTACTTCAGAACAACATCTTTTCCAAAGAGGCATTTAACATCTTCAATTCGCGAGACGCATACATCCGAGCTGCTCAAGGCGGGCTTGCCCGAGCGACGAACCAGTATACCAAAGATATACGGGTAAGAAATTTTGATAAGCATGTATAGAAGTAGCCCCTGAGACTTGAAATGGTTGGAACAACTGTTTTAAGGATCAATATATGCACAGGTCCTTGTAGATAAGAACAAGCAACTGTCTCGGGAGCTGGAGGAGTGCAAGGCCGAGCTGAAGGCCACAGTTGCAAGTTAGAGGAATCCCAAAAACCCTCCTCTGGTAACATTTGTCTCAGTTTGCGAATATGCACCAGTTAGTAAACGGCTGATATGACAAGTCTAAAAGAAAATTCTGCAGACAATCCCGGGGTGAATCCGGAGGGCGTAAGAGAGGATGAATCGCATCCCAAAAGGCAGCTTAAGGCTAGCGAGCGCATTCTTACGCAAGTTAGTCAGGAGAAGAACAATCTTCAAGATGCCAAAGTCCAGCTGGATGTGGAGTTAAAAGATCTCCGTGCTCAGCTGGCGGACTCTATGAAGGAGAACAAAAGGCTTCGACGCGGCATTTACGGTAAGTGCCTAGACGAAGTGCAGTATAGTTCGGCGCAGAAGTATATTGAAAGGATTTTGCTTGTAGGAATGTTAACAGGTCGCCCTGAGGAGGAGATGCCCTCATCTGTAGGCGATTTACTACAAGACCTCTCACAACTGCACAAGCGAGCTCGGCAGGTGATGCAGGGCGTTGCTCAGGCCTTGTGGCCATCAAGCTTCCTGCCGAATGGCATGGGGGAGCTTGTGGATATGCTTCAAGGAGCACGGTGGCACTTCCGATTGTGGAAGTTATCAGCCTGCCGGCAAGGTGCGCGAGAAGCCTGGGCTATGGTGAAGACGCGCTACACCAAGCTGGACCCGAACCATATGGTCGAAGTCGGACCGGCGGGGCCAGATGGGCAAGAAATTTCCGTGAGTCTGGTATATGACCAGGTAGCGTTAGCCGCAAAGTCTTCTCAACAGGATTCTAAGCTAGATAGCCTGTTGGATGGTATAGAGGAGGAATATAGTCAGTCCAAGTGACTGTGTAATTCAATGGACATAATTAGTCCCTAGCCGGATTAGAATTATTTGTCATGGCGGACCTTTTCGCTTCAGCACCCGGATCCTAAAGTCTGGGCTGTGTCCGAATACCCACTCGGTTATACAAAACTGGGGTATGCGTGGAAACCAGGTGTAGGGGTCATAAGTGCTTGAACAGACAAGTACCCAACCAGTTATGTTATATTACATGGATAGTAAGAAACATCTTCCAGGGAGAATAGTTCCGTTAGGGGTTCCTTTCCCTGGGTACGCATGCGACAATGCACATGTCCGGACTGCGAACGATTGCGAAGGATACAAAACTTCTAGGGATTTGCATTGTAATAAACGAATACATCTTTTGTTCACCGACCGAATATTCTCTTAAGGAAGCTAGCTTTCGGCTTCACCCAGTCTGAGGTACACATCCGGCTGAACAGGCAGCAACAATTGCAGAGGTGCTCCCCTTATGCCCTAGCCGAATTAACGGGAACGTAGGGCATAAACACAAGAGCCAGGAAACCCAGCTTGGCAACATCTTAAGTAATATCGATGCATATAATGGTGAATAAAAGGCACATATGGAAAAAGAATGCATATGTGATGGGCAGAAAGCCACGTGAGTAATTATTTTTAGCTTCCGTGTGGGAAGCCCCCAGGTATTGCTTACACACCTAGTGCGGCGGGAGTGATCCGGGAGTCCGCACTGTATTGAATACTTTGTGTGAAGAGGGAAAAGGTCGAGAAAGGAAAAGGGATGGATCATAATTAAAAAGGAGGGTTTAGGAGACGAACACTGAGTTCGGCGTTAGGTGTAGAATCTCCGGAGTCTGGCCGCGTTCCATGGGTTCGGCTCGAGTCTGTTATCGGATGCATTACGTAAGTGGTATGCTCCTCCAGTGAGAACTTTGTCAATGACGAAGGGGCCCTCCCACTTGGGTTTGAGCTTGTCCTTCTTCTTCTCCAGTAGGCGTAGAACGAGCTCGCCAATATTATAAGTTTTGGCCCGTGCTTCTGTAAGGCTCGAATCACCAGGAACACTAGATCATGACGAGCTCATAGATTATCTGAGGTAAATTGGAAGAAGTCTGAGGTACAATTTGTGGATCGGAAATCCAGATACCCCGAATTGCCATACATAAGCTAGGGTTCTATCTAAAGCTAAGACATAAGCGAATATTCTCCCTGTCCTCGCCCCTCTTTTGGCGTGCCTTATAAGCTACAGTCCACACCGGCGTCATGTTACAATTCATACCGTTCTGGACAAAAATAACAGTACTACTAAGTGAAACGGTGAGGAGTCATCCGAGCCGTTGATCTGTCTTGATGCATCTTGACTGTTGCTTAACTGAATCTCCTTTGTCTGTCTCCTCTGCTTTAGTATGCTCTTGGCTTGGGTCCTGACAATGCCGCCGCCATGACAATCGCCTTGTCCTCGAGGCGAAAAAGTTTGTGACCCGGAAAAGTCTTGTTCAGGAATGTTGCGTCCTCCCATGTTGCATCATCGGGGGCCAAACTTTCCCATTGAACGCATAATCGCCCAACCGGTGTTTTGTTTCTCTCAGTATGACACGCATTTACGATCCAGCACTGCAACCGGAATGGTCTTGACGTATCCTTCAGGTGTCACTAGAGGAACATGAGGAAGAGGGATAGCTTGGTGACCAATATGTTTCTTCAGTTGGCTGATGTGGAAAACTGGATGGATGTTTGTGCCCTCTGGTAGGTCCAGCTTATAAGCTACCTCTCCCACTCTTTCCAGAATTTTGTACGGACCATAAAACTTGGATCTCAGCTTGAGTGATCCTCTCAGAACAAAAGCATTTTGTCTATATGGCTGAATTTTTAGGAACACCCTGTCTCCTACTTCCAACTGTCTATCAGTCCTTTTCCTGTCTGCAAAATGTATAATTCTGCTTTGAGCATGCTCCAGGTTGGCTTTCAAGCGTTGCATCATGTGTTCTCGTTTTGACAAGGTCAGTTTTGCTTCTGGAGTCAGTAGCTGATCTGTCGCAAACTCTCCAATCTGCAGGGGTTTGTAGCCATAGAGTGCTTGAAAAGGAGTGCATTTGAGAGATGAATGGTAACTAGTGTTATACCACAGTTCTGCCAGTGGCAACCATTTTAACCATTTCTTGGGTTCTTGGAAAACCATGCCCCTGAGATATGCTTCTAAGCATTGATTTACTCTTTCGGTTTGTCCATCTGTTTGTGGGTGTGAAGCTGTACTGAATCTGATCTGCACTCCAAAAGCTTGGAAAAGTTCCTGATACAAAGCACTGGTGAAAATGGAGTCTCTGTCAGACACAATGCAAATTGGTAGGCCATGCAACTTAATTACATTGTCCATGAGGGCTTGGAAAACTGTTTGCACTGTGTATGGATGAGCCAATGGGATGAAGTGAGAATATTTGGTCAACCTCTCCACAACTACCAGAATAATCTCTTTTCCCTGGGAGTTTGGAAGAGCAGTAATAAAATCCATTGTGATGTGAGACCAGGCCATATCAGGGACAGGTAATGGTTGGAGAAGTCCAGGAGGATGTATGTGTTCCACCTTGTTCAACTGACACATTGGACACTGGCTAACAAACTGAGCAATGTCTTTCTTCATGTTTGGCCAATAGAACACCTTTTTAATTCCGTGGTATGTTGCTTTTGTGCCTGAATGCCCTCCTAGAGCAGAAGGGTGAAAGGTTTGCAACAGTTGCTGTCTGAAAGATGTATTTGCACCCACATAAATTCTGTTTTTATATTTCAGTAAACCCTTTTGAGTAGAGAACTTAGGATTGGGACCAACATCTGTAGCTACTTTCTGCAGGAGTTTATCAGAGTCTTGATCCCCTTGATAGCTTTTCATCACATCATTAGTCCAAGCTGGAATCACCGTAGTGATACTGTGGCAGTGCATTTGTAGCAAGTTATCTCTTCTGGAAAGGGCATCTGCTACTGTATTCTCCTTGCCCTTTTTGTACTCGATGGAGTAGTCATATTCTAACAGTTTTAGGAGCAGTTTGTGTTGAATGCCTTGATTAATCTCTCGAGTAGCCATGTATTTCAGAGATTGCTGGTCTGTTTAATGATCGACTTGTGTCCCCAGATATAGTGTCTCCATTTTTTAGAGCTTCCAGAATTGCCATGGCTTCTTTTTTCATAGATAGACTGAGCTGCAGATTTTGGACCTAGACTCTTACTTAAATAAGCAATAGGTCTCCCTTTTTGCATAAATCTTGCTCAATTCCTTTTGCACATGCATCAGCTTCAATGGTAAAAGGAACAGAGAAATCTGGCATAGCTAGGACAGGACAAGAAGTCATAGTGTGTTTGAGTGTCTGAAAAGCTTTGCTTTGTTCAGGACCCCATTAAAAAGCATCTTTTTTGAGCATATCATGCAGTGGTCTGCAAATCTGACCATAATCCTTCACAAACCTTCTGTAGTAACCAGTCAAACCAAGAAACCCTCTGAGTTTGGTTACATTTGCAGGTTCTGGCCATTCTAGAACTGACTTGATCTTGTCTGGATCAGTAGCTACACCTTGGTTAGATATGATATGACCTAAGTATGCAATTTGGTCTGTGGCAAAGATGCATTTGGATTGCTTGACATACAACTCATGCTTTCTTAGTATATTGAAGGTGGTCTCCAAGTGTTTGTAATGTTTTTCCAGAGATTTGCTGAAAACTAACATATCATCAAGAAGACCAAACTGCATTTCTCCTTTTCTGATTCATTAATCTCATCACATACTGTATTCATGAGGCCTTGGAAAGTACCTGGTCCACAAGCAAGACCAAATGGTACTACTGTGTACTCATAATGGCCCATGTGTGTTCTGAATGCAGTTTTTGGAATATCTTCTATGGCCATTCTTATTTGATGATACAGGACCTCGGATCCAATTTGGAGAACACTTTTGCTCCATGCAGTTCATCCAATAGATCTTCAATAATGGGCATAGGAAATTTGTTTTTAATAGTTATTGCATTTAACTCCCTGTAGTCCACACACAACCTCCAGCCACCATCTTTTTCACGACCATAATTACAGGAGAGGAGAATGGACTAAAGCTTTCTTGAATTTCTCCTTTCTTAATCAGTTGTTTGATGATCTCTTCCATGGCTGCTTTCTGATAGTGTGGCACTCTATAGGGCCTCAAGTTAGGGGGTTTTGCTCCTTCCTGTAGGATGATCTTGTGATCACAAGTTCTTGTTGGAGGAAGTGAGTCTGACTCTGCAAAAATGTTTGAAAATTTCTGCAAGAGAGGTTGTAATGCCACTGGAGTTGGACTAGGAATCTTATTGTTCTCTGTTTGCACTTCATTTACTTGTAATATGTATCCCATAACTCCTTTCTGGAGTAGTTTTTCCATTCTAGCTGCTGATAGCAAACAATGCTTTTTTGGTATAGAATAGTCATAAAGGGTCACTGGTTGTCCCTGTTTTGTGACTATCAACAATCTTTCGACCAGGTCCAAACATATAGGACGGTACTGGTAAATCCAATCTGCCCCTAGGATGATGTCGTAAGATTGTAATTCCAGGACTTTGAAACTACTACAGAAAGTATGTCCTTGGATTTTGAAATCCATTGTGGGTACTTTTGACAGAGAAATTAACTTGCCCCCGCCAGCAACAGTTACTTTCCTGGGTTGTATTGGTTGCTGATGACAGTTGCTCTTTACCACAAACTCCTTGCTGATAAAGGTGTCAGAAGAACCACTGTCAAATAGAGCTGTAGCTTTCTTTCCTGCAATATCTATTATCAATAATAGAGTATTTGGTCCAGGAGTGCCTTCTGCAGCATGTACTGAAATGTGCATTGCTTGAGAAGTTTTTTCTACAACAATGTTGTTCTTTTCCTTGTCAGGCGTATTTGGGGCAGTGTGATAAGCTTGTTCTGCACCTGCATTTTCTTCTGCAGTGTCACTGTCCTCATCCTCATCCAGTTCTTGCAGAATGTGCAGAGTATTCCCAATTTTGCACTTATGTTGTCTTGACCATGGCTCTCTACAAAACCAGCAGGCTCTCGCATCCTTGGGAAAAGGCACATTGTACTTTTCTTTAACAGGTACTTGCATTTGTAATGGGGCTGGTTGGTTCTTATAAGAAGAGGAGTAACTTTTTGACCTGTAAGTAGGAGGACTCTGAATCTTTCTAGTAGCCGCAGCTTTCTCATACACTTTTGCATACCAATAAGCCTCTATAATGCCCGTAGGTTTCTGTCCACACACCTCATGCTTGATATCACTTCTTAAACCTCCAATGAAACAACTAAGTAAGAAATTTTCTTGCAAACAGGGGTGATCTCTCTTTACTAGAGCTACACACTGTTCAAAACTGTCAATGTAGTTTGCAACAAAGATGTGTATACATTGTATGTTTTTCAATAATTCCACAGCTTCATGGACACTGGCTTCAGAGAACCTGTCAGCTACCATTTGGCAGAATTGTTGCCATGTCACCATTTGCCAGGGTACACATATGTTCTTCAGCCAATTTGCTGCTCTACCTTGTAAATGTCCCGTAGCTAAATTTGCCCACTGCTCATAGGGAGTACCAGACATGTCAAACAATTTTTCACATGCTATTAGCCACCCAACGGGGTCTTCACCACTGAAAAGAGGAATTTCCAGCCTTGGTCCTTTCAGAACTGCTTCAGGAAAGTATGATGGGCCTCCTAACTGAGTAGCATGTTGATTTCTTTGTAAATCATATAAATTTCCCACTGCCTGATATGCAGGGGATAGTCCTTGAGCAGTTGTTGTCATATTGATATACTGACCAGTGATGGGATTGTAAGTGTGAGGGGGATAGAACAGTGGAGCAGTTATAGGAGCAAAATACCCACTGTTTCCAGAGAAACCCAAGGTATGGGGTTGCACTCAGGCATTTGTGTTAACTGGGGCCATTCTGAATTGTTCCCTTCCTTGTGTTTCGTGTTGCTTGTCACTGATTACTCTAGTGCTATCACTGAATAAGGTTGCCTGAGGCAAACTGGTAGTTACACCTGTTTCAGGTTTGCTTTGAGTTTTCTCCTGTACTCTGAATTCTTGCTCCATGTTTCTGGTCATCGGTGCTGAAAACAAGGTTGTGCTGTCTTGAACTGTAACTGGGCGTTGGGCATTCGCACCTGCTTGATCTATGTGCTCTTGCTGTTTCGGATCTGGTGTGAGCACCTCTGCTTTCTGCGAGCCGATGTTCATGTTCTGCAAAATTAGCTGTAAGGTCTTGTGAATTCCTTCAGTCATTTCAGATAATTTTGCCTCTACGCGCGGCATAGTCACCATCTCCGACCGTATTTTCGATACTTCTTGTTTAAGATCCTGTAACCCTTCTAATTCAACTCGCAGATCAGCTACTTCTTTCTCTACTCTGTCCACCATAATCTGTACCTTTGCTCTTGTATCCGCCATGTTTCCCAAATTGGATGCACTGCGACCGAAGAAGTTTTCCGCCTGTCCGTGCTAAACGGATCAACTCTTCTGGCACACGGATCTCGTCAGATCCCAGAATTTTACCACCAAGAGAAGATCTCTCGGCAACCGGATCAGGTCGATGATCTGTGCCCGAATGTCACCGCCGCCTTGTCGCCGCCACCCCAACACCGCCGCCGCGAACTGGGAGGGACGGGAGGGATTTTACGAGAGATCCCAACCTCCAGCTCTCCTTAGCCCGACTCGCCGCCGTGCTTGATCGCCGAGGAAAATTCCGGCGCTCTGATACCCTTGTAAGGCTCGAATCACCATGAACACTAGATCATGACGAGCTCATAGATTATCTGAGGTAAATTGGAAGAAGTCTGAGGTACAATTTGTGGATCGGAAATCCAGATACCCCGAATTGCCATACATAAGCTATGGTTCTATCTAAAGCTAAGACATAAGCGAATATTCTCCCTGTCCTCGCCCCTCTCTTGGCGTGCCTTATAAGCTACTGATCCACACCGGCGTCCACTGTTACAATTCATACCGTTCTGAGACAAAAATAACGGTACTACTAAGTGAAGCGGTGAGGAGTCATCCGAGCCGTTGATCTGTCTTGATGCATCTTGACCGTTGCTTAACTGAATCTCCTTTGTCTGTCTCCTCTGCTTCAGTATGCTCTTGGCTTGGGTCCTGACAACTTCTCTGCTTTGATATCGTCGAGCCTACTACTGATAGAATGCGGAGCGGGCTTTTGCGACGTCACGCTCCTCCTCCAGGGCATCCAAGTTATCCTGCCGATCTAACTCGGCTTCCTTCTCTTCGTACATGCGTACGCGTGGCGAATCATGTATTATGTCACAGGGTAATACTGCTTCCGCGCCGTACACCATAAAAATGGTGTATATCCGGTGGTGCGATTCGGCATGGTCCGCAGCCCCCAGAGTACGGAGTCGAGCTCCTCGACCCAGTGCGTATCCGACTCTGTCAAGGATCGCACTAGTCTGGGTTTGATGCCGCTCATGATGAGACCATTTGCCCGCTCCACCTGGCGGTTTGTTTGGGGATTGTAGACGGAAGCGTAATCGAGCTTAATGCCCATTTTGCGCGCAAGTTTTCACTTCGGCTGTGAAATTTGAGCCATTATCGGCGATGATGCTGTGGGGGACACCATATCGGTGTACGACCCCGGATATGAAGTCTATTATTGGTCCGGATTCGGCCGTTTTGACTGGTTTGGCTTCTATCCATTTGGTGAATTTGTCCACCATGACCAATAAGTATTTTTTCTTATGGCTTCTCCCTTTAAGAGGTCCGACCATATCCAGCCCCTGCATCGCGAAGGGCCAAGTTATGGGGATTGTTTGGAGAGCGGTAGGGGGCATATGACTCTGATTGGCAAAGAGCTGGCAACCAACGTAATGTTGGACAAGGTCCTGTGCGTCTGCTCGGGTCGTCGGCCAGTAGAAACCTATACGGAAGGCCTTGCTGACTAATGCTCGAGCCGCGGCGTGGTGCCTGCCCAGTCCAGCACGGATTTCAGCCAAGAGCTGTCGCCCTTCCTCCTCGAAGATGCATCTCTGGAGCACTCCGGTAGCACTTTTCTTATAGAGTTCCCCTTCGTAGACCTTGTAAGCTTTAGAGCACCAAACGATGCAGCGTGCTTCATTTTGGTCTTCGGGGAGCTCCTGCCTATTTAGGTAGGCCAAGAAATGCTCAGTCCACGGGGCGATTACAACCATGATTTCGTGGGCCATGGACGTTATTTCGGTGGTAGAACCTCCGATTATGTCTGATAGTTTGGAATCTGGGGGTGTATTCGGGTCCATGCTAGTATTGTCGGACTCCACTTCCCATACTACGGATGGCTTGAACAACCGTTCCAAGAATATGTTAGGTGGGACAGGGTCGCGTTTAGCGCCGATGCGAGCGAGGATCTCCACCGCTTGATTTAATGTCCCTTTGGTCGGGTTTAAGCCCGATCCGGTCATAGTCCGTTGCGACTCCCAAAGCGGCGATGCGATCCAAGAGCTCATTGAGAGAAGAGAGCTCTATCGGATCCATCTGTCCGGCGAGTTCCGAATTGATGCGAAGTTTATGCGTGATGACCCGAGAGGCCATCGTCGGCGCGACAGCCGATGGGGCGGCCATGACGAAGCCGCCTAGTCGGAGAGTTTGGCCTACAACCAGAGCTCCCCTAGCAGTAACGTTGTCCCTGACAACGAGACGAGCCATCGAGCCTTGCAGCAACGATACAGAGGAACTCTCAATGAACGCACCAATGTCGGTGTCGGATCTCGGGTAGGGGGTCCCGATCTGTGCGTCTTAGGCTGATCGTAACAGGAAGCAAGGGACACAATGTTTACCCAGGTTCGGGCCCTCTCGATGGAGGTAAAACCCTTCTTCCTGCTTGATTGATATAGAAGATATGGGTAGTACAAGAGTAGATCTACCACGAGATCGTAGTGGCTCAACCCTAGAAGCTAGCCTATGATGGTATGATTGTAATTGTGATCGGCCTTCTAAGGACCAACCTCTCCGGTTTATATAGGCACCGGAGAGGGCTAGGGTTTACATGGAGTCGGTTACAAGGAAGGAAACATAATATCCGGATCGCCAAGCTTGCCTTCCACGCCAAGGAGAGTCCCATCCGGACACGGGACGAAGTCTTGAGTCTTGTATCTTCACGCTTCAATAGTCCAGACGATGTATATAGTCCGGCTGTCCGGATACACCCTAATCCAGGACTCCCTCAACCGCCGAGGTCGGGGACTCCTCCGAGGATGAGTAGGGCATGGGAGGCAGCAGGGCATGGTGTGCCAACTGGCTCGTCCGTCTCCTGTGTTCTACTTTTCCTCGCCGGAGACATCACCTTCACTTCACGGGACTTGAACCCCGCCCCCGTACATGGAGATCGCAGATGGAGGACGTCGGTCACCGCCGTAGAATAGGTTTAGGGTCGGGTTTCTTTTATTTTTCTGTCTTATAAAAGTTTGAAATGTAATGAAAATCTATAGTGTTTGCATTAATCTCGGCCGGTGTATATGAACTTTCACAATAATATAGTACTCCCTCCGTTCCACAATGTAGCGCACATAGATTTTTCTAGAAGTCAAACTTTATAAACTTTGACCAAGTTTGTAGAGAAAATCATATACATCTAGAATACCAAATACATGTGCTTATATACATCACAAGATAAACTTTCATATTATATACATTTGATATTGTGGGTATAAATAGTTTTCTTTATAAACTTGGTCAAAGTTTATAAAGTTTGACTTTGTAGAAAATCTATATGCGCTACATTATGGAACGGAGGGAGTACATTGTAGGAGTACTAGCAAGATGCTCGTGTGTTGCACAGAAGATCAAGATCTTGTGGGAGAAAAGGATGAACGAGGGAAGGCCTTATCTGCAAATGCACATTCATGCATTTCACATATTTCTACATCTATGGGAACCTACGAAATGTAATAAAAAAGGCGGTACACTCACAGCACCCGTGTCGCAGTCGCATTGCACCCCACATACGTTCGGTCCTGCACACGGCTCACGCAAACGGAACGCGCTTCGGCTTGCCTCTTCACTGACACGTGGGAGTGCACTTGGAGAAACCGACCATGCGCCAAACTCCCCCCGCCCACCGCGCGAAAATCCTCCCCCCCCACCCAAAAATTCCCCCCAAATCCTAGATTCAACCGCCCTTCGGCCAACTAGCCAATAATATGCCCCAAACCCCCTACCCCTGCCCCTCTCCACTCCATTCGCTCCACCAAAGCCGCCCTCCCCGCCACGCCGATACATCGGTGCCGCGGTTCGTCGAGGGGACGCACGGCGATCCTCTCGCTCCCACGGTACGCTCTCGTAGACTGCCGTCCTCTAGCCGCGCCGCCACTGCTGGCGACGTTCTTGTGGAGGCGCATGGCAGTCAGCGCCGCCACTACTGGCGATGTTCGTGTGGAGATGCACGGCGGTCAGCTTCTCCCACAGTACGCGCATTCTAGACTGAGGCCCCGTGCATGTCGGTGTAGCGTTGAATGTTAGCTGATAGACGTTGTTAATCTCACTATTTGCCAAAGTAGTTTACTGTCAATATGCTCTGCTTAAGAAGCTTCCTTGCCCTGTTCTGCACTCAATCTGCTTAGCTGAGATGGCATGCCAAGGCCGATTAGTTGCTAAAATATCCTGCCATATATTTATTGTGACGTAGATTGCCATGGTCTAGTAGCCTATCTGTTAGGTGAAATAGCTCTACACCGTTTTATACTCGATCTTTGTTGTTGCGATGGCCTTCGATAGTTCTATGGATGTGTGCTCGGCCTCATTGACTGCTGAAACAGCCTGCCATAATTGAGCACTCAAATCTGTTTGCTGAATTAACTTTACATATATTTCGTTACTTAGATCTGCTCGTCCAAATATCTTGCCATAGCTTTAGACATCGACCTAGGTATTTTCTTCTGGACATCATAAGAAATCATATATGTTTTTCCTGTAATATCTAGTAGAAGAACTAATTTGTATGTCTAACAGATGGACAAGACTTGGATAACTTATGCTCGAAGATTCCCCGCTGCTTATGTCGAGGGGGTTGAAAACTTCTTGAACTTTATCAGAGCTGAGTACGGTGGTCCGAAATCAGATGTGCTCTGCCCATGTAGTAGTTGTATGAATTCAGTTACAAGACCCCAGTCAACTGTACAAAATCATCTACACTTGTATGGGATGTCGGTCACATATACTAGGTGGGTTCATCATGGTGAAGTTGTGAACGTCAATGTTATTGACTACGTGGAAGCAGCAGATCACCATCTTGATCTGCCTGATGCTCAGGTGGAAGAGTAGGAGGAGGTGGTGGCGGCGGAGCTAGTGAGTTTGACCAACATTGAAACAATGCTACGAAACTCTCGTGCATTCCGTGAACTTTCACCTGCAGAAGAAAAACGGTGGGCCCGCATGTTGGAACAATGCAACGTGGCTGTCACCCCAGGAAATAAGCTGTCAGTATTCTCAGCTATGGTCACCTTTCTTCAGGTGAAGACATCTAAGCGGACGACCAACAAATCATTCGATGTGATGTTGGCTGCTTTCCGCAAAGCTTTCCCAGATGCATCTAAGCTGCCACACACCAACAGTAAAATGAAGATTTCCTTCGTGCAGTTGGAATTGGATATGATATGATCCATGTTTGTAAGAATAATTGTGTTCTGTTCTGGAAGGATTATGCCAAGTTAAGTGAATGCACGAAATGCAAATCATCAAGATGGAAAGATGGCGATGTTGTGAAAAGGATTCCTCATAATGTTCTGAGACATTTTCCAATTAGACCAAGATTGCAGAGGTTGTTTCATGATGCTGAAACAAGAGAGGATGTACTGTGGCATTCTAGGAACCAGGAGTACAAAGATCAGAACGTAATGAGCCATCCATCACATGGTAGTGAGTGGAAAAGCTTCAATCAGAAGCACGAAAAGTTTGTCTTTGACCGAGAAACATTAGACTTGGCTTAGCTTCAGATGGATTTAACCCATTTGGCCACCAGAGCGCCACATATAGCATGTGGCCAGTGCTTCTTATCCCTTACAACATGCCTCCAAATGTCTGCACCAAAGAATCAAACTACATGATGGCCTTGCTCATCCCACGTCCAAAAAGTCCTGGAAAGGATTTTGATTTGTTCATGGAGCCTCTTGTGGAGGAACTTCAACAGCTATGGAGGGGTGTTCTCACTCGAGACCTATATAGTAGCCCACCAGCTGATTTCTTTCTACGTGCTGTTATAATTTGGTGCATCCATGATTATCCAGCTTTGGGCACTATGTTAGGGCGAACGACACATGGTTACAATGCATGTGTTCACTATGACAGGAATCCGCTATCATACGCATTACTTAGCAAGATATGTTACATCGGACACCGCCGTTTCCTTGCCAAGGACAAGCCGCATCCTAGAAAATACCAAAGACATGTGTTCTATGCAAAGCATGAAAACCGTGATGCGCCAAAGAGGCTCACCGGCGATGAGTTGCAAGTGGAATTAGAGTAGGTCAGGCATATTACACCATGAAACCATCCTGATAATGGTAGCGGGAAAAGGAAGCATGGCAGGGCAGAAAACAGATTATTGTTTACCCGCAGGTCCACTTTGTGGGACTTGGAGTATTGGAAAGATTTGGATCTGCGGCATAATCTTGATGTGATACACAACGAGAAAAATATATGTGACAGCATTATCGGCACACTTCTTAATATTGAAGGCAAGACGAAAGATACCTTAAAATCTAGGATTGATTTGATACACACAGGTATCGAGACAGAGTTCTGGTGCAAGATGAAGGTAAACCACGGGATATGGCACCAGCTATGTACATCTTGGACAAGGTAAAAGAAAAGAATTTTGTGAGGTCCATCACGTGTGAGATTCCCACATGGATTTGCTTCCAACCACGAAAGGAGAGTCGATCTGAGATGGAAACAAGGTACAAGGGTTGAAAACTCATGACTGCCACGTCCTACTTCAAAGGGTTTTACCTATTATCCTTAGAGGATTGGGACACCCTGACTTATACAGAGCAGTTCCAGAGTTGGGACAATTCTTCAGGGAACTCTGCAGTAGAAATATCAGGATAGATACTTTGAAGCGTCTTAGAGACAAGATACCAACTATCCTATGCGACCTTGAGAAGATATATCCTCCAGCCTTCTTTGATGTGATGGTGCATTTGGCTGTTCATCTACCTGATGAGGCACTACTTAGAGGTCCAACATAGTATGGCTGGATGTACCCTATTGAAAGGCGGCTAGGCACTTTCAAGGGCTATGTTAGGAATAGAGCTAGACCCGAGGGTTCCATTGCAGAGGCCTACATTGCGATAGAAGCGTTGACATTCTGCTCAAAATACATTGAAACAGCTGAGCAGCTTAGCAAAGAGGTGGATGAAGACAATCCCGGGCTCAATGTTTTCGATTATTCTGTTCGATTTACAGGGAAGAGTCGACAAGAGGACCAACCTAAAGATTTGGACAAAATGGTTTGGTATGTGTTGAATAAGCGTCACGAGATACTACCTTATATCAAGTAAGTGCTAAGTACTGCAGCTTATACATCGTAATCTACTAAACTTGAAGCATATTCTTATATATTTAGATGTTTGACGCGATCCCTATGTTGTGCAGCATCTACAAAAAGGAGTTACTGCCGCAAAATCCAAGAAATATTGACAAACTGGTTATGGCTGGATTTGCGAAATGGTTCAAGAGCCATGTAAGCTTTTGAATTGCACTGTCAGTTTTTTTAATAATTTGAGTACATACGATGATCAGCTTGTCTATTTTCTAACCATAGGTCAAGAAGATGTGGGAGGATGGGCAGGCAGTTGATGATGCCCTTTACTCACTAGCAATGGGTCCTGATACTCGGGTAAGACATTATGAATCTTGCGTTGTTGGAGATGTGCGCTACAACACCCTTGCACGAGACGAAGGCAGAAAGACACAAAACAGTGCCATCATGAGCACGGATACGTATGACAAAGAGAAAACTAAAATGTATGCTAACATAACAGACATTGTTCAGTTGCAGTATATCTCCTATTTCGAGGATCATCGGTGTGTGGTTCTGTTGTGCTGTTAGTTGGTATAACCTATTTTCTAGGATCGCAAAACCAAGAGCTGATGATTATTTCAAATCCATCAATGTCAAGGCGGCGTACCAGACCAACGAGCCTTTTATTTTGGCAAATCAAGCAACATAGATATTTTTCTTGGAAGACACATTTGCACGTAGCGATGACTGGAGAGTATTGCAAAGGTTTGAGCAGAGGAATTCGTTTAATGAAGTTGCACCACAAGATGATGCTTACACTGCTCCTGATGTACAAGATAATACAGATGTTCCTAATATCTTTGAGAACCATCACGTCAATGATGCCGGCAAAAAGATTGCCTGTCATGCTTTGGACATACAAGAGTTGATCAAGAAGAAGCCAACGTTCAAGGACGTTGAGGACGAACAAGAAGATGACACCATGGGGAATTACGATTCTGCATCGATACACATGGCGAAGATGTTGACGCTGCTGCTGCGGATGATGATTACATTGCTTTTGTCATATTTGCCCTATCGGAAGGCGTTTTTTATCTACTATGTGAAATTGTGTTTGCTATGACAAGCTGAAACCTGATGAACATGTTGTTTAGTATTTTCCTATGAGAACATCACTTGTTATGTATGCTGATTTGTGTTTGGTGATTGTATGACGACTAAAACATGATGACATTGTTGTTTAGTTGTACTCATATTTGGCTGTGAAACTTGGGATGCCATTGTTTGCTGTTGGACTGCAATTTGCTCGACGTCTTCGAATGAGAACAAAGCTGACCCGATAGGGCCTCTGCTAATTTATTTATTTATTACCAAAAGGGCCTCTGCTACTTATTTATTTATGAGCAAAAGGGGATACCCCCTGATTTACGTTAATAGAAATCATTAGATGTTCACAACACTACGCCCAGCCTGTTACACAGGTTTCATTCATTATTAGTTTCAGCAAAGTGCTCATGTCATAGCCACTGAATACATCACGAGTGCTACATACATTGCAAATAAAGAGACAATCATCCTATAGAGCACATCGATTTTTCCCATTATCTTCACAAGCTGTTTCATCTCCTCATTCTTTGTCAAGGCCGTTCTCAGAAATTGTTGTTTGGCCATGATCGGAGGAACTGCATCTTTAACCTTCCGCTCTGCATCTTCCTCTTCTGTCGTTCCTTGATTACTTGTCCAACACCCCAACCTTTCTGGTATTAGGATTCCTCGGCTAACCAAATAATCAGCGTAGTTGCACTCCCCACATCGGCAACTTCCCGAAATATAAATCACACGAATATTCCCTTTCTGCACGAATCAAATTGGAAGATCATCAACCAAACTATTAAAAAAATTAGCAACTGAAAGCAGCAGAACAACACTTAAACAAATTATTACCCCATGATTCGGGCATTTGTAGAAGACTCGGCCAGGGTTGAGGATTGTGGTTGAGACACGACGGATGACTCTGCGTGATTTGCAGCAGTGGCACCACACCAACGACAGTGGGTTGCGATGAGCAACCGGCTACGATGCGCGTGCCGGCGGGGGTGTGATGAGACCCACAGGCAATGGTACGGGTGGCGACTTGGTGCATATTTGGTTGTTGCTGCTTTGAAGAAGCGGTGGACGAGCAACCGATGGACATGGTTCTTTGTGGCCAGAGCTTCTGATGCTAGGCAGAGTAAGTAGAGAAGAGGAAAAGCGAACGTTGGATATGTGAGTTTCATTACTTGCAGAGTAGCATAGCACCATATATAGTCATAGTCTAGGTTTGGACTCGAACCCATTTCTGAGCATGTCTCTCTTTTTCTAAAACTCAAGAACGTCTCTTTCTTTGGTACACTAGCTTGTTCTGTATGCCTTCTCAAGTCTTTGATTCCTCCACCTGACATCTGGGACCCACCGGAAGGGCCTCTGTATTTCGCGAAAAAAACGTGCCCCCCGCTGACAGGTCGGACCCACCAGCTATCTTCGCACGCAAGGAAGTGCCTCCTTATTACGCACAAAAAAAGAATACCCCCCTGCCAGCTGGAGCCCAGCATAGTTGGAGGCTGACTTGTGGGCCTACCAAGTTGACGGGGATGGAGGGCTTTGTCAACTTAGTCAATATGAGCGATTCTAGCTCCGATTACCGTGCGATGTTCATCCAATGGCGGTAGTGCTTCCTCAACCTCTGGTCTTCTTGCTCCGGCCGCCCAAACCAGCGCCCGGTCGTGTGCGTGCTCACGCCTCTCGTGGCCGGTTGTGATGTCATGAGGCCTCACCGCCCCCTACTACTCCCACCGCTGGCCAGGGTATCCCTCTACTCACCCACACCCCCTGTTATTCTACGGCGACGGCAGCCTCACACGGCAGCCGAACCAGTGAACCCTCGTACTCCTCTCCGCGTGGGCATCCACTGCCGCGTCTTCCCCAGCTCTGCATCATCCCCTTCCTAGGCCTCGCCCTTGTCCACCGCCTTGGTGCTCTCGGCGTGGCGTGGTCAATATGGTCAATGACCGACTTCCATCGGAAGAAATCAGATGCGATGGAGAGGTGACAATTTGGGTCCACGGCCGCAGCGGGGTCCATGGCCACAGCCCGGTTTTTTTGTGATCTGACAAGTAAGTTGCTTTGTCAGGCCTGTTGGGCTACAAATCTTTCAAGACGAGGAGAGTTTCATTCGGCTGGCCGACAAAATGGCCTATCAGTAATGAGAAATGGGTTGTACATTTTTAAAACACATCAAACCGGCAATTAGTTTCAATTTTTTTTCATTTCAAGATGTTAAATTGCATTGATTTTTATGTGGGGACAATTTGTTGGATTTTATATTGATATACATTTATTTCTAAAATCAGTTTGAATGTGACTCAAAATTTCGGGATTAAAAACAGTTCGGACCGCACCGAAATATGCAAAATTTCATATAATTTTTTAACCGTGGCCACAATATGGGCTGTAATGCTAACAAAAAGAATATGGGCTCCGAAAAAACCTTAAGGATTAGCAAATGGGTTGTAAATTATTATAAATAATGGTAGATGGGCTGTATGATGTTTTCCACAGATTTGAGGCTTTCCTAAAAAAAGGTTGACGCTCAAGCAGTGACTGTTGGATGTCCATCCAACGGCCGTCGTGCTTCTTCAATCTCTGCTCTTCCTGCTCCAGCCGCTCAAACAAGCTCCGACGGGACTGCTTGCTCTCTCCTCCCCGCGGCCGGCTGTGCCGCCGCGCAGGCCTCATCGTCCCATCGTACTCCCATCGCTGGCCTAGCCATCCCTCTACTCACTCACACCTGTTGTTATTCTCCGGCGATGGCAGATGAACCAGTAAACCCTCGTACAGTCGTACTCCCCTCAGCGTGGGAAACAACTGCCGAGTATTCCCTGCCTCCATGTCGTTCCCTTCCTAGGCCTCGCCGTCGTCCACCGACCTGGTGCTCTCGGTGCGGCCTGGTCAACGTGGTCAACAACCGACATGCATCTGAAGTGCGGATCAGACGTGGAGAGGCCGACAATTTGGGTCCACGGCCGCACGCAAGGAAATGCCTCCTTATTACGCGCAAAATAATGATTCCTCCACGACATCCGGGACCCATCGAAGGGCCTCTGTATTTCACGAAAAAACGTTACCTACCGACAGCTTGGACCCACCAGCTATATGTTCGCACGCAAGGAAGTGCCTCCTTATTACGCACAAAAATGAATACTCCCCGCTAGCTGGGACCGAGTATAGTGGCAGGCTGACTTGTGGGCCTACTAAGTTGACGGGGACGGAGGGCTTTGTCAACTTAGTCAATATGCACGATTCTAGCTCCAGTGACCGTACGATGTCCATCCAACGGCCGTACTGCTTCTTCAACCTCTGGTCTTCTTGCTCCAGCCGCCCAAACCAGCGCCGGTCGTGCCTCGTGCTCCTGCCTCCCGTGGTCGGCTGTGATGCGGCGGAGGCCTCACCCCTCTACTACTCCCACCGCTGGCCAGGCCATCCCTCTACTCACCCACACCCCATGTTATTCTACGGCGATGGTAGCCTTACACCGCAACGAACTAGTTAACCTTCGTACTCCTCTACGCGTGGGCATCCACTGCCACGTCTTCCCCGGCTCCATGTCGTCCCCTTCCTAGGCCTCGCCGTCGTCCACCGCCCTGGTGCTCTCGGCGCGGCGTGGTCAACATGGTCAAGGAACGGCTTCCATCGGACGTGGACTGTACGTGGAGAGGCTGATAGTTGCGTCCACGGCCGCAGCAAGAAAGTGCCTCCTTATTACGCGCAAAATAATTATTCCTCCACCTGACAGCGGGGACCCACCGGACGGGCCACCGTATTTTGTAAAAAAAAACATTACCCCCTGACTGCTGGGACCCACCAGCTACATCTTCGCACGGAAGGAAGTGCGTCCGGTAAAATAAAAACGATTCGCCGCCCTGACCGCTGGGACCCACCAGCTACATCTTCGCACGCAAGGAAGTGCCTGACAGTCGGGACCCACCTGGTCGAAGCGTACGTAGCGTTGTCATTCTGGTCGCGAACATGTACGTACATAATGGTCGATGTAGAGGCGCACACGTGTCGTGGTAGAGGCGCACACGTAGCATGTACACGTACGTACAGCGGCCAGTGTGCAAGAAAGAAAATACGTCCACGTACGTACATATGGGCAGGGTCTCGAACGCCTACTCACGCATACGTACGTCCAGGGCTCGTGTACATGGGTGGGTCAGAACGGATAAACAACGTCGTCGTCGTGTTCATGGGGACCCAACCGGAGAACGGAGGAAACGGCCTTGTGTTTGACCGACCATGTTCGAAACGGGATCCTGTTCATCGGAAGGGGTCTGGCGTATGCATAATGGAGGAAACGGACCTCCTACGGTCGAAACGGGATCCTGTTGATCGGGAGGGGTGTGGCGTACCGCAAAACGGAGGAAACGGACTTGTGTTGGAGCGCTATATTTGAAACAGGGGTCCTGTTCATCGGGAGGGGTGTGGCGTACCACAAAACGGGACTCCACGGGATACTGTTCATCTCCACCGTCGACCCCCTCCAGCCTCCACGGGCTACTATTCATCCACCGTCGACCTCCTCCAGCCTCCACCTGCGACTGTTCATCAACGGGCTCCTGTTCATCCAGCCTCCACCGCGCGTTACTCCACCAGCTGCTGTTCAACCAGCCGTCTCCATGGGCTCCTGTTCAACTACCCCTCCATGGGCTACTATTCATCCATCCCTCCACCGTCTACTGTTCATCCAGCCCTGCACAGGGTGGTCCTGTTCATCCAGCCATCCACGGGGTCCTGTTCATCCAGCCCCAACCGGCTCGATCGATCGGGTCCTGTTCATCCAGAGGCAACACCACGGGGTCCTATTCATCCACCCCCACCGGGAACTGTTCATCCAAACCCCCCTAGCAACGCTCACTGTTCATCCAGAGGCAGCATCGATCGGCTTCAGTTAGCAACAGTAGCGAAGGAATCGCTCGATCGGGTTCAGTTAACAGCCATCGATCATCACTCGGGTTCAGTAACGCGCCTGCAGTGCAATCGCTCGGGTTCAGTTAGAGACCAACGCCTCGCTCGGGTTCAGTTAGAGCCCAACGCCTTGCACCCACGCGCGTGCGTGTACGAGAGAAACGCGCATCGCTTGGCCCCGTCCACCCACCGTAACCGGGAACACCCCGATATTTTCCTCGCCCTCGCTTCTACCATGGTTTTTCCGTCATGGACAGCCCAAAGAATGTCATGCAGCTGCGTCTCCGGCCCTCCCAGGACGAAAAGCCCATTTTCTGTCATGATTTTTTGTCATAGAAGTTGGACCCCACCACATCTATGATGATACCGGGTTTTGTCACAATTATCGTCATAGAAGTGTCATAAGTTCGACAGGAATTTTTTTCGTTCGGCCCAAAATGTCACGGATGTGTCTTTTTTTGTAGTGACGACGGCGTCCCATGCCGTTGAGGGGGGCGCGCACACGGGCACGGGCGCGGCGGGTGCAGCCAAACGCACGGGGACCGGTGCCGCGGTGAGTGGAGGGGCGCACACGGGCACGGGCGCTAGCATGTACACGAGCTCGCGAGGTCCACGGAGACCTTGCTTACGCCAGTGGCTTTAGTGCTCGGCGACCAGCCCATCAATGCTAATGGGATGGTCGCTGGTGCGAGCATGGGGAACGGAGCTGGGACGGGAGCGGGGGCAGCAACCGCCGCGGCCAGCTCGTTCTAGGCCATGTCCATGAGGCCCCATTCCTCCATATTTTCTATCTCCTTTGGCTCGGAGTCGACTTCACCAACCTTGAAGACTAGTGCAGGATGATCCTTCTACGCCATGGCATTGGTGGAGGTCTGCGGGAGGGAGGGGAATGGGAGGCGAATAGTAAGTCCGCCCATATTAAGCAGCGGCTTGGGCGCCATTAATGGAGAGGAAGGCGGGCGGTCATGGAAGTCAAAGGGCTCGCTTCCCAGTGAGCCTGCACAGCATACAACTCGCACGCTTCCCGATGAGCCTGCTCATTGGAGGACAGCTTGCACGCTTCTCTGTCATCCTGCGCGCCGGACTACGGTCGCACGCCTCCCGTTTAGTCAAGCAGCTATCCACACGGCACCTCCTATAGCCATTAAAACCAAGACACGTGGCATTAAGTGAATGGTTAACAGAACGCACACAGTTTTAATTGTACAACATTTGAGATATTAAAGTGGCAGCTATTTTTTCAAAATGCCTTTGTTGGTTGTTATTCGAGTGCGCCTTCTCTCAAAATGGACAGGAAAAATACCACAACATGTCGGGTGCCATTCCATGATAGCATGCCAAGTTTCATGAATTTCAGATGAGTTTTGGATTTACTAGAATTTAAAAACAAAGTATCTCAATGTTTTGCCGGCAATCAACGGTGCCCTGGTGTTTGAAATTCATTCCCATTTCTTGCATGGGACCTAAGCATGCACCCAAGGACAAAGATTTGATTTTTCAACCAATTTATATATATACACTGGAGCGTGTGCATGTAGTTCAAATTTTAATTATGCACATAAATGCATTAAAAACTCAATTTATGCACAAAAATGTCCAAACGAACCCCGAAAAATCCCAAAAATTGACACAACACTCCTCTTGTTCTATGTTGACACGAGAAAAAATTTGAAAGCAATGAGAGGCAATGGATATCGTTTTGTCCCCAAAGGTGGGGCGTTCCCTACCGAAACCATCATGCTTGTTGTGAGAAGCTCTGGTTGTGAGAAGCATATACCCAAACCTGCCCCAAATGGGATAAAATTTTACCACGGCATGTTGATGCCGCTCCATGATGGCACGCCAAGTTTCATGAATTTCAGACGAGTTTTGGATTTACTAGAATTTTAAAACCAGGTATCACAATGTTTGCGGCTTAGTGACGGTGGCAGTGTGTTTGACATTCATTCACATTTCTGGCATGGGACCTAAGCATGCAACCAAGGACACAGATTTGAATTTTCAACCAATTTATATACATTAGAGCATGTGCATGTAGTCCAAATTTGGATTATGCACATGAATGCATTGAAAACATAGTTAATGCATAAAAATGTCCAAACGAACCCCGAAAAATCCCAAAAATTGACACAACACTACTGTTGTTCTATGTTGACATGAGATTTTTTTTGAAAGAAATAAGATGCAATGGATATCGTTTTGGCCCCAAAGGTGGGACGTTCCCTACCGAAACCATCATGATTGTTGTGAGAAGTTCTCGTTTGTGAGAAGCATATACCCAAACCTACCCCAAATGGGACAAAAAATTTACCACGACATGTTGATGCCGCTCCATGAGAGCACGCCAAGTTTCTTGAATTTCAGATGAGTTTTGGATTTACTAGAATTTAAAAACCAGGTGTCTCAATGTTTGCAGCCGAGTGACGGTGGCAGGGTGTTTGAAATTCATTCCCATTTCTTGCATGGGACCTATGCATGCAACCAAGGACACATATTTGAATTTTCAAACAATTTATATGCATTAGAGCATGTGCATGTAGTTCAAAATTGAATTATGCACATGAATGCATTGAAAACTCAGTTAATGCATAAAAATGTCCAAACGAACCCCGAAAAATCCCAAAAATTGACACAACACTCTTGTTATTCTATGTTGACACGAGAAATTTTTTGAAAGCAATAAGAGGCAATGGATATCATTCCGTGCCCGAAGGTGGGACGTTCCCTACCGAAACCATCATGCTTGTTATAAGAAGCTCCGTTTTATGAGAAGCATATACACAAACCTCAAATGGGACAAAAAGTTTACCACAGCATGTTGATGCCGCTCCATGATAGCACGCCAAGTTTCATGAATTTCAGACGAGTTTTAGATTTACTAGAATTTAAAAACCAGGCATCTCAGTGTTTGCAGCCAAGTGACGGTGGCAGGGTGTTTCACATTCATTCCCATTTCTTGCATGTGACCTAAGCATGGAACCAAGGACACATATGTGAATTTTCAACCAATTTATATGCATTAGTGCATGTGCATGTAGATCAAATTTGAATTATGCACATGAATGCATTGAAAACTCAGTTAATGCATAAAAATGTCCAAACGAACCCCGAGAAACCCCAAAAATTGACACAACACTCCTGTTGTTCTATGTTGACATGAGAATATTTTTGAAAGCAATAAGAGGCAATGGATATCGTTTCGTCCCCAAAGGTGGGACGTTCCCTACCAAAACCATCTGGATTGTTGTGAGAAGCTCTGGTTTATGAGAAGCATATCCCCAAATCTGCCCCAAATGGGACATAAAATTTACCATGACATGTTGATGCCGCTCCATGACAGCACGCCAAGTTTCATGAATTTCAGACAAGCTTTGGATTTAGTAGAATCTAAAAACAAGGTATCTCAATGTTTGCGGCCGAGTGACAGTGGCAGGGTGTTTGACATTCATTCCCATTTCTTGCATGGGACCTAAGCATGCAATCAAGGACACAAATTTATATGCATTAGAGCATGTACCTATAGTTAAAATTTGAAGTATGCACATGAATGCATAGAAAACTTAGTTAATGTATAAAAATGTCCAAGCGAACCCCGAAAAATCCCAAAAATTGACACAACACTCCTATTGTTCTATGTGGACACTAGGAAAAAATTTGAAATTGAGAAGAGGCAACAGTTATCGCATCGTCCAGAAAGGTGAAACGTTCCCTACCAAAACCCTCACACTTGTTGTGAGAAGATCTGGTTTATGAGAAGCTTATACCCAAACCTGCCCCAAATGGGACAAAAAATTTATCATGGCATGTTGATGCCGCTCCATGATAGCATGCCAAGTTTCATGAATTTTGGATGACTTTTGGATTTACTAGAATTACAAAAGCAAGTACATCAACGTTTGCCGGAGAGCCACGGTGCCATGGTGTTCGAAATTAATCCCCATTTCTTGCATGGGACATAAGCATAAATCCATGGACACATATATGATTTTACAACCCATGTTGGTGCACCGGAGCATGTGCATGTAGTTTAATTTGAATTGTGCACCTGAAATGGCTAGAAAACCAAGTTAATGTATAAAATGTCCAAACGAACCCTGAATAATTCCAATTCTTTTACGACACACATATAGTTGCATGTTCACTGCAGATAAAAGGTCTAGCAATTCAAACACCGTCCACTGCCGCTGTGACCCCATTATGTAATTCAAATCAAGATGAAAAATCATGTAGATCCCACACAGTTTATTATCACCAACCGTGTGAGATGTAGCACAAAATATCCTGGAGAACCATCGGTGTATAGTACGCCTATGGCTTACGCGAGAAGGTACGTCGGCTACAGTCCACAGCCGGCGTGTCAAGCATACTAGCTCGCTCCCCAAATATCATTTCACTGTTCAATCGTCATCGGTGAAAGATGGGGACGTGGACCCGCGTCGTGAGGGCAACTTCGGCGACCCACTCCGGCGAGAGCGCGACCGCAATCTGCGACCGGGCGGCCAAGGCAGCCCAAACGGCCATTGTTGCTTCTCAGGTGGCGGCAACAACATCTGCCTCGGGGATAGCAACTGGCGAGAGCGGCACAACAGCTGTCTGTTCCACAGCGGCGGCCTTAGCCCTGATGGAGACTGGCCATGACCATGTCGAGGCCGCCCACGCCCAGCTTGTGGCGGTCTCCGGACAAATCGAACGAAGCTTCTCCCACAATGGTCGGCAACCCACGGCTGAAGAGTTGGAAATCACCGAGAGCGTTCGAGCAGCCGTCCATTCCTCCGCTGCATACCTTGCGACGACGGAGCCCATCCAAGCCAAGATCGTGGCCGCCCATGCCCATCTCGTGGCGGCCTTTTCCAAAGAGATGGCGGACGCGGATGGCAAGATGCTTGCCGAGTATGGTGCGATGGATGCCATGGAGCCCCTTCCCCAGGAGACCGTCGGGCGCGAGCTGGACATGGAGGCAACGGCGGAGATCGACGAGCACTAGCCGTAGTAGTACTCTTTGTTTTGTTTAATTAAGAGTGCCGGTCTTTAATTTGTTAGAGTAATGTTTAGGTCAGCTGGCTCTGTTTAATTGCTGAACTTGCTCGATTAAGAAGTGTGGGTGTGTTGTAGTCTCCTTTGTGTACCCAAATTATGCAATGACGTGGATGACCACTATAACCAGGAAATTCGAACCAAAATTTTTGATGTTCAAACTCATCACACACGGGTTAAGCTATTCGAATCGTTTGTGATGTTCACATATCGTACATAGTTCTAAATAAGGGACCGTGTCTGATGACACTTTGCGCGGCAGTTTTTTCGCTGAAGCGATTCCAAATTTTCGGTTTCCGCAGAAATATCTACCTCCCCTCCCCCCCCCTTACCAAAAACCACATTTACCCTGTTTCCGCCTTCCTTTCCAAGTTGAAACCTTAACTCCTTGCTTGCAATGCCGCATCCTCGCCAGCGACCCTCCTTCACGCTGCTCGTCCTCATCTATCCAAGCAGGTAATCCACACCCGACCCCCCTACTCCTCCTCCTTCCACATCCCACATGCCCCGACCGCCTGCACGACACCTTCCACCCAAATCACTGACCCCTCCACCAAATAAGAGCCACCCTAAGCCATAGCGCACGCAGTATAGCCAGGAGCTCAAGGAGCATTTGGCAGCGGAGAAGCAAATCGCAGTCAAGACGCTGCTGTGGATGAGGTCGCGATGGCTGCCATTCGTGCCGACCCCAGATCTTGGAGGAGCACCTTGCCATTTGCTAGCTATGCTGGTTAAGCATGCTCAGTTTACCTGCTATGCGTGTCGCTTCCTGCCTTTCCTTCACAAATTCTAGTGAAGTGTGCTATCTAATTTTACCATGCAATCTATTGCTCTAGTGTATATGTTCTATATGTCGTGTAGTGTGGTGCTCACTTATTAACTGTTTGGTTAATTGGTTGTTGTCTTCAGTTAACTATTTTGTTCAATTCTGCAAATGTGATGTTCAATTCTTCAGGCTGCAATTTTGTATTGTCTTCCATGTGAGAAATAAATCGAATTTATCTTTACAAAATACATGAGAAACGAATACAATTGCTATATTTCCAAGTTGTCAAGCATGCTTGGTTTTGTTATACATTGTGAAATGTGGTGCTCAGTTAACGTTTGGTTCATTTGTGTTGTGGTGCTTAGTTAACTGTTTGGTTCAATTCGGCAATGCGATGTTCAATAGTTGTGGGTGCATTCTATTATTGTATACCATGTGAGGAATAAATTGAATTTGGCTGTAGTAAATACATGAGAAACAAATACAATTGCTATATTTCCAAGTTGTTAAGCATGCGTGGTTCGGTTAACTGTCTGATCTTCTATTAGGAGTATGTTATATTGTGCAATGTGGTGCTCAGTTAATGTTTGGTTCATCTGTTGTGGTGTTTAGTTAACTGCTTGGTTCAATTCTGCAGTGCGATGTCCAATTGTTGTGGGTAGAATTTTGTATTGTTGTGCATGTGAGGAATAAATTGAATTTGACTGCACTTAATACATGAGAAACATATACAAGTGCTAGATTTCCTAGTTCTTAATCATGTTTGGTTTGGATAAATGGGTTTTTCATGTGGCTTGAATTAATCTGATGAATCTACAATGTGCTTATTTTTAATCAACATATTTTACTAATAGCATGCGAACCCTTACTTAACTTGATGAGTAACTACTTATATGTGTTGCAGGGAAACAATGGTAAGCACTGAGGTTTACAATCGAGGTTAGCATGTGCATGGTCTGTTGTCTAATAGCACATTATTTTGCAATTGCAGGAACCATTCTAATATTTAGGTTTTTTTAACAATTTGATCTTGCACATGTAGGTCCTGTTGTCAGAGGTTTTGACCCACTGTTCGACCCTTTTCGTCTATGCGGAAATGAGTTGTCCATGAATATCAATCAAGTCAAGAAACTCAGAAAGATTGTTAGGATAAAGAAATTAGCGACAAAAAACAACAAGATCTTTGTCTGCACAATGAAGAAGACATCAGGTCACTACAAGATGGTACTAACTATTATACCTTGTCTTTTTTTATTCATTTGCCCCATTTCCAATATAGAGAAGATATTTATGCACATCCTTGTTTTCAGGCCTTTCCAAAGCAGTTCACTGATGATTACCTCTCAAACCACCTCTACGGTCAGGAGGCAAGGAAGGTTTTCATACAATACCCACGGTTCAATATTGAAGTGTTCCCGAAGAGGACGAAGGACGGACGGTCAATCATCCACTGGCACTAGCCTAAAGTTACAAAGACCTTCAACATGAATGAAGGCTCAATATTCACCTTCTGCTTCAGCAGTTTTCCAGATGAGATGCATCTATCTATATACCATCTATGATGCTAATTTTGAAAGGTTCTACATGTTGCATGTGAAACTTGGTGCTGGTGCAGTTGTGTAATGGGTAGCTGAGTGCTGAAGCTATATGATGTTGTACTCTGATGTATTTCAATTATGAAATCCTGCTTCCCTAATATGGAAATGAAATAGATCATGTGCTTAATATGAATGTCAATTAGATTAATAAATGGATTATTAATAGTAAGGCAATTAGCCTGCTAATAGCGAATTAGCCTGCTAATTGGGTTTTGCTATTGCAAACGGTTATTGAGAAAATACCATGGGTGATGACCTCAGACAACACACACGGTTTCCAGGAATAAACCGTGTTGGATCAATGAACAATCACACACGACCTTCTCTTGAAAAATGTTTGCGTTAGGCCACCTTGTGCAAACGTTTACCACATAAAAACTATGTGTGATGGAGAGCCTTTGCCACACAGTTTCTTCTACGCACCTTGTGTGATGCATTCAATAACGCAAATGATAAAAGTGTTAATACCGTGTGCAATGGCAATGCTATCACAAACAATTTAACGGGGAAAATTGTGTGCGATGTACCTATGAACGAAAACATTTTCCTTGGAGCGACCGTGTGGGATGTACATACGAACAGAAACATTTAGCGGGGACTGACTGTGTGGGATGTACTTGCGACCGGAAACAATTTTGCCTGTAGAATTGTATTTTTTAGCTCTACTATACGTATTACCGTATTTGAGCACTCGCCGGTCGCACACGACCTCATTTTGTCGAGCGTGTGTGCCAGGAGGGCATATCCCCGACGGTTTCTGGGTCGTGTGGGAAGGAGCCCCCTATCACCGTCACTCACTAGGCGGTGGTTCCAAATGTCGTCGTGAAAAGGGGTTAAAAACTGTTTGTATAGCACCGACGTGTACCAGTGTAGCTATCACATAAAGCATTCTTTTCATGATCCACATGCATAAAAATTTTACTACTCTCCACATACACAAATTTATTCTCATCAATAGTAGTGGGAGCAAACTCAACAAAATAGCTATCATGTGAGGCATAATCCAATTGAAAATTAAAATCATGTTGACAAGTTCCATTCTTATCCTTATTCTTTATAGCATACATGTCATAACAATAATCATCATAGATAGCAACTTTGTTCTCATAATCAATTGGAACCTCTTCCAAAATAGTGGATTCATCACTAAATAAAGTCATGACCTCTCCAAACCCACTTTTGTCAATATTGTGAAAAGATTCAACACCCTCCAAAATAGTAGGATTATTAACTAGAGTTGACACTCTTCCAAACCCACTTTCATTAACATAATCATCATAAATAGGAGGCATGCTTTCATCATAGTATATTTGCTCATCAAAACTTGGGGGACTAAAAATATCATCTTCATCAAACATAGCATCCCCAAGCTTATGGCTTTGCATATCTTTACCATCATGGATATTCAAGGAATTCATACTAATAACATTGCAATCATGCTCACCATTCCAAAAAAATTATGCCAAACATTTTATTGAATTCTTCTTCTATCAATTGGGCAAAATTTTCCTTTCCATCATTTCCACGGAAGACATTATAAAGATGAAGCATATGAGGCAACCTCAATTCCATTTTTTTGTAGTTTTCTTTTATAAAACAAAACTAGTGTTAAAACAAGAAACAAAAAGTTTCAATTGCAAGATCTAAAGATATACCTTAAAGCACTCACTGATGAATCTATGTACCTAGGGTAGGGTCATAGGCCTGACCTAGACACCCTCCCCTAGGACATCACCCTAAAGCCAGAAGCATTAGAGGGATACCATCATCCACTCGACCAGAAGCATTCCACTCGGAAGACTCGAAGTCACTCGACCATAGCAATTGTCACTCGACGACCAGAAGACCTAAAGCCACTCTGTATAGCAACGGTCGGACGTTTACTCTATAGACTTAATGGTCATTTATGTCACTTTATTACTGGCGTTACCAGAAATGCCCCATCTTTATGTACCTTAAACCATGTGTAACTGAGGGCGGGAGGGGCCTGGCGAACTCTATATAAGCCACCCCCTCCTCAGGGACAAGGGTTCGCACCCCCTATAACTCCACACACATAATCCAGTCGACCGCCTCCGGGCACAGAGACGTAGGGCTATTACTTCCACCATGAAGGGCCTGAACTCGTAAACCTTGTGTGTACAACTTCACCATAGCTGAGATCTTGCCTCCTCATACCTACCCCCCCCTCTACTGTCAGTCTTAGAACCACGACAGTTGGCGCCCACCATGGGGCAGATGTCTTAGCGACTTTTTGGTGAGGTTGCGATTTTTTCGATTCCCATCATCATGGTTTCCTGTGGTGGATTGGCTGAGGGCCGTGAGATCGATCTCGGTGCACTCGTCTTCATTGTCGATGACTCTGCCTGGCTTCAGGAAGCTCCCCTCGATGTCGAGACGTTCCCCGTCTGTGGGGCGGCGCACTTTCGCGCGTGCGTTCGCGGCGTCCTTCTCCGGCAGCCGTCGACCCAGTATTGGTCGGCTCCCGTGGTGTCCACGCTCCCCGCTGTTCGCCGGTGCAAGCGATCCGGTCGGTCGCAGCTTCAGCGGTGGATGAAACATGCGGTGGCTCATCAGTCGGCCACCCCACAAGTCGCGGCAATCGAGCCTGACGAAACTCTCTACGGCCTCTCCGTCGAGACCGCATCCGAGTGCGATAGCAGAGACCCCGCGGCTGAAGTCCTGATGGTCGACGGACCACGTAGTCCGCCTGGCTTCTGCCGCGACGATGGTGGTGATGGTGGCGGTGATCCGTCACGTTCTCACGAAGAGTACCGCCCCGAGCCTCTTTCTTCGCAGTAGAGGGAAGAGCTTCGCCGCTGCAACATGGATGCGCTCCACACGCCCATCGTTGGGGAAACCTCCGAGGCCCGGGCCTTGGAGGAGGCGCGCCTGGCCAACTTGGCTGAGCGCACTCGACTGGAGAACCTTTAGCATGCGCTCGACGAGCATGCTCGGCAGCGGATTCCTAAGTCCAGTAGACGACAGCTTTTTCGGCCTCAACCTCAGGTATACTGCACTCTAATTCAAAATCTCAGAGCTGCAGCCCGAATAGCAGAATCAATTCAGCCTGCCCAGTCGGAGGCTGGAAGTGGTTTGATACAGATCCGGGCCTTACTCTGGGCAGCGGGAGAGCAGAACACAGCGGTGTCTCAGTCGCGGAATAGGATTCATAGCAGGTCTCTGATGGCAGATACAGTTCAGTCGGCCCACAGCCCAAGATCACCGCCACGGTGTGAGGGACGTGGGCACCGACAAGATCAGTACAGAAACCACGAGCAGTATGATCACCGACTCGTCCGTGATGACCGTCGTCGAGTGCCCACACCTCCTCCAAGGAGTGGATCATATGTGCCTCGGCAATATGATGACAGAAGCCGTCACAGTGGCGAGCGAAGAATACCAGTCGACCCAAGAGAGCCAGGCTTTGATGCGAGATCTATTCTCGTTCAAGTTCTAGTCGATAGGAACAGAGCACACAGGGAGGGCCTTGACAGAGATCACCCGACTGGCAACAGAGTTCATGTTTCAGGTCCAGAGTGTTTCAGCAGAGCCAGCAGAGCCGCGGTGATTCCTCCCAACTTCAGGTTGGCGACTGGGGTCAGCAAGTTTACTGGTGAGTCCAAGCCTGACACTTGGCTTGAGGATTACCGAGTGGCTGTGCAGATTGGTGCCGGGAATGATGAAGTGGCCATGAAACATCTTCCTCTGATGTTGGAAGGTTCGGCCAGAGCATGGTTGACTCAGTTAGCACCAGGCAGTATATTCAGTTGGGAGGAACTCGCCCGAGTGTTTGTCAGAACTTTTGAGGGTACTTGCAAGCGGCCAGCAGGGTTAACAGAATTGCAGCATTGTCTGCAAAAACCGAATGAGACTCTGAGAGATTACATTCAGAGGTGGACCACTTTGCATCACACCATGGAAAATTTATCTGAGCATCAAGCAGTTTGTGCCTTCAAGGAAGGCGTTAAGTATCGAGAGTTGGTCCTGAAATTCAGTCCGACGGGAGATACGTCTCTGACTCGGATGATGGAAATATCCACTCGGTACGCTAACGGAGAAGAAGAGGATCGGCTCCGCAGTGGAAAGAGCAAGCCAATCAGTCAGGACACCGGTGGAGGCAATTCCAATCAGAAACAGAAGCGTAAAGCTGAGATGGCAGGGCCTGGTGAAACTGCGGCAGTGATTCAAGAAAAGTTTAAAGGGAAACCTAAGGGGCCCTGGACCCCCAAGAAAGTGAAAGATCAAGCCGGAAATGATGTGTTAGATCTGCCATGTCACATTCACACCAAGAAGGATGAAGAAGACAATTTGATTTATCCTAAGCATACCACTCGACAGTGTCGGGTTCTGATCCAGCAATTCCGAGAGAAACAGCCTAATGAGAAGGAAAAGGAATCAGACAAGGATGAAGACAAAGAGGAAGATGATGGTTTTCCCAATGTCAATTCCACCCTAGTGATTTTTGCTGATGTCGAGAGCAAAAGTCGACTGAAAGTGATCAACAGAGAAGTGAATATGTTTGCTCCAGCAACGACAATATACCTGAAGTGGTCACAAACACCTATCACATTTGACCAGTCTGATCACCCTACTCGCATAGCCACCCCTGGGAGGCAAGCGTTGGTGGTCGACCCAGTTGTTGGAGGCACTCGACTGACCAAAGTGCTAATGGATGGTGGTAGCGGCCTGAATATCCTTTATGCTGAAACCTTGAAGGGGATGGGCATTCCGATGTCCAAACTTAGTGAGAGCAACATGAGCTTTCACGGCGTCATCCCTGGCAAGAAGGCTGAATCACTCGGCCAGATAACCCTTGACATGGTTTTTGGTGATTCAAAGAATTACCGTAAGGAAAAGTTGACATTTGAAGTAGTGGATTTCCAGAGTGCTTATCATGCTATTTTGGAAAGGCTTGCATATGCCTGTTTTATGGCTCGACCATGTTACATGTATCTCAAATTGAAAATTCCTGGTCCCAGTGGAGTGGTCACGGTCACTGGCAATCGTCAGAAGGCAGAGGAATGCTTCCAGAAGGGTTCTAAAATTGCTGATGCACAGATGGAAGCAGTTGAAATGCAAGAGTATCAGAAAAATGCAGATCCGAGTGATTTGTTGCGAGCCAAGAAGCCTGCCACAGATTCTGCATTTCAGTCGTCCGGTGAAACAAAGCCGATTCATATTCACCCGACCGATCCTAATGCTGCTCCTACTCATATCTCAACATCACTCGACAGCAAATAGGAAGAAGCGCTCATCCAGTTCCTCCATGAGAACTGGGACATCTTTGCATGGAAACCTTCTGACATGCCGGGTGTATCCAGGGGACTGGCTGAGCACCGTTTGCGAGTAGACCCAAAAGTGAAACCAGTCACGGAACATCTTCGATGGTCCACCGTACAGAAGAGAAAGGCAAATGGCGAGGAAGTGGCTCGGCTACTGGCAGCTGAGTTCATCCGAGAGATTTACCACTCTGAGTGGCTCGCTAATGTTGTCATGGTCCCCAAGAAGGACGACTCACTTCGTATGTGCATTGACTTCAAGCATATCAATCGGGCCTGCCCGAAAGATCATTTCCCTCTCCCCCGTATCGACCAAATCATTGACGCAACTGCGGGGTGTGAGCGTTTGTCTTTTCTAGATGCTTATTCTGGGTATCATCAGATCCGACTGTATGGACCCGATGAGATAAAAATAGCTTTCATCACTCCATTCGGGTGCTTTTGTTATGTCACCATGCCATTCGGTCTCAAGAACGCTGACGCCACATTTATGAGGATGATTCAGAATTGCCTGCTCACACAAATTAGTCGGAATGTGGAAGCATACATGGATGACATTGTGGTCAAGTCCCGTTAAGGTTCTGACTTGTTGACTGACTTTGCTGAAACCTTTGCCAACCTGAGAAGGTATGATATCAAACTTAATCTGTCAAAATGCACATTCGGAGTTCCAGGAGGAAAGTTACTCGATTTCCTCGTTTCTAAACGAGGGATCGACGCGAACCCAGAGAAGGTTGGGGCCATACTCCGGTTGAAACGCCCTGTGTGTGTGCATGACGTTCAGAAGCTTACTGGTTGTTTGGCCGCCTTGAGTCGATTCATCTCTCGCCTCGATGAAAAGGCATTGCCTCTTTACCGACTGATAAAGAAATCTAATAAGTTCGAGTGGACTCATGAAGCTGATGCAGCATTTGCAGAGCTCAAAACCCTGCTTTCCACCCAGCCGGTGCTTGGTGCCCCAATCAGCAAAGAGCCTTTACTGCTTTATATTGCGATCCTTTGGACAAGTTGTCAAGACAAGATACTCACGAGCGGGAAGAAGAAGGAAAAGCCTATAAAGTTCAACGCCCAGTGTACTATATTTCTGAAGTCTTGAATCCGTCCAAGCAGAGATATCCGCATTATCAGAAGCTTGTTTACGGAATTTACATGACCACGAAGAAGGTTGCACACTATTTTTCTGATCATTCCATTACAGTCGTCAGCGGCGCGCCATTGTCAGAAATTCTAAAAAACAGAGATGCAACTGGTCGAGTGGAAAAGTGGGCGATTGAACTTCTTCCATTGGATATCAAGTTTGAGGCAAAGAAAGCTATCAAGTCCCAAGCAATAGCAGATTTCCTCGCCGAGTGGGTTGAGCAGCAACAACCGACTCAGATTCATTTGGAGCACTGGACCATGTTCTTTGACGGATCTAAGATGTTGAATGGTTCTAGTGCTGGGGTGGTATTGGTATCCCCCCGAGGAGACAGACTAAACTATGTTCTTCAGATTCATTTTGATTCCTCCAACTCGGCGTCCATCACCTACTGGTCTACGGCGACTCAGATTTGGTGGTTAATCAAGTAATGAAGGAGTGGGATGTCAGGAGCCCGGCTATGACTGGCTATTGTCATGCAGTGAGAAAGTTAGAAAAGAAGTTTGAGGGGTTAGAGCTCCATCATATACCCCGACTGAAAAATCAAGCAGCTGATGATTTGGCTAAGATAGGTTCTAAGCGTGAGCCTATTCCCAGTAATGTGTTCTTGGAGCATCTTCACACATCGTCTGTCCAAGAAGATCCCTTCACGGAGGAGCCCCCACAACCTAAGAGCCCTACTGATCCGATTGAAGTCGAAGTCCCAGCCGTGGTTGACTTGGTTATGAAAGTTTTGGTTGTCATTCCCAATTGGACAATGTCGTACATTGCATATATTCTCAGGAAAGAGCTCCCAGATGATGAAGAAGAGGCCCGTCAGATTGTCCGTCGATCTAAAGCTTTCACAGTAATGATGGACAGCTTTACAGAGAAAGTGTTACCGGAGTTGCTCAAAAGTGCATAACACCGGAAGAAGGTCGAGTGATCCTCAACGATATCCACTCGGGGACCTGTGGTCACCATGCGTCCTCTCGGACCATTGTGGCCAAAGCATACCGAGTGGGATTTTATTGGCCGCGAGCAAATGAAATGGCAAAAGACATAGTCGGCAAATGTGAAGGTTGCCAGTTCTACTCCAACATGTCTCACAAGCCTGCATCAGCCCTGAAGACCATTCCTGTCGCCTGGCCCTTTGTTGTTTGGGGATTAGATATGGTTGGACCTCTGAGGACTGGCAGAAGTGGCTTCACCCATGTGCTCGTAGCAGTCGACAAGTTCACCAAATGGATTCAAGCCAAGCCTATCAAGAACCTCGAGGCAAGTACTGATGTCAGCTTCATCAGAGAGTTAACATTCAGATATGGTGTCCCACACAGCATCATCATAGATAATGGGTCCAACTTCGATTCTGATGAATTCAGAGCCTTTTGCAGTTCCCAGGGCACTCGGGTTGACTATGCTTAAGTCGCCCATCCCCAGTCGAATGGACAAGCTGAAAGAGCAAACGGATTGATTCTCAAAGGACTGAAACCCCAATTGATGCGTGACCTCTAGCATGCAGCAGGCGCCTGGGTCTATGAACTTCCATCAATACTTTGGGGATTGAGGACGACTCCTAACCGGTCGACTGGTCAAACTGCATTCTTCCTAGTCTATGGGGCTGAAGCTGTGCTTCCGAGTGACTTGCTTCACAATGCACCCCGGGTCAAGCTTTTCTCAGAAGATGAAGCAGAACAGGCTTGGCAAGATGCAGTTGATCTCCTAGAAGAGGAAAGAGAGATGGCCCTAATCCGGTCGACCATTTATCAGCAAGACATGCGTCGGTTCCACGCCGGAAACATGAGGGGTCGAGCATTTCAAGAGGGAGACTTGGTCCTTCGAGTGGATCAGCAGAAACCACATAAGCTTGCTCCTGCTTGGGAAGGCCCCTTCATTATCACCAAAGTGCTCCACAACAGAGCATATCACCTCTACAATGTCGAGCATAATAAAGAAGAGCCACGCACATGGAATGCGGAGCTGCTCCACCCCTTTTATACTTAAGCATTGAGACTGTTGAGATGTAATAAGAAATACCATCTAGTTTGATTATCAAAGACACAGTTTTACAGTCTCCTAAATGATTGTTGTTCTTTTTTGTGTGTCCTAAATCCCCCAGTGGGTGCCTTAGCTTACCTGCGAATCCGTTTCGCCAAAGTTCAAAAAGAAAATCCTACCGAGTGATGAGCAAGCCTCTCACTCAGAGGCTTAGCTGCGAATCCGTTTCGCCCAAGTTTGAAAAATCCTACCGAGTGGTGAGCAACCCTCCCACTCGGAGGCTTAGCTGCAATCCAGTACTCGCCTAAGTTTGAAAAATCCTAAGGAGTGGTGAGCAACCCTCTCACTCGGGGGCTTAGCTGCAGTCCAGTACTCGCCTAAGTTTGAAAAATCCTACCGAGTGGTGAGCAACCCTCGCACTCGGGGGCTTAGCTGCAGTCCAGTACTCGCCTAAGTTTGAAAAATCCTACCGAGTGGTGAGCAACTCTCCCACTTGGGGGTTTAGCTGCAGTCCAGTACGCGTCTAAGTTTGAAAAATCCTACCGAGTGGTGAGCAGCCCTCTCACTCGGGGGCTTAGCTGCAGTCCAGTGCCCATCTAAGTTTTAAAAATCCTACCGAGTGGTGAGCAACCCTCCCACTCGGGGGCTTAGCTGCAGTCCAGTACTCGCCTAAGTTTGAAAAATCCTACCGAGTGGTGAGAAACCCTCCCACTAGGGGGCTTAGCTCCAGTCTAGTACTCGCCTAAGTTTGAAAAATCCTACCGAGTGGTGAGAAACCCTCTCACTCGGGGCTTAGCTGCAGTCCAGTACTCACCTAAGTTTGAAAAATCCTACCGAGTGATGAGCAACCCTCCCACTCGGGGGCTTAGCTGCAGTCCAGTACTCACCTAAGTTTAAAAAATCCTACCGAGTGGTGAGCAACCCTCCCACTCGGAGGCTTAGCTACAGTCCAGAACTCGCCTAAGTTCAAAAAATCCTACCGAGTGGTGAGCAACCTTCTCACTTGGAGGCTTAGCTGCAGTCCAGCACTCGCCTAAGTTTGAAAAATCCTACCGAGTGATGAGCAACCCTCTCACTTAGAGGCTTAGCTGCAGTCCAGTACTTGCCTAAGTATAAGACACGTTCCGAGTGAGAACTGATCTTCTCGCTCAGGGACTTAGCCGCACGCTCCATCCTCATCAGCAAGGACAACGAGGTGTAGGTCGACTATGACCTTCTCCTCAGAGCTGCGCCATAAAGTACAATGTGCGCTCCATCCCGATTCGCAAGGACGACATGGTGCAGGTCGACTGTGACCTTCTCCTCAGAGCTGCGCCATAAGGACAATGTGCGCTTCATCTCGGTCCGCAACGACAACGAGGTGCAGGTCGACTGTGACCTTCTCCTCAGAGTTGCACCACAAGTACAAGGACTATCCCGAGTAAAGAACAAGTTCCACTCGAAGGCAAACACAAGCATATTCAGAGAAAAACCAAGTTCAGATAAATCCTAAGGTTCCAGACCACGGATTAAAGTACTCGGGCATCAGGCCTGAAGGAGTTTTAACGATTACAAAATCACTCGGCATTCCGAGGCAAATTTAAGGCAAGGCGTAAAGTTTGTTCACTCCGCAGGACGAGGGCTAGCTGGCTCGACGAATTCGTCCAGGTTGATTCTATCAGCGATTCGAGTGGCAGCAGCAATGAAAGTTTCCATGAAGGATTGGAAGTCGTGCCTTTTGGTATTGGCGACCTTGGTTGCTGCTAGCTTCTCTTCTCGCGCTTCCTTGATGTGGACACGAACCAGCGACAGAGCCACATCAGCACCGCACCAAGCAGAAAACTTCTTCCATTCCTGCACTCGACCAGGAACCTCATTAAGTTGAGCCATCAGACACTCGAGGTCATTTTGGAGCGTTGCCCTTGGCCATAGTGCTGTATCGATCTACGACATCGCGACTTTCAGTCAAGCAAGGTAGTCAACAACACCAGCGACTTGGGATTCCAGTCGGAGCACGTTCATGGAAGCCTCGTCCTTTACAGGAGAGAGGATGGGGTCCAAGCTTGTCTCAAGTCGCCCACTTTCTTCCTAGAAGTTCTGGCAAAATTCTGCACACACAATACCACGATGAGTCAATGGTTATATATCGAGTCGACAACAACAAGTCAGTCGGACAAAGGAAAGCACCTTCAAGCATGATGAACAGCTTCTTGGCAAGCCCTCCCAGATAGTTCTCCAGGTCGTCCCGCTTGCGAGCAATGCCTTCCATCTTGTCGGTCAGATTCTTGTCCTTCTTCAAACGAGTCACCTCCTTGTTGGCTTCATCAAGGGAAGTTTTCAGCTTGGCATTCTCTTCCTCCAGTTTGCCGACTGAAGCCAGCTTCTGGTCAGTTAGTGCAGTTTTCTCGTCGGCCGCTTTCTGCACGGCTGCAAGGTCCAGATCCTTCTTCACCAGAGCTTGGTTCATTATTTCTGAAAGAAATAACACTCGGTTCAGAAAAAGCAAATAACACCCGGTTTAGCAACTGAGCAGTCGACAAGTTTTTCCTACCAGCAGCTTCATCCTTGGCCTTCTGCAAGTTCGTCTTGGCTAGATCCAGATCAAGATTGAGCTGAATCTGCTTCTGCTCTAGGTCAGCAAAACGAGCTCCAAGTTCACCGGATTTCTGTAATCAAAGGACAATCAGTCGGCAGGTGAAAAGATTGGTTACTTCAGAACAATAGAGTGATAAATTCAACAAGTTCTAAGACTACTGCCGAATCAAACATCCAACATTAGTCTCGGGGACTACACCCAGTGGGTGCACTTAGCGTGCCCCCACTGATCTAGTTTCCACTCGACATGGTCTACCCAGGCTGAGTGTAAAAAAACAATGATGAAGAAGAAGATCGTTCTCAGACCATAATCGACTGCCCACAGTCGACCACGGTCTCGAGGACTACACCCAGTGGGTGCACTTAGCGTGCCCCCACTGGTTCAGGTTACACTCGACCTGGTCCATCTAGGACGAGTGAGAAAATTCCGACTCTCACACCACAGTCGACTGCCCGTAGTCAACTACGGTGTCGGGGACTACACCCAGTGGGTGCACTTAGCGTGCCCCCACTAGTTCAGGTTCCACTCGATCTGGTCCGTCCAGGCCGAGTGAGAAAGTTCTAACTCTCAGACCACAATCGACTGCCCACAGTCAACTATGGTCTCAGGAACTACACTCAGTGGGTGCACTTAGCGTGCCCCCACTGGTTCAAAGACTCAACTGACATAACTTATTCGACTCAAGATACAAAACTACTCAGCGGCATGTCTAAACACCCAGTGGGTGTACCAATGCAAAACGCATACTGATGGAAAAATCCTTCAAAGAAAGTTTTCAGGTAGCATATCCTAACAGAACAAGCGACAAGCTAAAGAGAAGGTCGGTAATCAGCTAACCTGGACGTTGCTCTGGAGAGCTGAGCTGCGTCATAAGCTGCTTGGCTGGCCTCCCGGAACACCTTCATCTTCTCCATCATAATGCCCGCCTGACGTATAGCCTCCTTGGCAGCACCCACCTGGTCCTCAGGGACGTGATGTGCAGCAAAAAGTGAAGATGGATCGGCTGGAGTCTGCGCGGTTGACGCTGAAGGCTGAGCACTCGACAGTGGTATGGCAAAGGTGACATAAGTCCGAGTGGCATCGTCGGCCTCCTGGATTACCGGTTCCATCACCGGCGTCGACTGAGGCGTCTTACCAGTTGACGTTTTCCTGTTTCTTCTTCCCAAGGGCCCCAGTGGCACATCCTCGTCGATGTCTGGAAGATCAATGACATTGGGAGGAGCTGCGAAAAGATCAGTCGCCAGAATTCAGTCGACAAAACAAAGACAAGATTACGAAGGTCATACCCGGGTTAGAAGTAACCGCATCTTCCATGTCCTTGTCCTCGTTTTTTTAAGCAGAAGTCCCAGAGGTAGCGGCACTGCTGGTTTCAAGATTCATTCGGTCAAACCAAGAAAAGAGTAGACAACACAGAACCACGGGTAAAAAATGAAGACAAAACACTCACGCAGAAGCAACGGGGATATCGATTTTGATTTTGGGCAGGGTCTTCTGAGACTTCGATGCTACAACTTTGGACTGCTTCGGGGCCTTCTCAGTCGGTGCTGGAGAAGACGGCCGAGGGCACTTCAAGGTCTGTCCAGTCGGCGCAGTCGCTTTGCCACGGATACTCGCCGGGTCATGGGAGTTCTTGGATCGCCTTTCGGTGCGAGGAGGTGAGTCGACTTCCTCGCCGTCGCTAGAGTCGTCAGTTTTGTCGTGTTCTCCTTCGTCAGAGTGCCACTCGCCGCTCTCGCCTCCGCACCCTCCCCTTCCGGGTCCTGCTCCTGCTCTCCGTTGGGCATCGAGTACATCTCAGTGAGGGCCTGAAAGACAACAAGTGGAGCAAATGTCAGTCTGTTGGGAAAAAGCAATTACACAATAGATCAACAAAACACTCGGAAATTTAGAGTTGGGACTTGTTTGGTTCATACGAGTTGTCAAGTGGAGGGATCCTCCTGGACCCCCTGGGGTAATCCTTGTTGCCAGTGATGCCCCTCAACCACTGCTTCATACGTCCATTTTGCATCATGCTTTTATATCAATATTTATTTCATTATGGGCTGTTATTACACATTATGTCACAGTACTTATGCATATTCTCTCTTATTTTACAAGGTTTACATAAGGAGGGAGAATGCCGGCAGCTGGAATTAGGGTGGAAAAGTAGCAAATATTAGAGACCTATTACAACTCCAAAAGTCCCGAAACTCCATGAAAGCTGTTTTGGAAATAATAAAAAATAATGAGCGGAAGAAATACGGAGGGCCCACACCACAGCCACGAGGGTGGGGCGCGCCCCCCTCGTGGGCCCCCTGTTGGCCCTCGGTGCCCATCTTACGCTATATGAAGTCTTTCGTCCAAGAAAAATCATAAGCAAGATTTCGGAGGAGACTCACGCCACGAGGCGGAACCTTGGCGGAACCAATCTAGGGATCCGACAAAGCTGTTCTGTTGGGGACACTTCCCTCCGGGAGGTGGAAATCATCGCCATCGTCATCACCAACGCTCCTCTCATCGGGAGAGGTCAATATCCATCAACATCTTCACCAGCACCATCTCCTCTCAAACCCTAGTTCATCTCTTGTATCCAATTCTTGTCTCATAGCCTGGGATTTGTACATGTAGGTTGCTAGTAGTGTTGATTACTCCTTGTAGTTGATGCTAGTTGGTTTATTTGGTGGAAGATCATATGTTCAGATCATTTATGAATATTAATACTCCTCTGATTATGAACATGAATATGCTTTGTGAGTAGTTACATTTGTTCCTGAGGACATGGAAGAAGTCTTGCTATTAGTAGTCATGTGAATTTGGTATTCATTCGATATTTTGATGAGATGCATGTTGTCTCTCCTCTAGTGGTGTTATGTGAACGTCGACTACACGACACTTCACCATTATTTGGGCCTAGAGTAAGGCATTGGGAAGTAATAAGTAGATGATGGGTTGCTAGACTGACAGAAGCTTAAACCCTAGTTTATGCGTTGCTTCGTAAGGGGCTGATTTGGATCCATATGTTTCTTGCTATGGTTAGGTTTACCTTAAATACTTCTTTTGTAGTTGTGGATGCTTGCAATAGGAGTTAATCATAAGTGGGACGCTTGTCCAAGTAAGGACAGCACCCAAGCACCGGTCCACCCACATATCAATCAAAGTACCGAACATGAATCATATGAACGTGATGAAAACTAGCTTGACGATAATTCCCATGTGTCCTCGGGAGCGCTTTTCTCTATATAAGAGTTTGTCCAGGATTGTCCTTTGCTACAAAAAGGATTGGGCCACCTTGCTGCACTTTATTTACTTTTGTTACTTGTTGCTCGTTACAAATTATCTTATCACAATACTATCTGTTACCTATAATTTCAGTGCTTGCAGAGAATACCTTGCTGAAAACCGCTTATCATTTCCTTCTGCTCCTCATTGGGTTAGACACTCTTACTTATCGAAAGGACTACGATAGATCCCCTATACTTGTGGGTCATCAAGACTCTTTTCTGGCGCTGTTGCCGGGGAGTGAAGCGCCTTTGGTAGGTGGAATTTGGTAAGCAGAAATTTATATAGTGTGCTAAAATTTACTGTCACTTGTTACTATGGAAAGTAATCCTCTAAGGGGCTTGTTCGGGGTATCTTCACCCCGACCAGTAGAGCAAAGAGTTGCTCCTCAACCCATCGAACCTACTGAAAATGAAAATGTCTACTTTGAGATTCCTCCGGGTATGATAGAAAAACTGCTAGCTAATCCTTTTGCAGGAGACGGAACAATACATCCTGATGAGCACCTAATAAATGTGGATGAAGTTTGTGGATTATTTAAGCTTGCAGGTGTGCCCGACGATGTTATTAAGAAGAAGGTCTTCCCTTTATCTTTGAAGGGAGATGCATTGACATGGTATAGGCTATGTGATGATATGGGATCATGGAACTACAAACGATTGAGATTGGAATTTCATGAGAAGTTTTATCCTATGCATCTTGTTCATCGTGATCGCAATTATATATATAATTTTTGGCCTCATGAAGGAGAAAGCATCGCTCAAGCTTGGGGAGGCTTAAATCAATGTTATATTCATGCCCCAATCATGAGCTCTCAAGAGAAATTATTATTCAAAAATTTTATGCTCGACTTCGATAACAATCGCACCATGCTCGATACTTCTTGTGCTGGCTCTTTTATGATCAAGACTATTGAATTCAAATGGGATTTATTGGAAAGAATTAAACGCAACTCTGAAGATTGGGATATCGAGGAAGGTAAGGAGTCAGGTATGACACCTAAGTTTGATTGTGTTAAATCTTTTATGGATACCGATGTTTTCCGTAAATTTAGCACTAAATATGGACTTGACTCTGAGATAGTAGCTGCTTTCTGTGAATCTTTTGCTGCTCACATTGATCTCCCTAAGGAGAAGTGGTTTAAATATCATCCTCCCATAGAAGTAAAAGTAGCTGCACCTATTAAAGTTGAAGAAAAGACTATCACTTATAATGATCCTATTGTTCCTACTGCCTATGTTGAGAAACCACCTTTTCCTGTTAGGATAAAAGATCATGCTAAAGCTTCAACTGTGGTTAGTAAAAGAAATATTAGAACTTATACACCTCCTGAGCAAGTTAAAGTTGAATCTAATATTGCTATTGTTAAGGATCTCTTGGCAAATAATATTGATGGGCATGTTATTTATTTCTGTGATGAAACTACTAGAATTGCTAAACCGTGTGCTAAAGATAAACATAGACCTGTGGTAGCATGCCTGTCATTTTTGTTAAAATAGGAGATCATTGTTATCATGGCTTGTGTGATATGGGTGCTAGTGCTAGTGCAATACCTATTGACTTATACAAAGAAATTATGCATGATATTGCACCTGCTGAGTTATAAGATATTGATGTCACTATTAAGCTTGCCAATAGAGATACTATTTCACCAATGGGAATTGTTAGAGATGCTGAAGTCTTGTGTGGGAAAACTAAATATCCTGCTGATTTTCTTGTTCTTGGTTCCCCACAAGATAGCTTTTGTCCCATTATATTTGGTAGACCCTTCTTAAACTCTGTTAATGCTAAGATAGACTGCAAAAAGGATGTTGTTACTGTTGGTTTGGATGATATGTCACATGAGTTCAACTTTTCTAAATTTCATAGACAACACCATGAAGAGGAATTGCCTAGTAAATATGAAGTTATTGGTATTGCTTCTATTGCCGTGCCTCCTAGTGATCCTTTAGAACAATATTTGCTAGACCATAAAAATGATATGTTTATGAATGAAAGAAGGGAAATAGATGAAGTGTTCTTTAAACAGGGACCTATTCTGAAACACAACTTGCCTGTTGAAATCCTAGGGGATCCTCCTCCATCCAAGGGTGATCCCGTGTTTGAGCTTAAACCATTGCCTGATACTCTTAAATATGCTTATCTTGATGAAAACAAAATATATCCTGTTATTATTAGTGCTATCCTTTCAGAGAAGGTGGAAGAAAAATTATTGAAAACTCTGAAGAAGCTCCGTGATGCACTTGGATATACTCTTGATGATCTTAAGGGCATTAGTCCCACTCTATGTCAACGCAAAATAAATTCGGAGAAAGATGCCAAACCAGTTATTGACCATCAATGAAGGCTGAATCCTAAAATGAAAGAAGTGGTAAGAAAAGAAATACTAAAGCTCCTTGAGGCAGGTATAATCTATCCCGTTGCTGATAGTTAGTGGGTAAGTCCTGTCCATTGTGTTCCTAAGAAGGGAGGTATTACTGTCGTTCCTAATGATAAAGATGAATTGATTCCGCAAAGAATTATTACAGGTTATAGGATGGTAATTGATTTCCGCAAATTAAATAAAGCTAATAAAAAATATCATTACCCCTTACCTTTTATTGATCAAATGCTAGAAAGATTATCCAAACATACACATTTTTTGCTTTATAGATGGTTATTCTGGTTTCTCCCAAATACCTGTGTCAGCAGATGATCAAGCTAAGACCACTTTTACTTGCCCTTTCGGTACTTTTGCTTATAGACGTATGCCTTTTGGTTTACGTAATGCACCTGCTACTTTTCAAAGATGTATGATGGCTATATTCTCTGACTTTTGTGAAAAGATTTGTGAGGTTTTCATGGATCCTCTTTTGATGATTGCTTAAGCAACCTTGATCGAGATTTGTGAAAAGATTTGTGAGATGTGAAGAAACTAATCTTGTCTTGAATTGGGAAAAGTGCCACTTTATGGTTAATGAAGGCATTGTCTTGGGGCATAAAATTTCTGAAAGAGGTATTGAAGTTAATAAAGCTAAAGTTGATGCTATTGAAAAGATGCCATGTCCCAAGGACATCAAAGGTATAAGAAGTTTCCTTGGTCATGCCGGGTTTTATAGGAGGTTCATTAAGGACTTCTCAAAAATCTCTCAGCCTCTGACTAATTTATTACAAAAAGATATACCATTTGTCTTTGATGATGATTGTATAGAAGCATTTGAAATACTTAAGAAAACATTGATTTCTACACCTATTGTTCAGCCACCTGATTGGAACTTACCTTTTGAAATTATGTGTGATGCTAGTGATTATGCTGTACGTGCTGTTCTAGGGCAGAGAGTTGATAAGAAATTAAATGTTATTCGATATGCTAGTAAAACTCTATACAATGCCCAGAGAAATTATGCTACTACTGAAAAAGAATTCTTAGCAGTGGTATTTGCTTGTGATAAGTTCAGACCTTATATTGTTGATTCTAAAGTAACTATTCACACTGATCATGCTGCAATTAAATATCTTATGGAAAAGAAAGATGCTAAACCTAGACTTATTAGATGGGTTCTCTTGCTACAAGAATTTGATTTGCATACTATTGATAGAAAGGGAGCTGAGAACCCCGTTGCAGACAACTTGCCTAGGTTAGAAAATGTTCTTGATGACCCACTACCTATTGATGATAGCTTTCTTGATGAGAAATTAAATGTCATAAATGCTTCTCATACTGCTCCATGGTATGCTTATTATGCTAATTACGTTGTTGCTAAATTTATACCACCTAGTTTCACATACCAGCAAAATAAAAAGTTTTTCTATGATTTGAGACATTACTTTTGGGATGACCCACATCTTTATAAAGGATTAGATGGTGTCATTAGACGTTGTGTACCTGAGCATGAACAGGAACATATCCTACGCAAGTGTCACTCCGAGGCTTATGGAGGACACCACGCTAGATATAGAACTTCACATAAGGTATTGCAATCTGGTTTTCATTGGCCTACTCTCTTCAAGGATGCCCGTAAGTTTGTCCTATCTTGTGATGAATGTCAAAGAATTGGTAATATTAGTAGATGTCAAAAATGCCTATGAATTATTCACTTGTTATTGAACCATTTGATATCTGGGGCTTTGATTATATGGGACCATTTCCTGCCTCCAATGGATATACACATATTTTAGTTGTTGTTGATTACGTTACTAAGTGGGTAGAAGCTATTCCAACTAGTAGTGTTGATCATAACACTTCTATTAAGATGCTTAAAGAAGTTGTTTTTCCTAAGTTTGGAGTCCCTAGATGTTTAATGACTGTTTGTGGTTCACATTTTATTCATGGTGCCTTTCGTAAAATGCTTGCTAAGTATGAAGTTAATCATAGAATTGCATCCCCATATCACCCACAGTCTAGCGGTCAAGTAGAATTGAGTAACAGAGAACTCAAATTAATTTTGCAAAAGACTGTTAATAGATCTAGAAAGAATTAGTCCAAGAAATTGATGATGTATTATGGGCCTATAGAACTGCATATAAAAACCCTATGGGTATGTCTCCATATAAAATGGTTTATGGAAAAGCATGTCACTTGCCTCTCGAACTAGAACATAAGGCATATTGGGCTATTAAAGAGCTCAATTATGATTTCAAACTTGCTGGTGAGAAGAGGTTATTTGACATTAGCTCACTTGATGAATGGAGAACCCAAGCCTATGAGAATGCCAAATTGTTTAAAGAAAAAGTTAAAATATGGCATGACAAAAGGATACAAAAGCGTGAGGTTAATGTAGGTTATTATGTATTGCTATACAACTCTCGTTTAAGATTTTTTGCAGGAAAACTTCTCTCTAAATGGGAAGGTCCTTGCATTATCGAGGAGGTATATCGTTCCGGCGCCATAAAAATCAACAACTTCGAAGGCACAAATCCGAAGGTGGTGAACGGTCAAAGAATTAAACATTATATCTCAGGTAATCCTATAAATGTTGAAACAAATGTTATTGAAACCGTAACCCCGGAGGAATAGATAAGGGACACTTTCCGGAACGTTTCAGACTCCGAAAAGGAATAGGTATGTGGTACGGTAAGTAAACCGACTACAAAATAGTTCTAATGGCAATTTTTCTCCGTTTTGGAATATTTAGAAAAATAAGAAGCAGTCCGGGAAGGACACTGATGTCTACTACACAACCTTCTTCTTGTAGATGTTGTTGGGCCTCCAAGTGCAGAGGTTTGTAGGACAGTAGCAAATTTCCCTCAAGTGGATGACCTAAGGTTTATCAATACGTGGGAGGCGAGGGATGAAGATGGTCTCTCTCAAGCAACCCTGCAACCAAATAACAAAGAGTCTCTTGTGTCCCCAACACACCCAATACAATGGTAAATTGTATAGGTGCACTAGTTCGGCGAAGAGATGGTGATACAAGTGCAATATGGATGGTAGATATAGGTTTTTGTAATCTGAAAATATAAAAACAGCAAGGTAACTAATGATAAAAGTGAGCGTAAACGGTATTGCAATTATAGGAAACAAGGCCTAGGGTTCATACTTTCACTAGTGCAAGTTCTCTCAACAATAATAACATAATTGGATCATATAACTATCCCTCAACATGCAACAAAGAGTCACTCCAAAGTCACTAATAGAGGAGAAAAAACAAAGAGATTATGGTAGGGTACGAAAGCACCTCAAAGTTATTGTTTCCAATCAATCCGTTGGGCTATTCCTATAAGTGTCACAAATAGCCCTAGAGTGCGTACTAGAATAACACCTTAAGAAACAAATCAACCAAAACCCTCATGTCACCTAGATACTCCAATGTCACCTCAAGTATCCGTGGGTATGATTATACGATATGCATCACACAATCTCAGATTCATCTATTCAACCAACACATAGAACCTCAAAGAGTGCCCCAAAGTTTCTACCAGAGAATCACGACGAAAACGTGTGCCAACCCCTATGCATAGGTTCATGGGCGGAACCATAAGTTGATCACCAAAACATACATCAAGTGAATCACGTGATATCCCATTGTCACCACAGATACGCACGGCAAGACATACATCAAGTGTTCTCAAATCTTTAAAGACTCAATCCGATAAGATTACTTCAAAAGGAAAACTCAATCCATTACAAGAGAGTAGAGAGGGAGAAGAAACATAAGATCCAACTATAATAGAAAAGCTCGCGATACATCAAGATCGTGCCAAATCAAGAACACGAGGGAGAGAGAGAGAGAGAGAGAGAGAGAGAGATCAAACACATAGCTACTGGTACATACCCTCAGCCCTGAGGGTGAACTACTCCCTCCTCGTCATGGAGAACGCCGGGATGATGAAGATGGCCACCGATGAGGGTTCCCCCCTCTGGCAAGGTGCCGGAATAGGGTCCCGATTGGTTTTTCATGGCTCTGGACGTTTGCGGCGGCGGAACTCCCGATCTAATCTCTGTTCTGGAAGTTTTAGGATACGTAGGTATATATGGGTGCAGGAAGTACGTCGGTGGAGCTTCGGGGGCCCCACGAGGCAGGGGGCGCGCCCTAGGGGGTGGGCGCTCCGCCACCCTCGTGGGCACCTCCCTTCTCTCCTGACGTGGGGTCCAAGTCCATCTGGTAGCTTTCCTTCCAAAAATAACTTCTCTAGTTGATTTCGTTCGGTTTCGACTCCGTCTAATATTCCTTTTCTTCAAAACACTGACATAGGCAACAACAGCAAATCTGGGCTGGGCCTCTGGTTAATAGGTTAGTCCCAAAAGTAATATAAAAGTGGATAATAAAGCCCAATATTGCCCAAAACAGTAGATAATATAGCATGGAGCAATCAAAAATTATAGATACGTTGGAGACGTATCAAGCATCCCCAAGCTTAATTCCTGCTCGTCCTCGAGTAGGTAAATGATAAAAAGAGAATTTTTGATGTAGAATGCTATTTGGCATAATTTCAATGTAATTCTTCTTACTTGCGGCATGAATATTCAGATCCGAAAGATTCAAGACAAAAGTTCAATATTGACATAAAAACAATAATACTTCAAGCATACTAATAAAGCAATTATGTCTTCTCAAAATAACATGGCCAAAGAAAGTTATCCCTACAAAATCATATAGTCTGGCTATGCTATATATTCACCACACAAAGTATTTAAATCATGGACAACCCCGATGACAAGCCAAGCAGTTGTTTCATACTTTTGAAATTCTCAAAACCTTTTCAATCTTCACGCAATACATGAGCGTGAGCCATGGATATAGCACTATATGTGGAATAGAATGGTGGTTGTGGAGAAGACAAAAAGGGAGAAGATAGTCTCACATCAACTAGGCGTATCAACGGGCTATGGAGATGCCCATCAATAGATATCAATGTGAGTGAGTAGGGATTGCCATGCAACGGATGCACTAGAGCTATAAATGTATGAAAGCTCAACAAAAGAAACTAAGTGGGTGTGCATCCAACTTGCTTGCTCACGAAGACCTAGGGCATTTTGAGGAAGCCCATCATTGGAATATACAAGCCAAGTTCTATAATGAAAAATTCCACTAGTATATGAAAGTGACAACATAGGAGACTCTCTATCATGAAGATCATGGTGCTACTTTGAAGCACAAGTGTGGTAAAAGGATAGTAGCATTGCCCCTTCTCTCTTTTTCTCTCATTTTTTATTTTTATTTTTTTATTTGGGCCTTTTCTCTTTTTTATGGCCTCTTTTTTTCTCTTTTTTTTATTTTTCGTCCGGAGTCTCATCCCGACTTGTGGGGGAATCATAGTCTCCATCATCCTTTCCTCACTGGAATAATGCTCTGAAAATGATGATCATCACACTTTTATTTACTTACAACTCAAAAATTACAACTCGATTCTTAGAACAAAATATGACTCTATATGAATGCCTCCGGCGGTTTACCGGGATATGCAATGATTCATAAGTGACATGTATGAAAGAATTATGAACGGTGGCTTTGCCACAAATACGATGTCAACTAAATGATCATGCTAAGCAATATGACAGTGATGGAGCGTGTCATAATAAACGGAACGGTGGAAAGTTGCATGGCAATATATCTCGGAATGGCTTTGGAAATGCCATGATAGGTAGGTATGGTGGCTGTTTTGAGGAAGGTTTATGGTGGGTGTATGATACCGGCGAAAAGTGTGCGGTATTAGAGAGGCTAGCAATGGTGTAAGGGTGAGAAAAATGCGTATAATCCATGGACTCAACATTAGTCATAAAGAACTCATATACTTATTGCAAAAATCTACAAGTTATCAAAGAAAAGTATTACGCGCGTGCTCCTAGGGGGATAGATTGGTAGGAAAAGATCATCACTCGTCCCCGACCGCCACTCATAAGGAAGACAATCAATAAATAAATCATGCTCCGACTTCATCACATAACGGTTCACCATACGTGCATGCTACGGGAATCACAAACTTTAACACAAGTATTTCTCAAATTCACAACTACTCAAGTAGCATGACTCTAATATTACTAGCTTCATATCTCAAAACAATTATCAAGCATCAAACTTTTCTTAGTATTCAACACACTGATAAGAATTCTTACAAATCTTGTATGCTTAGATATTAGGATTATTTAAGAAAATTACCATGCTATTTAAGACTCTCAAAATAATCTAGGTGAAGCATGAGAGATCAATAGTTTATATAAAACAAATCCACCACCGTTCTCTAAAAGATATAAGTGAAGCGCTAGAGCAAACGACAAACTACTCCAAAAGATATAAGTGAAGATCAATGAGTAGTTGTATAATTATATAACTATGTGAAGACTCTCCCATTTAAGAATTTCAGATACTGGTATTTTATTCAAACATCAAGCAAAGCTAAATAAAATAAAATGACGGTCCAAGCAAAACACATATCATGTGGTGAATAAAAATATAGCTCCAAGTAAAGTTACCGATGAACGAAGATTTAAAGAGGGATGCCTTCAGGGCATCCCCAAGCTTAGACGCTTGGTTATCCTTGAATATTACCTTGGGGTGCCTTGGTAATCCCCAATATTAGGCTCTTGCCACTCCTTATTCCATAGTCCATCGAATCTTTACCCAAAACTTGAAAACTTCACAACACAAAACTTAACAGAAAACTTGTAAGCTCCGTTAGCGAAAGAAAACAAAACACCACTTCATGGTACTGTAATGAAATAATTATTTATTTATATTGGTGTTAAACCTACTGTATTCCAACTTCCCTATGGTTTATATACTATTTTACTAGCCATAGATTCATCAAAATAAGCAAACAACACACGAAAAACAGAATCTGTCAAAAACAGAACAGTCTGTAGTAATCTGTAACTAACGCAAACTTCTGGAACTCCAAAAATTCTAAAATAAATTGGTGGACCTGAGGAATTTTTCTATTAATCATCTGCAAAAAGAATGAACTAAATATCGCTCTCCAGTAAAAAGTTTAAGCTAATCTGGTGAGCGCTAAAGTTTCTGTTTTTTACAGCATGATCATAAAGACTTCACCCAAGTCTTCCCAAAGGTTCTACTTGGCACAAACACTAATTAAAACTTAAAACCACATATAACCATAGGCTAGATGGCTTATTTATTCCTAAACAGAACCAAAAAGCAAGAAACTAAAATAAATTGGGTTGCGTCCCAACAAGCGCTATCGTTTAACGCCCCTAGCTAGGCATGATGATTTCAATGATGCTCACAAAAAGATAAGAATTGAAACATAAAGAGAGCATCATGAAAAATATGACTAGAACATTTAAGTCTAACCCACTTCCTACGCATAGGGATTTTGTGAGCAAACAACTTATGGGAACAATAATCAACTAGCATAGGAAGGCAAAACAAGCATAACTTCAAAACTTTAAGCACATAGAGAGGAAACTTGATATTATTGCAATTCCTACAAGCATATGTTCCTCCCTCATAATAATTTTCAGTAGCATCATGAATGAATTCAATAATATAACCAGCACCTAAAGCATTATTTTCATAATCTACTTGCATAAAAAAATTACTACTCTCCACATAAGCAAAATTCTTCTCATTCGGAATAGTGGGAGCAAACTCAATAAAATAACTATCATGTGATTGAAAATTAAGATCAAGATGACAAGTTTCATGGTTATCATTATTCTTTAAAGAATACGTGTCATCACGATAATCATCATAGATAGGAGGCATGCTTTCATCATAGTAAATTTGCTCATCAAAGTTTGGGGGACAAAAAATATCATCTTCATTAAACATAGCTTCCCCAAGCTTGTGGCTTCGCATATCATTAGCATCATGGGTATTCAAAGAATTCATACTAACAACATTGCAATCATGCTCATCATTCACATATTTTATGCCAAGCATTCTTTGTAATTATTCTTCTAGTACTTGAGCAAAAATTTCCTTCCCATCATTTTCACGAAAGATATTAAAAAGATGAAGCGTATGATACAAACTCAATTCCATTTTTTGTAGTTTTCTTTTATAAACTAAACTAGTGCTAAAACAATAAACAAAAAGATCCGATTGCAAGATATAAAGATATACCTTCAAGCACTCACCTCCCCAGCAACGGCGCCAGAAAAGAGCTTGATGTCTACTACACAACCTTCTTCTTGTAGACGTTGTTGGGCCTCCAAGTGCAGAGGTTTGTAGGACAGTAGCAAATTTCCCTCAAATGGATGACCTAAGGTTTATCAATCCGTGGGAGGCGTAGGATGAAGATGGTCTCTCTCAAGCAACCCTACAACCAAATAACAAAGAGTCTCTTGTGTCCCCAACACACCCAATACAATGGTAAATTATATAGGTGCATTAGTTCGGCGAAGAGATGGTGATACAAGTGCAATATGGATGGTAGATATAGGTTTTTGTAATCTGAAAATATAAAAACAGCAAGGTAACTAATGATAAAAGTGAGCTTAAACGGTATTGCAACGATAGGAAACAAGGCCTAGGGTTCATACTTTCACTAGTGCAAGTTCTCTCAACAATAATAACATAATTGGATCATATAACTATCCCTCAACATGCAACAAAGAGTCACTCAAAAGTCACTAATAGCGGAGAACAAACGAAGAGATTATGGTAGCGTATGAAACCACCTCGAAGTTATTCTTTCCAATCAATCCGTTGGGCTATTCCTATAAGTGTCACAAACAGCCCTAGAGTTCATACTAGAATAACACCTTAAGACACAAATCAACCAAAACCCTAATGTCACCTAGATACTCCAATGTCACCTCAAGTATCCGTGGGTATGATTATACGATATGCATCATACAATCTCAGATTCATCTATTCAACCAACACATAGAATGTCGGTGTACTAGAGTAGGGGTACCCTAGTATCCCGTACTCGTGCACGGACAGTTGCAGCACCCCGCGGCAAGGTTCGCCTCGTCACCGCCAATATCCTCCGTGGCTCCTTTGGAGCCATTCAAGAACAAAGTATTTGATTGAGAAGACAAGACCCCGACAAGAGGAGCTTGTCGGGAAGGCCACTCCAAGCATGCAGAAGACAAGGCCCCGGCAAGAGGAGCTTGCCGGGAAGGCTCGAGCGCCGACAAGCCTCCGGCGCGACAAGGATTCGCCGCTGCATGCAACTTCTCTCCGCTCCGCTCCAGCTCACCCAAATGACGTGTCGCCATGGGACCGCTCCATGCGCAGCGTGTCGAGCGGCTGTGCAGCCAGCGGGAGCAGCGATAAGCGGCGGCGACAGGCTCGCCATCGTGGCGAAGCGGAGGCGCACTGACGGTCTCTGTAACTGTTTGGGCGACAATGACGGGCATTTATTGCTTTTGTCCCTTGCCGCCGAGTTAGGTATTTTGCATCGCATAATCGCTCGAGTAGGTGTACCAACTCCTGTTTTACATTTGTACCCCGCCTATGTTGCCACCGCCGGAGACCCCTTGAGCGTATAAAAGGAGGCCCATGCGCAACGTAGAAGGGGTTCGGTTAGTTCGTTTCATTCGACTCACTCGAGACCAGATACACTCACGCTAGGTTTTGTAGCTTGCATTGCTCCCTAGCAAGAACACAATAGATCAAACAAGCAGCAGTAGGAGTTTTATCTCTCCGGAGAGCTCCGAAGCTGGGTAAACCGCTCGTGTTCCTCGCCTCGATCCGCTCTTCGTGCGATCTCCGCCCCCCTCCGAACCACAAGGGGCCTGCTCCGCCGGCCCCATAGGTGTCCGTGGGTACGATCAGCCTCCCCGACATCTCTGGCGCGCTTAGGTAGGGGCGTCGAGGCCGTGTGAATCTGATCCGGCGTTCACACGAGCAGCGTCATCAACATCTTCCTCAACATGCCACCGAAGAAGAAGGCTTCGGCGGCAGCAGAGCCGTCTGCGTCGTACCCACCCTCACCGCAGCAAACGGGTGGTGGGGCAGACGCTGGCGGAGGAACGGGCGCCGACGAAGGTGTTCGCGACGTTGCCAAGTCCAAGGACAAGGCACCGCAAACCTCGGCGTCCGCGCATCCCCCGCGCCCATCTCAGGAGACGCGGGACCAACAACGTCATGGCGTCCAAAACGCCATACGTTCGTTGGATCGAGACCCTCAAGACCAGCATGCGCGCCAACATGCTGGCACGAGTGAGATATGGTCGCCCGGACGGGCGCTGCTCCTTCTAACGAAGTTAGAAGTCCGAGCGTGTCCCGCCTCGCACCGCTTCTCCAATGCCACCCACTACTCCAGCAGAAGCGGGCGAGCTCAGCTGCTCGACTACCCTCCAACGGCCGACAAGGTCGACGAGTGGAGGGCCACTATCGAGCCTCATCGGCTTTGCTAACGGTGACGCCCGCGGCAACTAACGCCATCGTTGCCGCGGCGTGACGACAAGGCACGAGCCGGTGGCGACGAGATCGCCGGAGGTGCAACCACCGTGCACTCTCCGCCAAGAAGGCCAAGATCGCCGACTCATCGGATCCACCTCGACAAATGACTCCATCGCTGCCGGATCCGCGAGCTCGCCGCGATCAACGCCAAGTTCTTCATGAGCGACAACAAGAGGACGCTCGAACTCGCATCGAGCGCCGAAGAGAAGCGCGACGTCAGTCCGACAAGCGTGCTGGGCCTTCTGTTGACATGCGCGCGTCGGAGGAGCCAAAGCGACTTGCCGTCAGATGCAGTAGGTTGCCCTGCGTTCACTCGTGAGCTGCGGCAAGTCCAAAGGGCCCAGCCGTAAAAACTTCAAACCAGACGTGCCGGAGAAGTATGATGGCAGGACGCATCCGTCGGAGTTCCTTAGCATCTACACCATCGCGGTGCAGGCTGCGGGGGACGGACGACAAGATCCTCGCCAACTACTTCCCGCCGTGCTCAAGCCCAACGCCAGATCTTGGCTCATGCACTTGCCGGACAGCTCCATATCCTCTTGGCAGATCCGCGCCATCGGTTTGTTGGCGCCTTCACAGTGGCCACAAACCTCATGGCCAAGAGAGTGACCTTCACTTGCTCGCCTGAAGGAAGGAGAGTCCTGCGCAAGTTCATTCAGAGATTCAGCCTGCGGCACTACAACATCCTGCACGCCCACCCCGCCGTGGTGATCAGCCGCATTTCATCGTAATGTGCGGAACCGCAGGATGAGGGAGGAGATGGCGATGTGCATAGTCAAGGACGCCGCGAGCTGTACGCCTTGGCCGACAAGTGTGCACGCTACCGAGGAAGGGAGGAGACTCTGTGAGAGAATGCAAGGTGATCTCGACAAGGAGGACACCGCCCGCAAAGAAGGGCCGCGGCGAGGCAACAGGAAGAAGAAAGCCAGAGAAGTGCTAGCAATGAGCAGTCCGGCGGTGGAGGTGGTGACAAGAACGCCAAGGCTGGTGGTTCCGCAAGGAGGTTATCACGACGCCAACCACCGGGTCGGTGGCGGCCGCCGACAAGGTGACAGCTCCGCAAGAAGTATTGCAAGATCCACCGCACCAAGGGCCACGACCTCCAGAGCTGCAAGAAGGTCGAGCAGCTTGTCGAACAGCAGAGAGCTGAGTACGAGCGGCGACAAGGAGAAGGCCCAGGAAGGTGCCGGGGAGCAAGCAAGAAACGCCCGGCCGGGAGGACGCCTTGCAAGGCCAAGCAGCGACAAGGAGATCGACCTCCCCGCGGCCGCGACAAGGATGAAGATGATGACGATGACGAAGATATGGAAGACGACGACGCTGACAAGCAGGAGTTTCAGAAAGCCACAGAGGTCCTTTGCGTTGACGGAGGTGCTTCCCTGCATACCTCCCACTGCCAACTCAAGCAATGGATGCGGGAGTTCAATGCAGCGGAACCATCCGTAGAGTCACGCAAGCCTCTCAAGTGGTCCAAAGACGCCTATCATTTTTGATATTGAGGACCACCACGATCGCATAACTGCGGTCGGGTGCTTGCCGATGTTGGTCTCTCCAACCATCCGCAACCTCAAGGTCACAAAAATGTTAGTTGACAGCGGACCGCTTGAATCTGATCTCCTCCGCGGTGCTCCGTAAGCTTCAAATCCTCGACAATGAGCTCGAAGAGACCGGTACCTTCCAAGGAATCAATCCGGAAGGAGCAAGTCAAGGGGAAGATTACGTTGTCGGTCACATTTGGCAGCGAGCTGAACTTTAGGATCGAGAGGGTCACATTCGACGTTGCCGATTTCCCGTTGCCTTACAATGGGATACTTGGCCGTCCAACACTCGCCAAGTTCATGGTGGCCTCTCACTACGCCTACAACCTACTCAAGATGCCAGGCCCGATAAGCGTCATCTCTGTCCATGGTGACAAGAAGGATGCCCTTATCTGTGCCGACAAGATCTTCTCGATGCAGCCGGCATGACAGATTGCCAAGCACTTGGCTGAAGCTCCCGGGGAAGAAGACCAAGTCCAAGTTCGGCAAGGGCTCGATGCTCACTCCGCAAGCGCACCTCTTCGAGTGCTGCGCTACCGTCGAGGACGCACCATCGAGCTCCACCGGCAAGTGCAAGAAGATGGTGACTCCGAAGACCAAGAAGGTGCCCGCCAAGGAGGACGGCATCGGTGGTACCTTCACCATCGGTGCCTCTCTCGACCCTAAATAGGAAGGCGGCGCCCGCTGTTTTCTCGGGGCGAATGTCGACGTGTTTGCATGGCAACCGTCGACATCCCCGTGTTCCTGTGAAAGTGATTGAGCACCGCCGGCCGTTTGTCCTCATCGTGGCCCGTCAAGCAAAAGTCGTGAAGCAAGCGGTGGAGCGCCAAGAATTCATAGCAGAAGAGATCAAGAACCGGAAGCAGCAGGCCTTGTTAGAGGAGTGCTCCATCCAACGTGGTTGGCCAATCCTCGTAGTCGCGCAAGAAGGCAAATGGAAAATGGAGACTTTGTATTGACTTCACGGATGTTAATAAAGCTTGTCCCAAAGATCCATTTCCCTTGCCGCGCATTGACCAGATTGTCGACTCCACTACCGGATGTGATTTGCTTTCGTTTCTTGATGCATACTCAGGATACCATCAGATCTTCATGGCTGAAGAAGATGAGGAGAAGACCGCATTCATCACACCATGTGGCACATACTGTTTCATACGGATGCCTTTCGGTTTGAAGAATTGTCGGGACCCCGATCCTAAATCACACCGATCTAGCATGTAACACATCATATCCCTTTGCGGCCTCACGCACGGTATCCCCACGGGTGTCGCCTTACCATGGCCCGGGACCGTTTGCGTCTTTTGGCTCACGATATGATAGTGTCGCTAGCATCCATATGACAAAGAACCCGGGCCGACATGACTAGTCGTGAACCCAAAGCGGCGCTTAACCTATGGGGACAGCATACATGAATCACATCGAGCATGTCGGTCATCGCCAGATATATTCGGGCTGTAGCACTGGCTAACAGGACTCGGTATTCGGGCTGTAGCAGGCTAGGCAAGACTCAATAACACGCGTGACATTTCCCGAAGGCGATGCATATAGGAACGAAGTGAAACACATGCCGCCAGTCAAGTGTCCAAGCGGTAGTGCTGGGCTAGCAGGACTCCGGTGAACCGGGTCAGAAGCGGACTACTATCGCCGAAGCACGAGACTACATTTCCCCATAAGAGAGGCTACCAATGATAAACAACTATGTTGTAGGATCCCACACATATCATTACAAGTTACACGTACGCATAACATGCAAGTATGTGCTGTACAACATGGCATCACAACATAACGCAAACTCATATAGATAAAGGCTCAGAAGAGCCACATAGCGGTAAATACAAACAGGGGTCACATGACCCATCATTCAGAGCATACAAGCAACAAGCGGAAGCATTACATGTCTGAGTACGCATAACTACAAAAGAAAAAGGCTGAGAAGCACGACTATCTACAAGACCCTCCCAAGGTACAAGATCGTAGCTGAGGTAACAAGCTACTCGTCAAGTCCAAGCGGAACTACTAGTAAGACCGAAGTCACCGCTGCAAAACATAAATAAAGCAACGTGAGTACAAAGGTACTCGCAAGACTTACATCGATCCTATCATACATGCATTGGTGTCAAAAGGTAATGTGGAGTTTAGTTGCGACAAGCCGACTTTGACTCTGTGGCTATCCCGTTTCTACGACTACAAGAAACTCTTGAGGTGAGACAACGTACACGAGTCCACTAATCACCACATCAATACACTACTATGGATTCATTCCCGTCTCCATATGGAAAGGCCATCCATAGCACTCACACTTGTCTTGAGCATTTTAGAGTATCCACTTCAAGTTGTCTATGTACCACGTAAGCATCCAAGAAGTCCATAACCGAGGACACGGCTATTCGAATAGATCATGATAACCCTGCAGGGTGTACTTCTTCACACACGCCTCGCCTCTTACCGCCATATACACGTCATGTATCTCGGCAACCTTCAAGCGGAAGCTTTGGCGAGGGTGTCGGCCACGACGACTAACCACACAAGACTCTAGTCCAGCTTATCGCCTATTCGGGTTCCATCCGCAAGGAGATCCGCCGGGTGTCGCCACGGCCCCAAACGATGTGAGCAGGGTTCCTGTGCCCACCATCCGGTGCCACTTGGTACACCGTGCCACCTATGCCTAGTCTGTCCCAAGCCCACCTGCCGGGTGCCACTTGGTAGAAAAATAGCACTACCTACAAACACCGTAAACTAGTTGCGACTCACGGACAGAGATCAAGTTGATTACTAAGTCGAGAGGGGTCGAGTTATCGGAACCCAATGTGTGGTAGTATCGAGTCATTGGACAACATACATAGAACTCAGTGCTTAAGGACGGTTCCAGTGAGACAACCCACCATGTACTCCTACATGGCCTCTCACCGCTACCTTTACCAAATCGTGTTCACACACTTCACTCTCAACATCAGAACATAGAACTGTACTCCAATTCATTCCCAATGAATCAGACCTGACACAACTCTAAGCAATAGCAGGCATAGCATGGTAGGAACACAACATGGCTCAATCAACTCCTACACATGCTAGTGGGTTTTCAACTAATTACTGTGGCAATGACAGGTCATGCAGAGGAATGGGTTCAACTACCGCAACACAAAGTAGCAGATGAATCGTTGTTGTCCTAATGCAATAATCGAGAGCAGGAGCGAGAGAGTAGGATTGTATCGGAATGAACAAGGGATTTGCTTGCCTGGTAAATCAACAAGGGAGGCACCGCTTCATAGACAGTACTGGAACGTCTCCTGAGGCGGACCTATCGAGAAGGAACGGTGCCGCAATCAATACACAATCATATGCAACAATATGATGCATGAACAGGGTATGTAGATGTGATGCTGTTTGAGCTAATGCAACTGGTATTCAATTTGAATGAAGTCCATTTGAACCAAAGGTTCAAATGCAATTCCAAAGTAAGCTCTTATAAATGCCATTTTAGAGTTTCACTTATACAGCATGTATAAGTTGGTTTGTCATGCATGAAACTAGCACAGATGGATAGATTGAATTTTTCTGATAATTTTCATATATAAATTATTTCAATCTGAGCTACGGTTGAATTTCTATGAATTTTTGAAGTTTTGAATATATTCGGAATTTCCTGATTTAATTAAATCCGTAAAATATAATATTGCGTCAAGACCGCTAAGCATGACGTCGACAGGTCAATCGCGGCTGGTTGGAGTCAAACCTGACGGTGGGGGCCACACGCCGTTGTCTCAGATTAGTTAATAGGGGGTTTAATTTAATCTAATTCGGATTAGTGCGGGGCCCACCGCCGCTGTCGGGGTAGGTTAGTTGGTGATTAGCACTAATTAAGCCGGGCGCCACGCCGCCGCCGGAGCTTGGTCGGCGACGACCAAAAACGCGGGCGAGGGCTCGCCGGAGTTGCGCTTCTAAGCGGCGCTCGTCGCGCGAAGACCACCGGGCGTAGCCGTCGTGCCGTCCGCAACTGTGAGCTGGTGGGGCTGCGGGCGCCGGAGCTCGCCGAGCGGAGCTTCACGGAGCGGAGCTTCGGGCGGTGGCCGGAGTCGGGCGCGAAGGGGATCCGTTGCGGTGTCGTAGGGCGAGAACGGAGAGGGGGAGAAGGAGCAGGCTACAGCGGTCGCGATTTAACGGGTCGGGCGAGGTCGGGAGGAACCGGAGCGGTCGTGGCGGGCGGAGGGATCTCCGGCGACCCGAGACGGAGACGATGGCGATGGCGGCGCCCAGCGCTTCCAGCGTCCACGTGGCTCGGGACGGGAGGTAGCGGACGGCGGCGCGGATCTTGCGGACACGGAGAGAGAGCGAGGGGAGACGGTGGCCACGGGCGGCAGCAGCGGCGCTCTAAAAGTGCGGTCGGTGAAGAGAGGGGAGGAACCAGAGGAGGAGGGGAAAAGCGAGAGAGAGTGGGAAGGACCGGGCGGGCGCGTGGCGTCGTGCGGGTCATCCAGAGCGGCGAGGGAGGAAGCAGGAGGTGGCGGGGAACGTGTCCCCCGGACGCTGTGGTCACAAGGCTGGCAAGGCCTCTGTCCTCTGGGCGAGGAAGGGGACGGTGGCGCTGCTGGCCGGCTGGGCTGGGCTGGCCAAAGCCAAAGCCGCACACGAAGCTGGGTCAGCGGTGGGGAGGTAAGCCTGTAAGCTCCCTTTTCCTATTCATTTCCTTTTCTATTTTTCTGACATTTGTTTGATTTATTTAAAATACTAAACTAATTTATTTAATTATGCCAATTTTTGTAGGAGCTCACTATATTATTCCGTAGTTCCTCAACAAAAGGCACAATTTTTGGACAATATTATATATATATATAATAATATATATCCAAGGCAAATATTTTTGCATTAATTCCAAATGCCCAAAATAAATACTTATGAGATCCTGAAAATATTGGTTAGATTGTTATCTCATCCAATATTTCCAGAGGGCCACATGAGCATTTTCTTGGAGCCTTTTGGAGCAATTTTATTTAGGTCATTTCCAAAAGTGATTACGAGGGTTTCACAAATCCCCATTTCAAAATTAAATGGAATTTAAACATGATGCACAATGACTAGCTAGCCTTGAGCATACCAGTATTAGGGATGTGACAACTCGCCTCACTTGGAAGAATCTCGTCCCGAGATCTGTGGGTCGACGGAAAGAAAGCGGGTACTCCAACAGAGACGATCTTCTCGCTCGTGTAGCTTCTCTCTCAGAATGATGAGACCACTGAACCTTGAGAAACTTGATATTCTGACGTCGGGTAACACGCTCTGCTTGATCAAGAATGCGAACCGGGTACTCTCGGTATGTGAGGTTATCTTGGAGATCAAGCGTTTCGTGGTCCACTCCGCGGATAGGATCCGAGAAGCAACGCTCGAGTTGAGAGACGTGGAAGACATCATGAACTCGAGAAAGATGTGGGGGTAGTTCCAATCGGTAGGCAACCTCTCCTCGCTTAGCGAGAATGCGAAAGGGGCCAATGTAATGAGGAGCCAACTTGCCCTTGATACCAAACGATGGGTACCCTTTAGAGGAGTAACCCGAAGGTAAGCCTTGTCGCCAACTTCATAAGCCACTTCCTTATGACGACGGTCATATTGGCTCTTTGACGAGATTGGGCTGTTTTCAAATTCTCACGAATGATGCGAACTTGCTCTTACGCCTCCTGGATCATGTCCGTCCAAAGAATTGTCTTTCACCGGTTTCCCACCAGTTCAAGGGTGTTCGACATCTTCGTCCCATAGAGAATCTCAAAAGGAGCTTTCTTGAGACTGGATTGATAGCTATTGTTATAAGCAAACTCGGCGAAAGGAAGACATTTCTCCCAATCCATACCGAATGAGATAACGCAAGCTCTAAGCATGTCTTCGAGAATTTGGTTGACCATTTCCACCGACCACTTGACCGAGGGTGGAAAGCGGCATCAAGAAAAGATGGGTCCCCATGGCAGTTTGGAAACTTTCCTTAAATGAGAAGTGAAAAGACTACCACGGTCTGAATTGATCTCTAGTGGAACACCATGGAGTGACACTATTCGAGAAATGTATAAGTCAAATGAGCTGACTAGCAGTGATACTCTCTAACAGGAAGGAAGTGAGCCACTTTGGAAAGACGATCAACGACTACGAAGATAGCATTATTCCCTTTCTTGGTCCCGGGAAAGCCGGTGATGAAATCCATACCAACTTTATCCCATTTCCACTCGGGAATAGCTAAGGGCTGAAGGGTGCCAAAGAGGCCTTTGATGCTCTGCTTAACGCTGACGACAAACGCCACAGCTTAGCAATAACCGAGCAATTTCTCTCTTCATCCTAGTCCACCGTAACCTCCGGGCGTAGGTCCCGATACATCTTAGTACTACCGGGATGAATTGTGAGAGGAGATTCATGCGCCTCCTTAAGAATCGGTTGTCGAAGATGTTGCTTCTTGGGGACCACCAGGCGGTGCCCAAAGAAAACGACACCTCGATCATCTATAGAGAAACTACCAGCAATACCCTTGGCAACGTTTCTCTTGATCCGGGTAATCCCCGTATCATGCTTCTGGGCTTCTATGATATGATCCACCAGAGTAGGTTTCGCCACCAAGGTAGAAAGGAATCCGTGAGGAGCAATGTGGAGGTTAAGCTTACAAAATTCCTCATGGAGAAGTAGTTGGCCTTGCTGCAACATGAGATTGTTGCAATAGGATTTACGGCTTAACGCATCAGCCATGACATTGGCTTTGCCTGGGGTGTAGGTAATCCCTAGATCATAATCTGTGATCAACTCCAACCAACGTCTTTGTCTAAGGTTCAAATCTGGTTGGGTGAAGATATACTTGAGACTCGGTGATCGGTGTAGATCTCGCAACGTTTACCAAGAAGGTAATGTCGCCAGGTCTTGAGTGCATAGACTACGGCCAAGCTCTAGATCATGGGTAGGATAATTCTCCTCATGTGGATGCAAATCGACGAGATGCATAGGCAATCACATGACGATCCTGCATAAGAATGCAACCTAATCCTCGCCGTGAGGCGCCGCAGAGATAACAAAGTCTTTAGTGAAATCCGGTGGCACTAGTATAGGAGCAGAAGTCAGCGTCTTTTTCAGTTCCTGAAAACTGTACTCACACTGTGAGGACCACTCAAACTTTTATCTTTCTTGAGAAGTTCCGTGAGGGGTTTAGCTACTTTGGAGAAGTTTTCAACAAAGCGGCGACAATAGCTGGCTAGACCAAGGAAACTCCTAACTTGTTTAACGGTTTCGGTGGAGTCCAATCAAGAACGGCCTGAACTCTCTCGGATTGACAGCAATGCCCTTACCGTAGATTACGTGGCCTAGGTAGGTCACTTACGGCAACCAAAATTCACACTTGGAGAACTTGGCATAAAGGCGGTGTTCTCTCGAGTTTTTCTAGCACAAGTCTAAGATGTTCGCATGCTCTTCCTCGCTCTTCGAGTAAATAAGAATATCATCGAGGTAAACCACGACAAATTTATCCAAGTACTCCATGAAGATCGAGTTCATCAAGCGGGAGAATGTAGCCGAGCGTTGGTTAGACCAAAGGACATGACGGTGTACTCATACATCGCCATAACGCAGTGACAAAGGCTGTCTTGGGAATGTCTCCATTCCTGATCTTGATTTGGTGGTAGCCTAACCTCAAATCCATCTTAGAAAAGATCGAGGATCCAAATGAGCTGATCATACGTGTCGTTGATCCCGGGAGCGGATACTTGTTCTTTATCGTGACCAAATTAACGGACGATAATCTACAACCATCCGTCCGCATTCATCCTTCTTCTTGACGAAGAGGACGGGCAAGCCCAAGGTGAAGAACTAGGACGGATGAAACCCTTTTGCAAGGACTCATCAAGTTGTTTCTTAAGCTCGGCTAGTTCTAAGGGTGCCATCTTATAAGGTCTCCTAGAGATTGGGGCGGTTCCTAATAAGATCTATGACGAACTCTACATCTCCGCTGTGAGGAACACCGGCAGTTCCTCCGAAAAACATCCGGAAAGTCACGGACTATCGGGATATCTTCAAGGTCCGGAAGAGGGCTGGCATTAAGAGAATAGAGTTGACGCTTTGCAACTCTAGTGGAGACAAAGTGACTATCTTGCCGATGGGTGTGTAAGCTGAATGCAGACCTAGTGAAACAATCAATCTTGGCATGATGAGCTGTCATCCACCCATACCCAAGATGATGTTAATATCTCAAGACTTGAGGGCTACAAGTGAGGCAAGGAATACAAGTCTGTCAACAAGGATTTCGTTACCATGGCTTATGCAAGAAGTTTGCCATTTGGATCCGTGGAGTTTGAATGACTAGCGGAGAGGGCATATCACAAAATGATATGTTGTGCAGGTTAGCATAGCTTTAGAAATGAAGGAATGAGATGCTCCAAAGATTTCGAATAGAACCGAGGCGGGATGACAGTTGACAAGGAGTGTACCAAGAACGACATCCGGATCATCATGAGCGTCTTTAGGCGAGACGTGATGCACACATCCACGTCAGCGGAGCTGACTTGACACCGATCATCTTGCGTGATGGCTTAACACAGCCAACAAAGCTTCTGCTGGGGTGGAGCATAATCGGCTTGAGAGCGATCCACGTGCATAGTGTCCTGGCTCTCCGCATGTGAAGCAAGTCCACGAAGTTGGACGTGGACCCGCATTGACAAGTGGTCTACCAAGAGGGCCTGGGTGGAGCATGTAATCGAATCGGGTGAGGCGCCATATGAAATGGCCTCGGTGAATATCCGGGTGGAAGAGCAGAGTTCGAATCCAAATTCGGCGTTCTGCGAACTAGAATCGGAGGAAGAAACCAATTCACGGTGGTGCTTACGAGACTCCTCGTAGGTGAGCTGAGCTGTCTCGCATTAATGGCCTTGTTCACAAGAGCTTGGAATGTATCACAATGGTGCAGGTGGAGGTCACGATGCAACTTGGGGTTGAGACCCTTCCGAACCTAGCTCGCTTCTTGGCGTCCGTGGACACTTCTTCCGGGGCATAACAGGCGAGGTTCTCGAATTCTCTCAGAAGCATCAACAGCCATCTCACTCCGGTGAAACTACGTAACTCTTCTCTCTTGCGGTCGATGAGGGCTTCAGAATGTGATGCTCGCGAAAAGCCTCACTGAAATCTCTCCAGGTTGGAATCTGACCAGCTGGAAGCATAGTCTCATAGTTCTGCCACCAGAGACTAGCATGACCTTCCAGGTGGTATGCAGCATAGGTGACCTTGTCATCTTCAGATACGCTTATGAACGCAACTTATGAGTGATGCTCTGAAGCCGGTACCATCGGCATCGAGTGGCTCGATGGAGTGATGGAAGGTGGGTGGGTGCAAGCGAATGAAGTCATGAATGGTTGCAAACCCTTTGACTGATGTGCGGTGTTCTCCTCGACACGTGCCAACAAACGGTTAGACTCACGCTTGTTCCTCTCCATTTCTAACATGAACCTGTCCAATGAAGGCTGGTCGGGAGGATCCTCATCCCTTCCATCCCGTGGTTCTCGCTACGAGCAATGTAACTTCGCTTAATCGATGACATCACGAGAAACGAAACCAAGGACGGAATCACATCACTACATACTGAAAATGTGGGACACCGATATTAGTAACTCTCGAACTCTGGGGCAATTCCTAAAGCATAACGGCAGTAAAATGTTCAAAATGAGACATTCTGCAAAATGGGGTAGCACCATGCCCAACATCATCATTAAAGGTTCTGGAATAATACTAAACATGCCATACCGAGGGTACTCGAAAACTGGGGTAAGACTCTGATCAACCAATCCTATGGGACTACGCAAATAGTAACACGTGATCCTCGAGCAGATGTAAGAGATAGCCTAGTTCCTTAACCTCAGAGGGAAAGATAGGACGACTCAGATCGAGAGGCCATGAGGTAAAGGAGTAAAAGAGCCTTACGTTCCTTCCACAATCAATTCCCTATATAACTAAAGCATTTCTAGACTCAACTTCGATCAGGTTGGCTTGGAAATCCTACAGCAACAAAGCTCGATACCAAAGCTGTCGGGACCCGATCCTAAATCACACCGATCTAGCATGTAACACATCATATCCCTTTGCGGCCTCACGCACGGTATCCCCACGGTGTCGCCTTACCATGGCCCGGGACCGCTTATGCCTTTTGGCTCACGATATGATAGTGTCGCTAGCATCCATATGACAAAGAACCCGGCCAACATGACTAGTCGTGGAACCCAAAGCGGCGCTTAACCTATGGGGACAGGCATACATGAATCACATCGAGCATGTCGGTCATCAACAGATATATTAGGGTGTAACCTTTGGGCTAACAGGACTCCGGTATTCCGGGCTGTAGCAGGCTAAGCGGTACTCGAATAACACGCTGCGTGACATTTCCCGAAGGGATGTACATAGGAACAAAGTGAAACACATGCCGGCCGATCAAGTGTCCAAGCAGTAGTGCTGGGCTAGCAGGACTCCGGTGAACCGGCTGTAGCGGACTACTATCGCTCGTAAGCACGAGACTACATTTCCCCATAAGAGAGGCTACCAAGGATAAACAACTAGGTTGTCGGATCCCACACATAGCAGTACAAGTTACACGTACGCATAACATGCAAGTATGTGCTGTACAACATGGCATCACAACATAACGCAAACTCATATAGATAAAGGCTCAGAAGAGCCACATAGCGGTAAATACAAACAGGGGTCACATGACCCATCATTCAGAGCATACAAGCAACAAGCGGAAGCATTACATGTCCGAAAGTACAGACAACTACAAAAGAAAAAGGCTGAGAAGCCTGACTATCTACAAGACCCTCCCAAGGTACAAGATCGTAGCTGAGGTAACAAGCTACTCGTCGAAGTCCAAGCGGAACTACTAGTAAGACCGAAGTCACCGCTGCAAAACATAAATAAAGCAACGTGAGTACAAAGGTACTCAGCAAGACTTACATCAGATCCTATCATACATGCATTGGTGTCAAAAGGTAATGTGGAGTTTAGTTGCAGCAAGCCAGCTTTGACTCTGTGGCTATCCTGTTCTACGACTACAAGAAACTCTTGAGGTGAGACAACGTACACGAGTCCACTAATCACCACATCAATACACTACTACGGATTCATTCCCGTCTCCATACGGAAAGGCCATCCATAGCACTCACACTTGTCTTGAGCATTTTAGAGTATCCACTTCAAGTTGTCTATGTACCACGTAAGCATCCAAGAAGTCCATAACCGAGGACACGGCTATTCGAATAGATCATGATAACCCTGCAGGGTGTACTTCTTCACACACGCCTCGCCTCTTACCGCCATATACACGTCATGTATCTCGGCAACCTTCAAGCGGAAGCTTTGGCGAGGGTGTCGGCCACGACCGACTAACCACACAAGACTCTAGTCCGTGCTTATCGCCTATTCGGGTTCCATCCGCAAGGAGATCCGCCGGGTGTCGCCACGGCCCCAAACGATGTGAGCAGGGTTCCTGTGCCCACCATCCGGGTGCCACTTGGTACACCGTGCCACCTGTGTTTAGTCTGTCCCAAGCCCACTCGCCGGGTGCCACTTGGTAGAAAAATAGCACTACCTACAAACACGAGAAACTAGTTGCGACTCGGACAGAGATCAAGTTGATTAATAAGTCGAGAGGGTCGAGTTACCGGAACCCAATGTGTGGTAGTATCGAGTCATTGGACAACATACATAGAACTCAAGTGCTTAAGGACGGTTCGGTGAGACAACCCACCATGTACTCCTACATGGCCTCTCACCGCTACCTTTACCAAATCGTGTTCACACACTTCACTCTCAAAGATCGGAACATAGAACTGTACTCCAATTCATTCCCAATGAATCGGACTGACACAACTCTAAGCAATAGCAGGCATAGCATGGTAGGAACACAACATGGCTCAATCAACTCCTACACATGCTAGTGGGTTTTCAACTAATTCATCGTGGCAATGACAGGTCATGCAGAGGAATGGGTTCAACTACCGCAGCACAAAGTAGCAGATGAATCGTTGTTGTCCTAATGCAATAACCGAGAGCAGGAGCGAGAGAGTAGGATTGTATCGGAATGAACAAGGGATTTGCTTGCCCGGTAAATCAACAAGGGAGGCACCGCTTCATAGATGTGTACTGAACGCCTCTCGAGCGGGACCTATCGAGAAGGAACGGTGCCGCAATCAATACACAATCATATGCAACAATATGATGCATGAACAGGGTATGTAGATGTGATGCTGTTTGAGCTAATGCAACTGGTATTCAATTTGAATGAAGTCCATTTGAACCAAAGGTTCAAATGCAATTCCAAAGTAAGCTCTTATAAATGCCATTTTAGAGTTTCACTTATACAGCATGTATAAGTTGGTTTGTCATGCATGAAACTAGCACAGATGGATAGATTGAATTTTTCTGATAATTTTTCATATATAAATTATTTCAATCTGAGCTACGGTTGAATTTCTATGAATTTTTGAAGTTTTGAATATATTCTGGAATTTCCTGATTTAATTAAATCCAGAAAATATAATATTGCGCCAAGATCGCGCAAGCATGACGCCGCAGGTCAACTGCGGCTGGTTGGAGTCAAACTCGACGTGTGGGGCCACACGCCGTTGTCTCGTTAGTTAACAGGGGGTTTAATTCGACTCTAATTCGGATTAGTGCGCGGGGGCCCACTGTCAGTGTCAGGGGGGGTAGGTTAGTTGGTGATTAGCACTAATTAAGCCGGCGCCACGTCAGCTCGCCGGAGCTTGGTCGGCGATTTACCAAAACGCGGGCGAGGCTCGCGGAGTTGCGCTACAGCGGCGTCTGGTCGCGAAGACCACCGGGCGTAGCCTGCTTGCCGTCGTCGCAACTGTGTGAGCCGGTGGGGGCTGGGCGCCGGAGCTCGCTGAGCGGAGCTTCGCCGAGCGGAGCTTCGCCGGAGCGGAGCTTCGGGCGGTGGCCGGAGTCGGGCGCGAAGCGGGATCCGCTGCAAAGTAGGGCGAGAACGGAGAGGGGAGAAGGAGCAGCAGCTCACGGCCGTCGCGATTTAACGGGTCGGCGAGGTCGGGGAGGAACCGGAGCGGTCGTGGCGGCGGAGGGGATCTCCGGCGACCCGAGACGGAGACGATGGCGATGGCGGCGCTCCAGCGCTTCCCGCGTCACGTGGCTCGACGGGGAGGTAGCGGACGGCGGCGCGGATCTTGCGGACACGGAGAGAGAGCGAGGGGGAGACGGTGGCCACGGGCGGCGTAGCAGCGGCGCTCGCGGTCGGTGAAGAGAGGGGAGGAACCAGAGGAGGAGGGGAAAAGCGAGAGAGTGGGGAAGGACCGGCGGCGCGTGGCGCCGTAAGGGGTCATCCAGAGCGGCGAGGAGGAAGCAGGAGGTGGCGGGGAACGTGTCCCAGCCGGACGCTTGGTCACAAGGCCGGGCAAGGCCCTGCCCTCCTCTGGCGCGAGGAAGGGGACGGTGGCGCTGCCGGCCGGGCTGGGCAGCCAAAGGCCGCACACGAGCCGGGTCAGCGGTGGGAGGTAAGCCTGTAAGCTCCTTTTTCCTATTCATTTCCTTTTCTATTTTTCGACATTTGTTTGATTTATTTAAAATACTAAACTAATTTATTTAATTATGCCAATTTTTGTAGGAGCTCACTATATTATTCCGAGTTCCTCAACAAAAGGCACAATTTTTGGACAATATTATATATATATAATAATATATATCCAAGGCAAATATTTACTGCATTAATTCCAAATGCCCAAAATAAATACTTATGAGATCCTGAAAATATTGGTTAGATTGTTATCTCTGTCCAATATTTCCAGAGGGCCACATGAGCATTTTCTTGGACCCTTTTGGAGCAATTTTTATTTAGGTCATTTCCAAAAGTGATTCTGAGGGTTTCACAAATCCCCATTTCAAAATTAAATGGAATTTAAACATGATGCACAATGACTAGCTAGCCTTGAGCATACCAGTACTAGGGATGTGACAAGAATGCTGGTTCAACATTTGCAAGGGTAGTCCATGACGCTTTTGAGCCGCAAATGCACAGAAATGTAGAAGCCTACATGGATGACATAGTGGTCAAAAGCAAGGACAAAGCAACTCTATTTCAAGATTTGACGAGACCTTTGCAAGTCTCAAGGCAAGATCAACCTTAAGCTCAACCCCGAGAAGTGCGTGTTTGGAGTCCCTTCCGGCAAGCTTATTGGGTTCTTCGTGTCTCAGCGAGGGATCGAAGCTAATCCCGACAAGATAAAGGCCATTGAGCAGATTGAAGCACCAAAGCGCGTCAAGGATGTACGAAGGCTTGCCGGTTGCGTGGCTGCTCTCAGCAGGTTTATTTCTAGGTCTGCTGAACGCGCCCTGCCGTTTTTCAAGATTTTGAAAAGGCAGGTCCAATGAAATGGACTCGAAGCGGAGGCTGCGCTGCAGGACTTGAAGAGATACCTGTCCTCCACTCCAACACTTGTCGCACCTAAGCCACAAGAGAAGTTGCTGCTATATATAGCGGCAACCAATCAAGTGGTTAGTGCTGCGTTAGTAGCGGAGAGGGAGGCGGATGACGAGCCAAAGAACCACGGCAAGCACATCCAGCGACAAGCGTGGGCTTCACGGCAAGCTCGGGTCCCGACAAGGATGAATCCGCGCAGACACATGAACAGACATGTAAAAGGATGGTGCAGCGCCCAGTCTACTTCGCCGGTTCCCTCCTGCAGGGGGCTAGGTCAAGGTACTCTGGTGTGCAAAAATTGCTTTTCGGCCTTCTCATGGCCTCGAGAAAGCTGCGCCATTACTTCCAAGTGCATGAGATCACAGTTGTCACTCGCTTTCCACTGAAGAGGATACTGCAGAATCCAGAAGCGACAGGCAGGATTGTCGAGTGGGCACTGGAGCTGTCAAGTTTTGGTCTTAAGTTTGAAAGCACTTCAACTATCCAAAGCAGAGCGTTGGCAGAATTCATAGCGTAATGGACGCCAACACCGGATGAAGAGATTCCGAGACGAGCATTCCCGCCAAAGAAGCAAGCAAAGAGTGGCTGATGTACTTTGATGGTGCCTTCGCTGCAAAGGCGCCGGTGCCGGGCGTCGCTTATCGCACCCACCGGAGGGCACCTCAAGTACGTAGTCCAGATGCACTTTCCCAAGGAGCAAGCAACAAACAATACTGGAGAGTATGAAGGTTTGCTTGCCGGTCTCAGGATCGCCGTGGACCTTGGGATCAAAAAGCTTATTGTTAGGGGAGACTCACAACTCGTCGTCCGCCAAGTGAACAAAGATTACCAGAGTCCGTTGATGGAAGCCTACGTTGATGAAGTGAGGAAGCTGGAAGAGCACTTTGACGGCCTGCAAATGGAACATGTTCCAAGAGCTCGAGAATGATATTGCCGACGGCTGTCAAAAGTGCCGCGCTTAAGTTACCTGTGGAACCAGGGATTTTCGTGCTCAAGCTGACTCAGCCAACCGTAACACCATCAACAGGACAAAGCAAGAAGAGGAAGTTGGCCTCTAGTGACTACGTTCCGACAGAGCTTCCCGAAGCCGTCGTTGTAAAGGTCCCCAAGATCAACACCAACAGTGCTGAGGAGCAGTCTGCTCCGACAGGCCCCAGGGTTTGTTTCGTTGAAGCAGACGCTCCCGACAAGTCTTGCTCCGGCAAGCTTGTCGGGGAGCATCAAGCTCCGGCAGGACCGCAGGTTCTTGCCGTGGAAGCTGATGTTCCCGCAGCAACAGATATGCCTTTAGTCCTTGTTGTCGAGCCACAAGCTCCAGCATGGGCGCAGCAGATTGTCCATTTCCTTCAGACAGGAGAACTTCCCGAAGAGCAAGAAGAAGCGGAAAGAGTAGCCCGGCAGTCAAGTATGTACTAGTTTGTCGACAAAGATACTGCATGTAAGAAGACTCAACGGTGTGAAATTGAAGTGTATTCCTGGGAAGATGGATGTAAGCTGTTGGCGAGAGATACATGGAGGCATATGTGGTCACCACATTGGCAAGAAGAGCACTTGCCGCAAAGCTTTCCCAAGCAAGGTTTCTTCTGGCCGACAGCCCTCCAGATGCAACCGCACAAGTAACCAAGTGTGAAGCATGCAGTTCCATTCCAAACAGATACACCAGCCAGCTCAAGCTCTCTAGACGATCCCTTTATCCTCGGCCATTTTCGGTCCTGGGGCTCGACATCCTCGGCCCTTCCCCGAAGCTGTCGGGGCTTTGAGTACTTGTACATCGCCATCGACAAGTTCACAAAGTGGCCGGAAGTGGAAGCGATGAGGAAGGTGACAAGACACGGTCGTGATCAAGTTCTTGGTCGATTATTTGCCGCTTTGAATCCCTAACCGGATCATCACCGACAACGACACACAATTCACGAAGTCGCACCTTCATGCAAGACGCCCAAGACCTTGTCGCCAAGGTCTGCTGCTGTTGCTCACCCGAGAAGCAACAGTCAAGCGAAGAGGGCAATGCTGAAGTGCTGCGCTGGCTCAAGACCGTAACTTTCGACAAAGCTGCACAAGTGCGGAAGAAATCGGATCGAGGAGCTGCCGGTGGTTCTTTGGTCGATCAGACGACGCCAAATCGAGCCATCGCGAGACACCTTTCGCTCTAGTCTCCGGAGCAGAGGCAGTTCTCCCCACGGAACTCAGATACGGATCGCCTCGAGTACTCTCTTATGATGAGCTTGAGCAAGAGCAGCTGCGACAAGATGACGCGCTGCTCCTTGAGGAGGATCGCCTTCAGGCCGTCAGGCGAAGCTGCTCGCTTCTGACAAAGCTTTGCGCCGCTACCATAGCCGCAGGGTTAATGCCAAGTCTCGAGGAAGGCGACCTTGTTCTTCGCTGCTCAGTCCGTCAAGAATTCAAACAAGTTGACGCCAAAGTGGGAAGGCCCTTATCGGGTGAAACGAGTCACTAGGCTCGGTGTCGTCGCTTTGAGACCGAAGATGGCATTCCGGTGAGAAACTCCTGGAACATTGAGCATCTTCGTAAGTTTTACCCATAGGGCGCGGTTGTCGGAACCCGTTCCGGCAACCACCTTTTGTACAAGTCTTGTCGCAGTTGCATTTAATCCTTTGTACAAAGTCGGGCGCAGACCCTGTGCATCAGTAAAGCTCATGTGTTGCGCACAACTTGTCAAATCCATGATTTCATCATTTTATTGCATGTTTTAGCTAACACTTTGTGCAACAACCACACCCGGTAAGCAAAATCGAGCCGCTGGGCTCCATAACGTTATTTCCTCTTCCTTTTCTTTTCTCAAAGAAAGGAAGGCTCCCTCGCGCACAAGTTAACCAGGGGGGAAGGAGGAGATAATACTATGGACCAGGCGCCGCTCGAGGAAGTTTCACCTCACCGGAAGCAAGAGATGTAAAAGCTAAGTTACCAAAGTTTGAGCAATTAATTTTAAATTTTTAAGTTATCTTCCTCGAACGATAGTACTTTGTATGGATAACCTGTGCGCAGAGGAACCAACTCGCCGGCTAGTCGCGCCCTTACTTTGTTTCGAGTCCGCTCAACAACTTAAGTGAGCTGCAGCTAGTCGCGACAAGGTTACTTGTCGGAGGCGGCACTGCCAGCAGGCTGCTGACGTTCCGCACTCAGCGCTCGCGGCAAAAGTGCCCGCACCGACAGGTCCCCCAAATGCGTAAGGCAGAAACGTACAAAGGAAGGAATCAAGTAGAGGAAATAACATTGCATTGATCGCCTAAGATAGAGTATATTACAAAATAACTTGTCGCTGATCTAACAAAGTGTTTTAAAACATGATCAGCAGCGACAAGGGAAAGATAAATTTGGCGGCCTAGTCTACGCGGTCGCCCTCGATCTGCTTGATCTTGTTCACCTTGTCCACAATGGGTGCGATAAGGGCTTTGAGCTCCTCCACGTTGGCGTCGGGCGGCAGGGATCTGAGGACGCCGTTAAGGTTGAGGCCCGGATTGCGGAAGGCCACCTTGATCAACACCTTCTCGAGGGCTCCTGCACAGACCTGGCATGATTCCTCGGCCAGCTGCTTCGGGACCTCTTCTCAGAGTCGCTGGAGGCCCGTCGCCACGCCTTTGAAGAATAAGCTAAGTTTGGCACTGGGTTGGAGATGCTCGTCGGAGGAGTACGCAAGGTCCGCCATCCCCAGCTCCATCAGCTCGTTGTGGATGGCGGCGGCGGTGTCCACAAGACCTTCGGTCCAGTGCTCCACGCTCTCCCTCAAGGTGTTACGGACGGAGGCAGCATTCGCCAGACAGCTCCTCCTTGGCCTTGATCGCCTCCAACAAGCCCACCTCCCGCCTTCTGGCGCCATCCAACGTCAAGGCCGAGTGGTCAATTTCAGCTCAAGATCCGCCTTGGAATCCTTGGCAGCGTCGAGCTCCTTGGCCCTATCGTGAGACGGCTCTGCAGCTCGCCAAGGGTGTAGGCATCCTTCTCGGCCACGCTTGAGCACGGCAAGCTCTTCGCCGCTCTTCTTGAGGGTGGCCTCCAGCTGTGCCACCTTCGCCTTCAGCTCTTCCTTGGCAACCTCGGTGGCTGCGGCAGCGTCCTTCGCTTCCTGAAGCGCCCCGCCAAGCGACTCCTCGCGCGCGGCAAGGTCTTCTTCGTGGCTGTCCAGGTTGACCTTCCGCTGCGCCAACTCGCTTTCTGCTGGCGAAGCTTCTCGGCAGCCGTCGCTGCTCCTCCTCACCGCGGCCTTCTCAAGGATGAAGGCCGTGCGCCTCTGCAAGTTGCCCCAAGGCTTCCGCCACGCCGTGGAGGGCTTCTTTGTTACGCTCAAGCTCCTCGGCGCTTCTCCATGTCCGCTCCAGCCCTCGCGACAAGGGCTTCCGGGTCTCCAACTTGGCCTACGGTGCGGTAGAGCGACAGAGCTTCTTCAAGAGGCTGCTCCTCCTCGAACTTCATTCTGCTGCTGCTTGGCGCATCCACCAGCGTCGGCCAGCGAGGCGAGTAGCTCACCGTAAAAGGTCTCGCCCTCGACCGGGCGCCTGAGCTCGGTTCCCGGGGAGCTTGATGAAGACGCCGCCGACCTTCGTGTAGGCGCTGGCTGGGGCTCCTCGGAGCCCGCCACCGCATCAGCGGCGGGGGAGTCGGCTGTCGGTGTAGCGCTTGCCGCTCCTGCGGCCTCAGGGCCGTCAGTACGATCGCCCGACCCCTCGCCGGCCTCTTCCTCCACGACGACGACCTCTTCTTCTTCGACGGCGGCCTCGTCGGTGTTGCCGCGCGTTTCCTCCTCGCCGGCGGCCTCGACCTCCATCGGGTCTGCGTCAGACGAAGAAAGAGCAGTCAAGCAGATGTTCAAAAAGAGAAACAAAAGAAAGCAAACCCAAGGGAGATTTTCGCGTAAGGGAATTACCTGCAACGGGGTCCGCAGCCATGGCCTCGACCACTGGAGGGTCACTGGCGCCCGCCCCTTGCCGGGTAGCCTCCCTTGCCGGAGTGGCCTCCCTTGCCGGGTGGCCTCCCTTGTCGGAGGGCGCTCCTTGCCGGGAGTTCTCCCTTGGCGGCGAGGTGGCAGCGGCAGGATCTCGAGGCGGCTTCCGAGCCCTCCTGATGAGGCTGCTCTGCTCCTACACAAGCACACACGAGATATCAACAAAGAAGGAGCACCCCTGCACACCTAATAGTAAGAAGAAAACTACGCACTTACTGCAGGGGGCTGTCTGGGGCTGCTCTGAGAATGGTTGTCGGGTCCGGCAAGGCGGTCTCGACGGCCCCCTGTCGCCACGGGAGAATCGTCCTCAACGACGACCGTCGGGATCTTGGCCCTCTTCGGCGCTCTCTGGGCCAACGTCCTGAAAAGGAAAGAGTCTAGAACGAAGCAAATCAAATTGAAGATGAAGCAATAAAATTGAAGAAATACAAGCACAAATCTCAAGAGCTTACTCTTCGCCCTCCTCCTCGGAGCTGAGCGCGGAGAAGTCGAACTCCGGCTCGCCTCCGATGCGACGAGGCGGAGGCGTGGGCTCTCTTGGCCGCTTACGGAGGCGTCGGCGGTGGCACGGGAAGATTCCGCCCGATTGTCGCTGCTGTGTAGGGCGCTCGCTGCAACCTCGCTTGCCGCGGTGGAGCGCGTCGCACGGCGCTGCTGCTGTGGGCCGGACTGCCGCCCCGACTCGTCTCCAACCTTCCGGAGACGCCTCCTCGGCGGAGCCGGGGGCTCCGCTGGCGGCAAGTCACTTGGCGGTGGGGAAGAAGCGCCCTCGGCGGGTCCACTCGACCCGGCCTCGGGCTCGACAAACTCGTCCTCGCCGACGACCTCCCCTCGCTCGGCAAGGCTCGCCGCCTTCGCCGCGTCCGCCACCTCCACGGTGAACCCGAAGGCTCCAGTGGCAGCTGCTGCCGCCTCCACCCTGGTGGCGATCCGCGCCATCTCACGGTCGGTGGTGTCGCTGGTGAGCCTTTTTCGCTTGCCGGAGCGGATCGGCACTTCTTGCAAATCATCGAAGAATTGCTGCACGACCTCGTCGGGGGGCTCCTGCCAGGTTGGGACGATTCCGTGGGAGTCGCACAGTGGCATCATGGAGCGGATGCGATCGAGCGCCGAGTTGTTGCACAATGGGACGACCCCCCGCGGCAACCTAAACCACTCGGGGTGGTCGGGGTCGTTCTTGAACAGCTCGGCGATGTCGAATCCAGCTCCATGATGGTGAAGTTCCAATTCAGGCCCGGCGCAGCCTCATGATGTCCGCCGCATTTTGGAACTCCCAAGCAGGCCTCCTCCTTTCCTGCAAGGGAGCGATGCGGCGGCGAAGGAAGTCCGCGCCAACTGCGCCTACGGTCAACCCGGCAAGCCTGAGGCGCAGGATTCAGGTCACGGCTATCTTCAGCTTCGCATCCTTCGGCGCCAAGTTACTCCAATCCCTGCCGCGCACTATTGGGGTTTGGCGCACGGCGGTGAAGGGCTGCGGATTCTCCTCTACGACCCAGCACCGCTTGGCTCTCCACCTCCCACTTGTTGTGGAACTCTCCCTCTAGGTAGGCCTCTTTCTTGCCGATCCTAGAGACCCGTGCTATCCCTCGGCAAGTGGCTCTCCTCTCGACGCTGGGAACAAAGAAATGGCGGAAGCGTGCCACGTTCGGGTGGACTCCGACAAAGTTTTCGCACAAATGCGCGAAAACTGCCATGGTCAAGATGGCGTTTGGGGTGAAATCAAGGAGGCGGAGGCTAAAGGTGTTCATTATGTCGCAAAAGAACTCGGAAAAGGGCGGGCAAAGCCCGCAATAGAAGAAATGGGCGAAGAAAGGGTACCCTGTTGGGGCCAAATCGGAGGCGGAGGCGGGGAGCACCCTCGTGCGCGGATGCGCACGAGTCTCCGTCGACCAGAAGAGGTAGAAGACGTCCCGCAGCTCCCTTGCGCCGAGTTGTGGGGGGAAGATGGCTCGCTCCTTGCACAACGCCGTGAGCCGCTGCGCCTCGGCCGACTTGACGCCCTTCTCCTTACCGGCTTTCGGAGCCATGGCGAGGGGGGGCGGAGGAGGCCGACGGCGGTGAGTGTGCTTGCGGCGAAAGGGGGCGGGGCGCTGCTCTCTTCGCACCGGAGAAGAAGAGGGGAGCGGCGGTGGTTTCTTGGCAAGACATCAATGGCAGGGGTGGTCGGCCTCCCTCTGTTTCCTGCGCTTATAAAGGGGAGGAGGGGGCGGACGTTCCGCTTATACTAATAAAGAACCCCCCACGACCGCACCCACGATCTCTCGCACGACGCCATGTCCGGTGCGTGCCATTAGTGGGGATCGTGGTGGGTCCGGGCGAAGGCGACGTGGTCGAGGGCCGCGCGTGTCCGCACAGATTCTCGGGCCTGGCCCGACAAGCACTCGGCACCGTGTACGGCCCAGGCCCGGGGGCTCCTGTCGGTGTACTAGAGTAGGGGTACCCTAGTATCCCGTACTCGTGCACGGACAATTGCAGCACCCCGCGGCAAGGTTCGCCTCGTCACCGCCAATATCCTCTGTGGCTCCTTTGGAGCCATTCAAGAACAAAGTATTTGATTGAGAAGACAAGACCCCGACAAGAGGAGCTTGTCGGAAGGCCACTAGGCACGCAGAAGACAAGGCCCCGGCAAGAGGAGCTTGCCGGGAAGGCTCGGAGCGCGACAAGCCTCCGGGCGCGACAAGGATTCGGCCGCGGCAAGGCGCTTGCCGCGGCATGCAACTTCTCTCCGTCTCCGCTCCAGCTCACCCAGCGACGTGTCGCCATGGGACCGTTCCATGCGCGCGTGTCGAGCGGCTGCAGCCAGCGGAGAGCAGCGATAAGCGGCGCCGACAGGCTTCGCCATCGTGGCGAAGCGGAGGCACACCTGACGGTCTCTGTTGCCTTTGTTTGGGCGACAATGACGGGCATTTATTGCTTTTGTCCCTTGCCGTCGAGTTAGGTATTTTGCATCAGTACATCGCTCGAGTAGGTGTACCAACTCCTGTTTTACATTTGTACCCCCGCCTATGTTGCCACCTGTCGGAGACCCCTTGAGCGTATAAAAGGAGGCCCATGCACAACGTAGAAGGGGTTCGGTTAGTTCGTTTCATTCGACTCACTCGAGACCAGATACACTCACGCTAGGTTTTGTAGCTCGCATTGCTCCCTAGCAAGAACACAATAGATCAAACAAGCAGCAGTAGGAGTTTTATCTCTCCGGAGAGCTCCGAAGCTGGGTAAACCGGCCAGGTGCCTCGCCTCGATCCGCTCTTCGTGCGATCTCCGCCCCCCTCCGAACCACAAGGGGCCTGCTCCGCCGGCCCCATAGGTGTCCGTGGGTACGATCAGCCTCCCCGACATAGAACCTCAAAGAGTGCACCAAAGTTTCTCCTGGAGAATCACGACAAAAACGTGTACCAACCCCTATGCATAGGTTCATGGGCGGAACCCGCAAGTTGATCACCAAAAAATACATCAAGTGAATCACGTGATATCCCATTGTCACCACAGATATGCACGGCAAGACATACATCAAGTGTTCTCAAATCTTTAAAGACTCAATCCGATAAGATTACTTCAAAGGGAAAACTCAATCCATTACAAGAGAGTAGAGGGGGAGAAGAAACATAAGATCCAACTATAATAGCAAAGCTCACGATACATCAAGATCGTGCCAAATCAAGAACATGAGAGAGAGAGAGATCAAACACATAGCTACTGGTACATACCCTCAGCCCCGAGGGTGAACTACTCCCTCCTCGTCATGGAGAATGCCGGGATGATGAAGATGGCGACCGGTGAGGGTTCCCCCCTCCGGCAGGGTGCTGGAACAGGGTCCTGATTGGTTTTTCCTAGCTCTGGAGGTTTGCGGCGGCGGAACTCCCGATCTAATCTCTGTTCTGGAAGTTTTAGGATACGTAGGTATATATGGGTGCAGGAAGTACGTCGGTGGAGCTTCGGGGGCCCCACGAGGCAGGGGGCGCGCCCCCACCCTCGTGGGCACCTCCCTTCTCTCCTGACGTGGGGTCCAAGTCCATCCGGTAGCTTTCCTTCCAAAAATAACTTCTCTAGTTGATTTCGTTCCATTTCGACTCCGTCTGATATTCCTTTTCTTCAAAACACTGAAATAGGCAAAAAACAACAAATCTGGGATGGGCCTCCGGTTAATAGGTTAGTCCCTAAAGTAATATAAAAGTGGATAATAAAGCACAATATTGCCCAAAACAGTAGATAATATAGCATGGAGCAATCAAAAATTATAGATACATTGGAGACGTATCAGACACGAGGGCTCCACGAGGGTGGAGGGCGCGCCCTACCCCCCTGGGCACGCCCCCCTGCCTCGTGGGCACCTCGTGCGCTCTCCGGACTTCGTTTTCTTGCACGATACATATATTGGTCAGTAAAAAATCAATATATATTCTCCCGAAGGTTTTAACTCCTATATCACGCAATTGTCCTCTGTTCTTGTTTCGAGCTGTTTTTCCGATAGATCTAGATCATCATGAAGTCTCCAAGTGCCCCCAAGGACAAGTTCTTCGAGAAGGTCATCAATCCGTACCTCGCGGAGGTGCTGCAACACCCTCAAACCATTGAGCTGCATGAGGGGGTGCTGCACATCCGCGATGTTGAGGGACCAAGGAGGACCGGAAGCGTGGAGACAAGGCTCGAGGCAATGGAGCAACAAGTTTTCAAGTGCCTGGAGATGGTGGAGCGTGGACTTGACTCCAATCACATGATGATCACGGAGTTCACCAACAACCACAAGATGGATGCCAAGGACATTGGGAAGGCCATCTTCAAGCTCCACGAGAAAATCGAGCACCTCCAAGCCCAAATCTATGACCTTCAAAACCAAAACTGTGGGTATGAATATAGATTCAAGAGGATGAGTTTGGCTGCAGATTTAAGGATCCCGGAGACTCGATCATCCTTCTATGATGGTGAGCCTATGCCTTGGAAGATGGACGACAATCCTACATCATCAACAACCCCTTCACCAGCAAAGGAGATATGATCACCTGGGTATGGGCACTCCCCTTGGCAACTGCCTAGCTTGGAGGAGGTGCCCCGGTATCGTATCACGATCACACTCCTATCTTTACCGTATTTCTTAGTTCGATCCTTTTAGTAGTATCTTGATCTAGTAGAATAAAGTTTATGGTATGATCTAGTTTTGAGTTTTGCTTTATGATCCCTCTATGTAATCAAGTCTAGTGTTGAGTCAAGGTCTTGATTATCTTGCTATGATCTTGAGTGAATAAAAGAAAAGAGAAAAGAATAAAAAGAAACAAAGAGATCATATTGACCTTATGGAGAGTAATGACTTCACATAGGAAGAGTATGATGATTAAAAGTTGTTGAGAGTTGACAAACATAGCTTTGGTCATCGTTGCAATTAATAGGAAGTAATAAAGAAAGAGAGGTTTCACATATAAATATACTATCTTGGACAGCTTTTATGATTGGGAGCACTCATTAAAATATCACATGCTAAAGAGTTGATGTTGGACAAGGAAGACAACGTAATGGGTTATGTTTTCTTATATCTGAGATAAAGTATATTGTCATGGATCATCCAACATGTTGAGCTTGCCTTTCCCCCTCATGCTAGCCAAATTCTTTGCACCAAGTAGAGATACTACTTGTGCTTCCAAATACCCTTAAACCCAGTTTTGCCATGAGAGTCCACCATATCTACCTATGGATTGAGTAAGATCTTTCAAGTAAGTAGTCATCGGTGATTTCTCTCTAAATATGTATGATTGATTGGTGTGGAGGAAATAGGCTTTATACGATCTTGTGATGTGGAAGAAATAAAAGCGACAGACTGCATAATAAAGGTCTATATCACAAGTGGCAATATAAAGTGACGTTCTTTCGCATTAAGATTTTGTGCATCCAACCCTGAAAGCGCATGGCAAACTCTACTTCCCTCTGCGAAGGGCTTATCCTTTATTATTACCTTCTACCTTATGCAAGAGTCATGGTGATCTTCACCTTTCCTTTTTACATTTTATCCTTTGGCAAGCACAGGATGTTGGAAAGATCCTGATATATATATCTAATTGGATGTGGGTTAGCATGAACTATTATTGTTGACATTACCCACGAGGTAAAAGGTTGGGAGGCGAAACTATAAGCCCCTATCTTTCTCTGTGTCCGATTAAAATTCCGTAACCACAAGTATTGCGTGAGTGTTAACAATTGTGAAAGACTAAATGATAGTTGAGTATGTGGACTTGCTGAAAAGCTCTGACATAGAATCTTTCTGATGTTATGATAAATTGCAATTGCTTCAATGACTGAGATTATAGTTTGTTAGTTCTCAATAAAGTTTCTAATTCATACTTTGCATTGTGAATAGATTATTACTTGAGAATAGGAAATCATCTGACAATATCCATATATGTTGCTGTTATAAGATTAACCATGATGCCCTCGTGTCCGTATTTTATTTTATCGACACCTCTACCTCTAAACATGTGGACATATTTATCGTTATCGGCTTTCGCTTGAGGACAAGCGAGGTCTAAGCTTGGGGGAGTTGATACGTCCATTTTGCATCATGTTTTTATATCGATATTCATTGCATTATGGGTTGTTATTACATATTATGTCACAGTACTTATGCTTATTCTCTCTTATTTTACAAGATTTACATAAGGAGGGAGAATGCGGAAATTTGGAATTACAGAAATTTGGAAAAGGAGAAAATATTAGAGACCTATTCTGCACAACTCCAAAAGTCCAGAAACTCCACGAAAGTTGTTTTTGGAAATAATAAAAAAATACTGAGTGGAAGAAATACCAGAGGGGGCCCACACCCTGGCCACGAGGGTTGGGGGCGCGCCCCCTGCCTCGTGGGCCCCCTGTTGGCCCTCCGGTGCCCATCTTCTGCTATGTGAAGTCTTTCGTCCGAAGAAAAATCATAAGCAAGCTTTCGGGACGAGACTCCGCCACGAGGCGTAACCTTGGCGGAACCAATCTAGGGCTCCGGCAGCTGTTCTGCTGGGACACTTCCCTCGGGAGGGAAATCATCACCATCGTCATCACCAACGCTCCTCTCATCGGGAGAGGTCAATCTCCATCAACATCTTCACCAGGACCATCTCCTCTCAAACCCTAGTTCATCTCTTGTATCCAATTCTTGTCTCATAGTCTGGGATTGGTACCTGTAGGTTGCTTGTAGTGTTGATTACTCCTTGTAGTTGATGCTAGTTGGTTTATTTGGTGGAAGATCATATGTTCAGATCCTTTATGCATATTAATACTCCTATGATTATGAACATGAATATGCTTTGTCAGTAGTTACATTTGTTCCTGAGAACATGGGAGAAGTCTTGCTATTAGTAGTCATGTGAATTTGTTATTCGTTCGATATTTTGATGAGATGTATGTTGTCTCTCCTCTAGTGGTGTTATGTGAACGTCTACTACATGACACTTCACCATTATTTGGGCCTAGAGGAAGGCATTGGGAAGTAATAAGTAGATGATGGATTGCTAGAGTGACAGAAGCTTAAACCCTAGTTTATGCGTTGCTTCGTAAGGGGCTGATTTGGTCCATATGTTTCATGCTATGGTTAGGTTTACTTTAATACTTCTTTTGTAGTTGTGGATGCTTGCAATAGGAGTTAATCATAAGTGGGATGCTTGTCCAAGTAAGGACAACACCCAAGCACCGGTCCACCCACATATCAAATTATCAAAGTACCGAACGTGAATCATATGAACGTTATGCAAACTAGCTTGACGATAATTCCCATGTGTACTCGGGAGCCCTTTTCTCTATATAAGAGTTTGTCCAGGCTTGTCCGTTGCTACAAAAAGGATTGGCCACCTTGCTGCACTTTATTTACTTTTGTTACTTGTTGCTCGTTACAAATTATCTTATCACAAAACTATCAGTTACCTATAATTTCAGTGCTTGCAGAGAATACCTTGCTGAAAACCGCTTATCATTTCCTTCTGCTCCTCGTTGGGTTCGACACTTACTTATCGAAAGGACTACGATAGATCCCCTATACTTGTGGGTTATCACTGCTCCACCATATCCTCGTCGACTTCCTCTGGGTTGGTCCGAGTGGTATCATCGATGCCCGAATACATCCACATCGGATGGTCACGAGCTTGAAGCGGTTGAATGCGTTGTCTGAGGAAGACCTCCAGCAGATCCATGGCAGTCACGCCATCACGAACGAGCTGGACCACTCGCTCGACCAGCACCTTCACCTCCGCTTTCTCTGACGGAGTCACTTTCAAGGCAGAGGGCTTCTTGACTCGAGCCATGGAAAAGGGGGGAAGCCCAGTCGACTGGCCTGGAGTCGGCTGGTGTTTGCAGTAAAACTAGGTCGACTGCCACCCTCTGACTGACTCGGGACGAATCATGGCTGGGAAAGTACTCTTATCTCTCATTTGGATCCCAAGACCCCCACACATCTGGATCACATGTGTCCTCTCGTCACTCGGATTGGCCTTTTTGACCGACTGAGAACGACGGGTGAAAATATGTTTGAAGAGACCCCAGTGTGGTCGACAACCTAGGAAATTCTCGCACATGGACACGAATGCAGTGAGGTACACGATGGTGTTGGGGGAAAATTTATGAAGTTGTGCTCCAAAGAAGTTCAAAAAGCCTCGGAAGAAACGATGGGGAGGAAAAGAAAAACCACGGTCGACATGGGTGGCGAGGAGCACACACTCACCCTCCTGAGGCCGCGGCTCGGTCTCGTCCTCCGGGAGCCGCCCTGATCCGCGGGGAATCAGTCCCCCCTCGACCAGATCATCGAGGTCGTCTTGCCGGATCATCGACTGAATCCAATCCCCCTGGATCCAACCACGCGGCAAGCCGGATCTCGACGAAGATCCGCCGCGGCTGGTCTTCTTCCCCTTCACCGTCGCCTTCTTTGCGTGCTCCAAGGCCGCCGTCTTCTCCTTCCCCATTGCAGCGGGCGGAGATCGAGCGGGCTGGCAGCACCGAGAGCAGAAGTGGATTCGGTGGAGAAACGGAGGAGAAAGGGGGAGAATGAGGCGCACCATGCAGAAAACCCCAGCCGCGACGCCTTATATAGGGTCTACTCCCGAGTGGCTGACTTGTGGGTCCAAGAAATCCCGTCAAATCCCGCAACAATCGCGCGCTCAGTACGTGGTGAAAAAGGTGGTGCGGGGATCGAGGCACCCCTGCCTAATCTTCTCCGATTACCGTGGTCTCCTCCGCCCCGCGCGCTTCCCAAAAATTCGAATCCCGCAAGATCCGCGGGCAGCAGAGCAACCTGTCAGACTGAAGATTTTTTCTCTATGAACACTCGAAGCTTAGCAGTAAAAGTTCACTCGACGAACTAAGAATGGATCAAGGCGACTGAAAAAGAAGTTGAAGTCACCATGTTGTTCATTGATCCCAGCGAGACGCATCCGAAGTGCAAAAATTGAGTCGGGAAGTATTTTCAACTCCTTCTCCACTCGAACCCTGAACCATTCGGGGGCTAATAATGAATCTATGTACCTAGGGTAGGGTCATAGGCCTGACCTAGACACCCTCCCCTAGGACATCACCCTAAAGCCAGAAGCATTCGAGGGATACCATCATCCACTCGACCAGAAGCATTCCACTCGGAACACTCAAAGTCAGTCGACCATAGCAATTGTCACTCGACGACCAGAAGACCTAAAGCCACTCTGTATAGCAATGGTCGGACGTTTACTCTGTAGACTTAATGGTCATTTATGTCACTTTATTACTGGCGTTACCAGAAACGCCCCATCTTTATGTACCGTAAACCCTGTATGGCGAGGCGGGAGGGCTGGCGAACTCTATATAAGCCACCCTCCTCGGGGACAAGGGTTCGCACCCCCTGTAACTCCACACACATATAATCCAGTCGACCGCCTCCGGGCACTGAGATGTAGGGCTATTACTTCCACCGTGAAGGGCCTGAACTCGTAAACCTTGTGTGTAAAACTTCACCATAGCTGAGATCTTGCCTCCTCATACCTACCCCCATTCTACTGTCAGTCTTAGAACCACGACACTCACCTCTCCATCAATGACACCAAAAAAGTGCTTGATGTCTACTACGCAACCTTCCTCTTGTAGACTCATGTTGGGCCTCCAAGCGCAGAGTTCTGTAGGACATAGCAATTTTCCCTCAAGTGGATAACCTAAGGTTTATCAATCCGTGGGAGGCGTATGATGAAGATGGTCTCTGTCAAACAACCCTGCAACCAAATACAAAGAGTCTCTTGTGTCCCCAACACACCCAATACAATAGTATATTGTATAGGTGCACTAGTTCGGCGAAGAGATGGTGATACAAGTGTAATATGGACAGTAGATATAGGTTTTTGTAATCTGAAAATATAAAATAGCAAGGTAACTAGTAACAAAAGTGAGCAAAAACGGTATTGAATTGCATGAAAACAAGGCCTAGGGTTCATACGTTCACTAGTGCAAAATCTCTCAACAATGAAAATAAAATTGGATCATATAACAACCCTCAATGTGCAACAAAGAATCACTCCAATGTTTCTACCGAAGAACGTAGGACGAAAATGTGCATCAACCCCTATGCATAGATTACCCAATGTCACCTGAGGAATCCGCGAGTTGAGTGCCAAAACATACATCAAGTGAATCAATATAATACCCCATTGTCACCGGGTATCCATATGCAAGACATACATCAAGTGTTCTCAAACCCAATATTCAATCCAACATAACGAAACCTCAAAGAGTAAGACTCAATTCATCACAAGAAGGTAGAGAGGGAAGAACACCATAAGATCCAACTATATTAATAAAGCTCGCGGTACATCAAGATTGTGCCAAATCAAGAACACGAGAGAGAGGGATCAAACACATAGCTACTGGTACATACCCTCAGCCCCGAGGGTGAACTGCTCCCTACTCATCATGGTGGCCGCCGGGATGATGAAGATGGCCTCCGGTGATGATTTCCCCCTCCTGCAAGGTGCCAGAACGGGCTCCCGATTGGTTTTTCGTGGCTACAGAGGCTTGCGGCGGTGAAACTTCTCATTTAGGGTTCTTTTCGGGGGTTTTGGTATTTATAGGAATTTTTGGCGTCGGTCTCACGTCAAGGGATGTGCCCGAGGGGCGCGCCCTATGGGGGTGGGTGCACCCCCCAGGCTTCTGGACTCCTCGTCCACTTCCTGCCCCAACTCCGGTGCTTCAAGGGTGTCTTTTGGTCCATAAAAAAATCACCGTAAATCTTCAGCCCATTCCGAGAACTTTTATTTCTGCACAAAAAAGACACCACGCTAATTCTGCTGAAAACAACATTAGTCCGGGTTAGTCCTAATCAAATCATTCCAAGACCATATATAATTGTTGTAAAAATGGCATGAATACTTCATAAATTATAGATGTGTTGGAGATGTATCACAGCGCGCTCGTCGGCGTTGGAGTCCAGTCACTCGAGGTATGCGCGTAGCTCGGGGTCCATGCCGGCGAGAAGGGCTACCCGAGCTTGGTGTTGACGACGAGTCTCTAGGATGGTGGCGATAACGGGGGCGGCGGCGGTGGAAGGGTGGTAGGTAGTCTCTAATACCATGATGTTAGCAATTCGATCTCGATCTAGAACATGATTCACCCAGTTCCAGCCTGTGAGGAGGGCGATACACTTTTGTCTTAGAGTACAACATGTAGGAGAGGAAAGAAGAAAGGAAAAAGGATGCCATGATCTGATCCAATCCTAGATGCCTCCGTCTCTAGTTCCTTCCCCTTAAGTAGTGTTGTCCCACGTGGCACCAACGTACTTCCGGTTGGGCTGGGCGATCCGATGTAGGTGATCACTGATGCGACCTTCTCCCTGATTCGTTGCCGTTGTCGCGTCAACTGCCCTATTAACAGTGTTTTTGCTTGCTGGCAACCGAGTTAGAGTTAGGCTACTAACATACAATGGTCATATACCACATGTACATTGCCTTTATGCAAGTTGGATGCTACCCAGACACTCGCTCCCCTCCGCTTCTGGCCACGCGCTCCTCGGCCGCGCTATGTCACCCCAGCCTTGGTCCCTCACGCTGGTCCACCCGGGGTCGGCCTCCCTTGTCGTCACTGCGCTCCGCCCGCTGGCCTGCCTTGCTGCCTCCCTCTGTCCTGCCACCGGCTTGCCGCCATAGCCATCCGCAGCCATGACCAGCTCTCCGGCTCGCTGTCGCGCCCCGGTCAGCTTGTCGCACCGCCCGGGCACGCCAGCTCCGCCTCTCCGTGCCCGTGATACGTCTCTAACGTATCTATAATTTATGAGGTATTCATGCCATGTTTACAACTATTTTATATGGTTTTGGTATGATTTGCTTGGAACTAACCCGGACTGATGCTATTTTCCGCAGAACTACCGTGGTGTTGTTTTTGTGCAGCAATAAAAGTTCTCAGAATTTGGCAAAACTTTTTGACGATTTTTTGGAAGAAAAGAAAAATACCGGAGCAAAGAACCATCGGAGGGGACCCCATCGCTCATTAAGGCACTGTGGCGCCACCTGGCGGCCCCGGTGGGTAGTGGGTCCCGAGAGGCCCATCTTCGCGCGATTCCAATGCGGAAAAATCCTTTATATACAGAACGCCCCCCCCCCCCAAGAAATAACCTTAGATCAGAAGTTCCACCGCTGCAAGCTTCTGTAGCCACGAAAAACCAATCTAGACACTATTTCGGCACCCTACCAGAGGGGGAAATCATCACCGGAGGCCATCTCCATCATCCCGGCGGCCACCATGATGAGGAGGGAGTAGTTCACCCTCGAGGCTGAGGGTTTGCACTAGTAGCAATGTGTTTGATCTCTCACTCTCTCTTGTTCTTGATTTGGCACGATTTTGATGTATCACGAGATTTGTTAATATAGTTGGATCATATGGTGTTTCTCCCTCTCTATCTTGTTGTGATGAATTGAGTTTTCCCTTTGAGATTTTGTTATTATCGGATTGAATACTTGTATGGATTTGAGAGCACTTGATGTATGTCTTGCTATGAATACCCGTGGTGATAATGGGGTATTGATAACCCACAAGTGTAGGGGATTAGTTGTAGCCCTTTTCGATAAGTAAGAGTGTCGAACCCAACGAGGAGCTAAAGGTAGAACAAATTTTCCCTCAAGTTCTGTCGACCACCGATACCACTCTACGCACGCTTATCGTTTGCTTTACCTAGAACAAGTATGAAACTAGAAGTACTTTGTAGGTGTTGTAGGATAGGTTTGTAAGATAATAAAGAGCACGGAAAATAAAAACTAGGGGTTTTTTAGATAAAGAAACAATTAGGTTAGTTTTAGTAGAGAGCTTTTTGTCACAAGAAAGTTATTTGTCCCTAGGCAATCGATAACTAGACTGCTAATCATTATTGCAATTTTATATGAGGGAGAGGCATAAGCTAACATACTTTCTCTACTTGGATCATATGCACTTATGATTGGAACTCTAGCAAGCATCCACAACTACTAAATATCATCAAGGTAAAACCCAACCATTGCATTAAAGAATCAAGTCCTCTTTACTCCCATACGCAAACAACCCCCTTACTCGAGTTTAAGCTTCTGTCACTCTAGCAACCCACCATAAGTGAATCATGAAAATATTGCAAACCCTACATCAAGGATCCCTCACGGTTGCGCGACACGGAGAGCACCATAGGACAACACCAATAATAAAACATACAACTCAAACCAATCATGATCATCAATCAACCCATAGGACAAAATAGATCTACTCAAACATCATAGGATATCCATACATCATCCGGAAATAATATATATCATTGAGCACCATGTTTAAGTAGAGATTACAGTGGGGAGAAGAGGTGTTATGCCACTGCATAGAGGGGGAGAGAGTTGGTGATTACGGCAGTGAAGTTGTTGGTGTAGATCGTCGTCACGATGATGGCCCCGGTGGCGTTCCGGCACCACCAGGAGAGAGGGGAGAGAGCCTCCCTCCTTATTCTTCTTCCTTGACCTCCCCTCCTAAATGGGAGAAGGGTTTCCCCTCTGGTCCATGGCCTCCATGGCAGCGGAGAGGCGGGAGCCCTACGAGATTGGATCTCTCTCTCTCTGTTTCTGCGTTCCCAGATTCTGGCCTTTCACCGTTTCTCAAATTCCTGGAGATCCGTAACTCCAATTGGGCAGAAATTTAACACGATTTTATCCGGATAATATCTTTCTTTCGGCGAAATAAGGGCACCAGCCGCCTTACGGGGTGGCCAAAAGCCTCCTAGGCGCGCCCAGGGTAGGGGGCGCGCCCCTAGGGCTTGTGGGCCCCTTGGGCATCGTATCACGTTGATTCTTTTTCCCAAAAATCACATATATTCCAAAAAAATCTTCATAAGTTTTTATCGCGTTTGGACTCCGTTTGATATGGATATTCTGTGAAACAAAAAACATGCAACAAGCAGGAACTGGCAATGGGCACTGGATCAATATGTTAGTCCCAAAAATAATATAAAAAGTTGCCAAAAGTATATTGGCATGAAACAATAAAAAATTATAGATACGACAGAGACATATCAACATCCCCAAGCTTAATTCCTGCTCATCCTCGAGTAGGTAAATTATAAAAAAGATATTTTTTTGATGTGGAATTTTGGCATGAATATTAAGACACGAGCGATTCAAAGCAATAGTCTATCATTTGACATTACGACAATAATACTTCAAGCATAATAATAAAGCAATCATGTCTTCTCAAAATAACATGGCCAGATAAAGTTATCCCTAGAAAATCACATAGTCTGGCTCCATCTTCATCACACAAAGTATCTCATCGTGCACAACCCCGATGACAAGCCAAGCAATTGTTTCATACTTTTGATGTTCTCAAACTTTTTCAACTTTCACGCAATATATGAGCGTGAGCCATGGATATATCACTATAGGTGGAATAGAAGGTGGTTGTGAGGACAAGACAAAAAAAGAGAAAGTCTCACATCAACTAGGAAAATTAATGGGCTATGGAGATGCCCATCAATCGATATTGATACAAGTGAGTAGGGATTGGCATGCAACATATGCACTAGAGCTATAAGTGTATGAAAGCTCAGACTGAGAACTAAGTGGGTGTGCATCCAACTTGCTTGCTTATGAAGACCTCGGGCATTTGAGGAAGCCCATCATCAGAATATACAAGCTAAGTTCTATGATGAAAAATTCCCACTAGTATATGAAAGTGACAACATAAGAGACTCTCTATATGAAAAACATGGTGCTACTCTGAAGCAGAAGTGTGTTAAAGGATAGTAGCATTGCCCCTTCTCTCTTTTTCTCTCATTTTTTTTTGTTTTTTTTTTGTTTTGGGCTCTTTGGCCTCTTTTTTTATTTCGGGCTCTTTGGCCTCTTTTTATTTTATAGAGTCCGGAAACTCATCCCAACATCTGAGGAAATCATAGCTTCCATCATCCTTTCCTCACATGGGACAATGCTCAAATAATGATGATCATCACACTTCTATTTACTTACAACTCAAGAATTACAACTCGATACTAGAACAAAGATATGACTCTATGCGAATGCCTCCGGCAGTGCACCGAGATGTGGAATGATCTAGCGTAGCAATGACATAAAAACGGACAAGCCATGAAAACATCATGCTAGCTATCTTACGATCATGCAAAGTAATATGACAATGATGGTGCGTGTCATAATAAACGGAACGGTGGAAGTTTCATGGCAATATATCTCGGAATGGCTATGGAAATGCCATAATAGGTAGGCATGGTTGCTGTTTTGAGGAAGATATAAGTAGGCTTATGTGTGATAGAGCGTATCATATCACGGGGTTTTGATGCACCAGCAAAGTTTGCACCGGCTCCCGAGGTGAGAAAGGTCAATGTACGGTACCGAAGAGGCTAGCAATGATGGAAGGGTGAGAGTGTGTATAATCCATGGACTCAACATTAGTCATAAAGAACTCACATACTTATTGCAATAGTTTATTAGCCATCCAAACAAAGTACTAATATGCATGCTCCTAGGGGGATATATTTGTAGGAAAAGACCATCGCTCGTCCCCGACCGCCACTCATAAGGAAGACAATAAAAAATAAATCATGCTCCGACTTCATCACATAACGGTTCACCATACGTGCATGCTTCGGGAATCACAAACCTTAACACAAGTATTTCTACCAATCCACAATTACTCACTAGCATGACTCTAATATCACCATCTTTATATCGCAAAACTATTGCAAGGAATCAAACATATCATATTCAGTGATCTACAAGTTTTATGTAGGATTTTATGTCTAACCATGTGAATGACCAATCCCTGTCAACTCTCTAAATAGATATAAGCGAAGCATGAGAGTTTAATTATTTCTACGAATGATATGCCCACGCTCTAACAAATATAAGTGAAGCAAAAGAGCATTCTACAAATGGCGTTTTTCTACGTGTAGAGAGACATGCAATCCAAACTTCAAATGATATAAGTGAAGCACATGAAGCATTTTATAAAGCCATACTCAAAAGATGTAAGTGAAGTGCGAAGAGCATTATGTAAATCAACCAAGGACTATCTCATACCATCATGGTGCATAAAATAAAAAGGAAAAATACACACAAAAGACGCTCCAAGAATTTATGCATATCATGTGACGAATAAAAATATAGCTCCAAGTAAAATTACCAATGGTCGTTAGAAGAAATAGGGGATGCCTTCCGGGGCATCTCCTAGCTTAGTTGCTTGGGAGTCCTTGAATATTACCTTGGGGTGCCTCGGGCATCCCCAATCTTAGGCTCTTGCCACTCCTTATTCCTTCATCCATCGTGATCTCACCCAAAACTTGAAAACTTCAACCACACAAAACTTAACAAAACCCTCATGAGATCCATTAGTATAATAAAACAAATCACCACTTTAAGTATTGTTGCAAACCCATTCATATTTTGTTTTTGTATTGTAGATATTGTATTATAACTTCTCCATGGCTTATACCACCGACAAAATCGATAGTTTCATCAAAACTAGCAAAACAGTGCATCAAAAATAGAATATATCTTAAACAGGACAGTCTGTAGCAATCTGAACATCTACCATACATCTGTAGCTCCAAAAATAGGAACAAACAAAAAAAATTATAGCAGTACTGTGTAAAAAATTAAAGAATTTATCACGTTCCAGCAGCTCAGATCAATTCTGTTACTGGGCGCAAAAGTTTCTGTTTTTGCACCGCACGAAACAAGCAATGTAATCATCCTAAAGGCAAATCTTGGCACATTATTTTTGTAATACAGTGGATTTGTACAAAGGGGATAATTATTTTTGTTGAAAAGTTTATGTAATTCAAGATTTGCAAAGTTTCCATGGGCATGAACAAAGTTCAAGGAGCTCCCCACTTCAAGAGTGCTCGTCCTTCTTACTTTCACTTTTCTTTTTGAAAAGTTTTAGGTTCCCCAATATATAATTTTGTTTCTAGACTTTATAAAAGCACACAACAGAATAAAAATGACTCTCTAAAACTTCCGGGTTGTCTCCCTGGTAGCACTTTCTTGAAAGCCATTAAGCTAGGCATATAGTGTTCAAGTAATTGATCCACCCGGATCCCAAGGTATATCAAAGCCAATTTTAATTAACAATGATTTGTAATTTAGTAGTGAGCACAATGCAACATATATCATGCAATAATGAAGTCTAACTCTCTCCCTATGCATCGGCATGTCATAAAAGAACAATTCAGGCACACAAAGTAAAGGCCAATACATAGCATAAGCAGTTTCTTGCAATTTTATCGTATTGGAAACATAGAGAGGTGGAGATGTAGTTCCTCTCTCATAATAATTGCAAGTAGGAGCAGCAAGCACATGCATATTATATCTATCAAAATCATCATGCGTAGTAGTGAAACACAACCCATAAATATAATCCTTAATAAGTGCAAACTTCTCCGATATAGTGTAGTTGGGAGAATTCAAAAAAGATAATAGCACTATCATGCATGGGTGCAATAGCAACAATTTCATTCTTAACATAAGGAACTATAACAAGTTCATCTCCATAAGCATAATTCATATTGGCATCATGGCCACAAGCATAGCAAGCATCAAGTTCATCAAAAATGGATATTTCAAACTAATCGAAGGGATCATAGCAATCATCATAGCATTCAGCCTTCGGCAAGTTCTCTAGGAAATTAAACAAAGTACGAAACTAGAAGTACTTTGTGGGTGTTGTAGGATAGGTTTGTAAGATAATAAGAGCATGAAAATTAAAACTAGGGGCTTTTTAGATAAAGAAACAATTAGGTTAGTTTTCGTAGAGAGCTTTTTGTCACAAGTAAGTTATTCGTCCCTAGGAAATCGATTACTATACCGGTAATCATTGTTGCAATTTAAATGAGGGAGAGGCATAAGCTAACATACTTTGTCTACTTGGATCATATGCACTTATGATTGAAACTCTGGCAAGCATCCGCAACTACTAAAGATCATTAAGGTAAAACCCAACTATAGCATTAAAGTATCAAGTCCTCTTTACTCCCATACGCAAACAACCCCCTTACGGGTTTAATCTTTTGTCACTCTAGCAACCCACCATAAGCGAATCATGAACATATTGCAAACCCTACAGCGGGGATCCCTCATGCTTGCGCAACACAGAGAGCACCATAGGACAACACCAATAATAAAATATACAACTCAAACCAATCATGATCGTCAATCAACCCATAGGACAAAATGGATCTACTCAAACATCATTGGATATCCATACATCATCAGGAAATAATATATAGTGTTGAGCACCTTGTTTAAGTAGAGATTAAAGCGGGGAGAAGACGTGTTACACCGCTTCATAGAGGGGGGAAGAGTTGGTGATGATGACGGCGAAGTTGTTAGTATAGATCGCTGTCACGATGATGGCCCTGGTGGCGTTCCGGTGCCACAGGGAGAGAGGGGAGAGAGCCCCCCTCCTTCTTATTCCATGACCTCCCCCTAGATGGGAGAAGGGTTTCCCCTCTGGTCCATGGCCTCCATGGTGGCGAAGGGGCGGGAGCCCCTCCGAGATTGGATCTCTCTCTCTCTCTCTCTCTATCTATCTCTCTCTCTATCTCTCTCTCTCTCTCTCTCTCTCTGTTTCCTTCTGTTTATGCGTTCCTAGATTATGGCCTTTCACCGTTTCTTAAATTCCCGGAGACCCGTAACTCCAATTGGGCTGAAATTTTAACAATATTTTTATCTGGATATTATCTTTCTTGTGCCGAAAGAAGGGCACCAACCGCCTTACAGGGTGGCCATAAGCCTCCCAAGCACGCCCAGGGTAGGGGGCGTGCCCCTAGGGCTTGTGGGCCCCTCGGGCATCGTCTCGCGTTGATTCTTTTTCCCAAAAATCACATATATTCCAAAAAAATCTTCGTAAGTTTATATCGAATTTGGACTCGTTTGATATGGTTATTCTGCGAAACAAAAAACATGCAACAAAAAGGAACTGGCACTGGGCACTTAATCAATATGTTTGTCCCAAAAATAATATAAAAGTTGCCAAAAGTATATGAAATTTGTAGAATATTGGCATGAAACAATTAAAAATTATAGATTTGACGGAGACGTATTAGGTATCATATTGATTCACTTGATATATGTTTTGGCACACAACTCGCGGATTTCCGAGGTGACATTGGGGTAATCTATGCATAGGGGTTGATGCGCGTTTTCGTCCTTGTTTCTCCGGTAGAAATCTTGGGGCACTCTTTGAAGTTCTTTGTGTTGGATTGAGTATTATGAATCTGAAATTGTTTGATGCATATCGTATAATCAACTCACAGATACTCGTGGTGACATTGGAGTATCTAGGCAACATTAGAGTTTTTTGATATGTATCATATGGTGTTATTTTAGTACAAACTCTTGGGCTGTTGTGACACTCATAGGGATAGCTCGATAGATCGATCGGAAAGGATACTTTGAGGTGGTTTCGTACCTACAAATAATTTCTTCTGATGTTCTCCGCTAGATAAGAACTTTGAAGTGATTCTTCGTTGCACATTGAGGGATGCTTATATGATCCAATTATATTAGCATTGTTGAGAGATTGCACTAGTGAAAGTATGAAACCCAGACCTCGTTTTCAAGCATTGCAATACCATTTGTGATCACTTTTGTTACTTGCTACCTTGCTATTTTTTATTGTTCCTATTACAAAAATCAATACCTACTATCTTTACTACACTTGTATCACCATCTCTTCGCCGAACTAGTGCACACATACAATTTACCATTGTATTTGATGTGTTGGGGACACAAGAGACTCTTTGTTATTTTGTTGCAGGGTTGTTTGAGGGAGACCATCTTCATCCTACACCTCCCATGGATTGATAAACCTTTGGTCATCCACTTGAGGGCAAATTGCTACTTTCCTGCAAAACTCTACGCTTGGCGGCCCAACACGAGTCTACAAGAATAAAGTTGCGTAGTACACATCAAGCTCTTTTCTGGCGCCGTTGCCGGGGAGGTGAGTGCTTGAAAGTATATCTTTAGATCATGCAATTGAATCTTTTAGTTTCTTGTTTTATCACTAGTTTGGTATATAAAAGAAAACTACAAAAAATGGAATTTTAGTGTCCTCATATTATTTATCTTTATCATGTCTTTCCTAAAAATGATGGATCGGAAAATTGTGCTCAATTGATATAAGAAGAATTCAATCAATAAAATGTTTGAAATAAATTCTTTGAATGATGAACATGATTGCAATGTTGTTAGTATGAATTCTATGAACATCCAAAAAACTAATGGTGATTGCACTAGTCATGATAATTTTTTTTCTTATAAGCATGTCGATTTTTGTGGAGTGCATAAAGTTTGTGAAGACGTGCCTTATAGGGATGAAAGATTTTGTAAGAAGCATAAACATGATAGAACCAATTTTTCTGAAAGTGATAGATGAAGTTACTACAAAATTATGTTCTATTTGTCCTATTACTTTTGAACTTCCCAATAAGGTTGGTCACCTTAATTTCCAGTGCAAATGTCTCATGGTCGAATCATGGCTAAATATTGTAATGACTTGATCACACTTGAACTTTATAATGAGATTTCTTTATTTTGGGGGAGTGAAGAATTGACACATAAAAATAGTTTGTTTGAAGTATTCATTCTCACAGACGGCATTGAAACTAATCGAAAAGATATCTATATGTTTTGCATGGTAAACTGCAATGAGAATGCTTATATTGCCAACTATATAAAGATGGGAAAACCAATAGAATATAAAAGGAATACCAATGAAAGGGTAAAGAATTCTACTTTCCCTCCTATTGTCTCCCAAAATAAGAAGTAGAGGTAAAAAGGTATCTCTATCAAATAATGTTGCTCCTATTATTGTTGTGCCTCATGAAAATGAATCAAAAAAAATTGTGGAAGATGATGCACTTTGATGATGATATTGCTTTTTTGTCATATGGCACAATGTCTGAAAGAACTATTGATGATGCTTTTTTTATGCCTATTGCTTGTCGTGACGATTATGATTGGGAAGATAATGGCACTTCTTATAATCTCGAAAATCTTTTTGGCACCAACTTGGGAAATTATGATGATAATAATTGTTATACTATTGGTGCTATTCATACTATTAATGATGAGATTGATTATGCTTATGATATTCCAAGCCACAAGCTTGGGGATGCTATGTTTGATGGGAGTGACATATTTGAGAATTTATTTGTTGCAATTAATGTTTGTCCCAAGCTTGGGGATGCTATGCTTAATGAACATGATCTTTTTAGCCCCCTACTTTGATTGATCAAATTTGCTATGATGATTGCATGCTTCCTATTTATCATGATTGAAATATTTATGAAAGTAGGTTTGGAAGAGTGTCAACTTTAGATAATAATAATCACACTATTTTGGAGGGTGTTGAATTTTATTATAATGATAAAAGTGGATTTGGAGAGGTTATGACTTTATTTAGTAATGATTCCATTATTTTGGAAGAGGTTTCAATTGACTATGATTAGAACGAAGTTGCTACTTATGATGATTATTGTGATGATACTTATGTTATAAAAAGTAGTTATAATTATTGTCATAATTTTGAATATCCTTTTATTGAACATTACTCTTTTAATGTGGAAACAATTTATAGTATTCGAGTTTCATATGATACTCCCACTATTATGAATGATAATAAAATTTCTTATGTGGAGAGTAATAAAATTCATATGCTTGTAGATCATGAAAAGAATGCTTTAGATAGCTATATTGTTGAATACATTCTTGTTCTACTAAAAATTATTATGAGAGAGGAACATATGCTTTTACATATCTCAATAATATCAAGTTTCCTCTCTTTATGTTGAAAGTTTTGAAGTATTGCTTGTTTTGCCTTCTTTTGATAGTTGATTCTTGTTCCCAGAATGTGACGCCCCCGATTCAATCGTACACTAATCATGCACGCAAACGTGTACGATCAAGATCAGGGACTCACGGGAAGATATCACAACACAACTCTAAAAACATAATTAAGTCATACAAGCATCATAATACAAGCTAGGGGCCTCGAGGGCTCGAATACAAGTGCTCGATCATAGACAAGTCAGCGAAAGCAACAATTTCTGAGTACAGACATAAGTTAAACAAGTTTGCCATAAGATGGCTAGCACAAACTGGGATACAATCGAAAGAGGCGCGGGCCTCCTGCCTGGGATCCTCCTAAAGTACTCCTGGTCGTCGTCAGCGGGCTGCATGTAGTAGTAGGCACCTCCAGTGTAGTAGGAGTCATCGTCGACGGTGGCGTCTAGCTCCTGGGCTCCGACATCTGGTTGCGACAACCAGGTAGAAAAGAAGGGGGAAACGGGGGAGAAAAGCAACCGTGAGTACTCATCCAAAGTACTCGCAAGCAAGGAGCTACACTACATATGCATGGGTATATGTGTAAAGGGCCATATCGGTGGACTGAACTGCAGAATGCCAAAATAAGAGGGGGATAACTAATCCTGTCGAAGACTACGCTTCTGGCAGCCTCCGTCTTGCAGCATGTAGGAGAGAGTAGACTGAAGTCCTCCAAGTAGCATCACATAGTATAATCCTACCTGGCGATCCCCTCCTCGTTACCCTGTTAGAGAGCGATCACCGGGTTATATCTGGCACTTGGAAGGGTGTGTTTTATTAAGTATCCAGTTCTAGTTGTCATAAGGTCAAGATACAACTCCAAGTCGCCCTGCATCAAGATCACGGCTATTCGAATAGATTAACTTCCCTGCAGGGGTGCACCACATAATCAACACGCTCGATCCCATTTGGCCGGACACACTTTTCTGGGTCATGCCCGGCCGCGGAAGATCAACACGTCGCAGCCCTACCTAGGCACAACAGAGAGGTCAGCACGCCGGTCTAAATCCTATGTCGCAGGGGTCTGGGCCCATCGCCCATTGCACACCAAGACGTTGCGAGGGCGGCCGGAAGCGCACCTAGCCTAGCGTGCATTCCAGTCCAATCCGCGCCAAGACCGCCAGCTTGTCGACGTCACTAAGGCTTCGGCTGATACCACGACGTCGAGTGCCCATAACTTTCCCATGTAGTTAGTTAGTGCGTATAGACCAAATGGCCAGACTCAGATCAAATACCAAGATCTCGTTAAGCGTGTTAATGATGTAACATGACACCGACCAGGCTGTGCCCACCTCTCACCTAGGCGGTCTCAACCTGCCCTGTCGCTTCGCCATAAAGATCGACACAGAGGGCCGTTGAGACAAAGGTCCTTTCAGCCCCCAATCCGTGAATCACTCGCGGGTTCTCCACGAGCCGACCCGACTTTAGTCACCACATGTATCATGTATAAAGTATATGGTGTATACCCATGACCACCTCCCGAGTGATCCCGGCCCGATAGTATAGCCTGGCAGACGGACAAGAATGTAAGGCCTCTGATGGAATACTAGCATCCTATAGTAAGCATTTAGAATTGCAGGTAAAGGTAACAATAGTAGTAGCAAGGACAGGCTATGCATCAGGATAGGATAAACGGAAACCAGTAACATGCTACACTACTCTAATGCAAGCAGTATAGAGAAGAATAGGCGGTATCTGGTGATCAAGGGGGGGGGGGCTTGCCTGGTTGCTCTGGCAAGAGAGAGGGGTCGTCAACACTGTAGTCGTACTGGGTAGCAGCGGCGTCGGTCTCGGTGTCTAGCGGAAGAAGAGGGGGAAGAAACAATAAATACAATGCAAACAAATGCATGACGATGCATGACATGACAAAACGCGGTGCTAGGTGTGCCCTAACGCGGTGGGAGGTTGTACCAATGAAGGGGGGAACATCCGGGAAAGTATTCCCGGTGTTCTGCGTTTTCGGACAGATGAACCGGAGGGGGAAAGTTGCGAGTTCGATAGGTTAGGGATATGTGGCGGACGAACGGGCTGCGTATCCGGATTCGTTTCGTTGTTCTGAGCAACTTTCATGTAGAAAGTATTTTCATCCGAGTTACGGATTATTCTATATGATTTTCTAAAGTTTTAAATCATTTTTAGAATTAACATAACTAATTTAATTAAAAAACCATTTTATGATGTCATCATGATGTAAGCAGTCAACTCTGACCGTTGACTGGTCAAACTGACAGAATGGCCCCACATGTCATTGTCTAAGGTTACTTAACACTATTTAATTAGGTTAATTATTTGTTAGATTAATTTAAACGTGATTAATTAAGTTAATTAATTGAGTAATTAATTAATTTTTTTAAATTATATATATTTTCTTCTTCTTTTTTAATAACGTTTCAGTGGGGTGGGCCCCCCTCGCCATAGACCCAGGGGGCCTAGCGGGCGTAACGGGCTGCAGGCACGCGCCCGAGTCTACCCGGGATGGGGGCGACGGGCGGCGGGCGCCGCTGCAGGAGCGGTGGACGAGGCCAGAGGCCGTGGCGGCCATGTGGTGGCCGGGCGGCAGTGCACGACTGCGGCGTGGAGGCGCGACAGAGCAGAAGTAGGGGCGCGGAGGTGCGACGGCGCGTGCGGGCGAGCAGTGCAGGCGCGCGGGACGGCAGAGGCGGAGCACGGTGAGCGCGGGGTGAGGGAGAGAGGAGGACCGGGGTCCTCACCGCGAGGCGTAGGGACGGGGCAGTGGGGCGCGAGGTGGAGGTCAGAGACGTGCGCCGGAGGGGAGGCAGTCCGGCGAAGGCACTCCGGGAGGTGGTGGCGGGACGAGGCAGCAATGTCGGGGTGGACGACGAGGTGTTCCCCCAGGCGACGATGACGGCGACGCGACGTCAGGCTTGGGGGTCCGCGGTTGAGGAGGAGGTCGGGGACGAGGGAGAAGGGGAGACAGCAGTCCTCGGGCACGGGCACGCTCGCCAGGGCCGCCGGGAGCAGCGGCGACCAGCGACTAGGATCCTCGGCAGCTTGTTGCCGAGGTCGCCGGGCGAATGGGCGCAGGAGATGGGGCACGGCGACGAGGCTCCAAGGCGGCTCGGTGAAGGTCTCCCGGTGTAGGCACACGGAAGGAGGAGGATGAGGGCGCGGAGCGAAGCATGAGCGAACGGAGGGAGGAGAGGGTCGGCGGCATCGGGCGGGTCGCGCGAGGGGCGAGCTCCTCCTGCGCAGTGTGTGTCATGTGCGAGCAGGGGTGGCGGCGCCAGGAGGAAAACGAGCGGAGAGGTGGGGGTTCTGGGGGTGTTCGGGGATTAGGTCATGGGGAAGGGCCATATAGGCCAGGAGAGGTGCGGCTGGGGTGGGCCGGCCTGCTGGATTGGGCAGTTGGTTAGCCGGGCCGGGCCCAAGTGGGGGGGTGTTTTCCTTTTTTTATATATATATTTTTTGATCTTTTACTTTTATTTATTTTTCTTTTCTGTTTTATTTAGTTTAAAGCACTTAGGCACTTTGTAAAATTATGTTTTCTTCACGATAATTACCATAGCAATATTTGTCACACACCAAACATTTTTGTTTTAATGTTTTGAAAACTTTGACTGTTTGTTAAATTTAAATTTGAATTTAGAGTGTTTTGAACTAACACGCGAATACCAACAGTAAACGGGATGACGTGGCATCATTAGCGAAGTTTCTTTGTAGCTTAATTATCCGGGCGTGACAATTCTCCTCCACTACAAGAAATCTCGTCCCGAGATTTAAGAGGTAGAGAAGGGGGGAAAGGTCTAGTTACGAAATTCTAACGGATCTTCTCGGTCTTGGTTGCTCTTCTCGAAGTGGTCGATCCATTATATTGATGTCTTCATTTTTCTGCTTCAAGTCATCAAGATGAAGTCGGCATCCTTTCTTCGGGGGTTCCATCGTACTTACGAATAGGTAACGGGGTAGATCGACAACGACAGAATGCTATAAGGGTAATAATCTGGGATTAACCCATGAATGGGCATATGAGTACCTCTCGAGTTTGAACAAATAAAACACATCAAGAGTAAAGTTCGAAGGTACAATAAGAAGTTTCAAGCATCCAGCAATCGCTCAATGCCTAGTCGAGGAAGGTGAAAGGGGTTTCAAAGCAACGGAATAATTATTGTGTCTGATGCCAGAATTGATGATCTCATCGGGAGGTGGCTCATGAATTACATACGAGTCCACGCGGGAGGAATAACTTTGGGAACAGGGGGTGTACAGGAGAGTCAGGTTTTGATCCTGTGGAACTGTGGGTTATGGGCCCACCATGTGGGTTAAAAGTAGGAAGGGTGATGACGTCTTGCACGATCATGTAAGTAAGGCCTGTCAGAGGGTAGCCTGTCAGTTATGTTGGCAACAACGTCGACACCAAGGGCGAGGGACAAAGAGAACCCTTTTCCTACTTGTTGAACGAGGCGTACCATTAGGCAAAGTTCTCGTCCATCGGTGGATACCGGAATGTCATCAACAATAGAAACAGGGTCTTACTGACACAGTTTGTACACCAAGGTGTTTTACATAAGCAGAAGATTACTACTGCTTATATAATATAGATCACAAGAAGGGTTAAGCAAACCAATGGAAAGGAAAGGTGATTACCAGGTTAAACAGACAATGGAAAGGGAAAATGTGATTAAACACATATTTCAGGGGTATATCCTTCCCAAGGACAAGCAGAGCATGATATCCATGACAGGATATAATGTAGAAAACTCTTTAGGTACGGGAGAGAATTTTCATGACATTATCCATACAATGGTGTTTGGATAATTGAGCAAGAAACGTTTAGCATTGGGCTTCAAATGTTCTTGTTGAAAATCGGAGTACCACAGACATGCTTCGAGATAGCATTGACATGGTCTTCAAGCAAAGGTCAGACTTTGGATACTCAATGGATTCATCAGGAACCACTTATATAATAAGTGTTTCAATTTCCTCATGGAAGAATGGTTAACATTGCTGAAAGGAAGAACCATAACAATAGGTCCTCCGCCCAGGTGTGCTAGGCATGACATCACCTTACCGGGTCTTATATAGACCAATGCTATAACTCTTGAAAAAAAATTCCATCCATCATATCTGACCTGGATTCAGATCTGATTGGTGTCAGAATACCTCAGACTCAGGGTGCCTGAGAAGAACAGGTGCAACACAAGTAGACGAGTTGACATTATATGATTCTTGGGAAATGAACTATGAAAGCGAGTTCCGAACAAGGTTTCATCATTAAGCCAAGGGGAGGATGAGAAAGTGGCTGATGGACTAAGCAATAATTCAATGAGGTATCCAAAAAGATGCATCTCCACAATTATGTGGATAAGGAGATTGCATTTGTCAGATCAAATGATATAATGAAGTATGCTCGAGGAAAACATAGACAATTAAACATTGGTTGAAAGGTGCACCCAAAGTAAGGGCTTAGGTAGCATGATCAATGTTAGGATGTTGATTCGATAACCAATAGTCTAAGAATGAACTATCGACCATTAACTCCAAGCAATAGGATTGCTAGAAGTTTTGAATTCACGCATCATAGTTCAATTGTTGGTATTCAGGTTAGAAACAACACGGGGATCAGAAAACGAATGGAGATGGCGAGAAGTATTACTATATCAAGAATTCTCAAGAGGTGGAGCAATTGTCACAATATCCTTGACATAAAAGATGGTAATACTCCAAGGTAGAACATAACATAAGCTGGTTAGCAAGGAGCTCCATAACATGATCAAGTTTGTGATGAAGGGAAGGTAAGGATGTTGTCGATGGTAACTCAAATTACCAAGGAACGAGGATGGCACTTATCATCAAGAATTCCATTGATATCCTGGAAGGAGTCAAAATGTTGATGATGATCATGACAATTTGTTGTCGCGAGGATCCATGAAGAAGCAATTGATCAGCGACTGCATCAAGCAAAAGGACTGATGCAGCAAAAGATTATTAGAGCCACAGAATGACACAAACTCGGGGTCAAGTTTGTTGTTCGAGGTGAAACGATAAGACGAGGAAAATCAACGTAAGATTAGCCCATCATCGAAAATTGTGCTCCGAGAAGAAGGACCAGGTAGCACAGTTAAAAGTTTGCACGATAATGATATAGCCGATAAGGCTTGGAAATGACTTGAAGGATTATTAAACTCATAAGCAACGAAAATTACTTAGAGTTATCGTATCGGAGTGCGGAATCGATTCATTTATGGATGTTCTCGGTTGACGACAACCCAGAACCCGTGGAGTCACTATGACAGGGAAGGTACAACTTCATCAGAAATTCATAAGATATATCCTCGAGATACCATGGGGGTAATACAAGAAGGTAAATCAAAATAGAGGTTGGGCAGGCGTATTGATCTGCAGAAGGCAAGTACTCTAACATGTCCGAGAAATGGAATCAAAGAAGAACACTATGGTCGAAAACTACGATTGCAAAAGACCAAATCCCAGATAAAAGATGAAATTATATCAAGGGGATAATTATTGTTACGAGAAGCTTCCATGACAAGATCTACATCGTGTCCATGGGCATGAACACAAAGTTCAAGGTCGAATCCCACTTCTTCAATGTATAACCTTCCATTCACCTCTCATTTTTTTTTGAAAATGACATTAGTTGTTGAAAGTTTTACCTGGTGCAATACCAGATAAGTATGACCCGTGAAATCTTTCGGGTTCACATAGAATAGTTAAGGCATTGGTTAAACCCATCGGGGCATCTTAGGAACATATGCCACAAGCTTCAATAATAAATATTACCAGCTCGAAAGTAGAGCATGGTTGGACAAAATCAAAGAATAGGATTTACCAATAGCATTGTGTATCAGGGAAGGAACTCCATGTTCTGAGAATATGCAAGAACAGTCGGATAATAATCCACCAAAGGTTCTGATGATCCACAACGGAGCTGATGTGAGTATCGGTACTCTATCAAAGGAAGAAGGAATGCAAGTGCATTGTATTATAGAAACAACTGACTAACTCAAAGCTCAAATGCAAAGGAATTATGAATTCCAAGAAAAGGGATCAGAAGCAATGCTTTGATTAGGGATGGATAAGTTGAATAGCTTTAGGGGTACAATCGCCGGCAATTTGATTGGTCGAGAACCAGCTCCTGTTCAAAATGACGTCTGAGCTGGAAGGATGAATTCTAGGATCTGATTGAGGATTGCGAGCATTCGCAACATATCGAATCAAGGGACTTGAAATGATAATGACAAATGATGCTAATGAATATTGCTAGTCATATAGAATGCAACCATAATGCAAGCAGACAAGTATTTGCAGAGTAATGGCGGGCAGAGATTTATCAAAAGATCAGATAGTATTTCAAGGTGTCTTGTGAATCATATGAACAACAGGGGAAGAGCGGATACTCTGTAAGTGCAAGGAATTATCCATAGAGGGTAGTCATGTGGAAAGAACTGCAATGCAATTGGCACAAAGTATTCTTATATCAAATAGAGATAATTTCGGGGTATCTTGTAATAACGAGATCAACTGAGAACAAAAGTAAGAACAACAGGTGTATGTATTTATCATTAGGGATATTTCGGTGGTAGGGAATTGCAAAAGAAGTGGGCACAAAGTTTCGAGAGAACTTTAGAGAGTATCTTCGGAATCTTCTGGTGCAGCAAGCGACCATCTGGAGTGAGGGCTCTCCGGGAGAAAGTATTTTCGAGAACCTAAAGTTAGTTTTGTTTTTAGCAAAATCATTTAACCCCGAATAGAAGAGAGATCAGGGTCCCAGAGTATAGACGAGGAATAAAAGAGCCTAATACCACCCAATGGCGACGTGGGCCCATAAGGCGCACAACCATGTTAGTAAAAGTTTTATAATGTCTAGACTCGACTTCGGCCAAGAGTGTGGAAGGGGGATTCCTACAGGCAGTCAGCTCTAATACCAACTTGTGACGCCCCCGATTCAATCGTACACTAATCATGCACGCAAACGTGTACGATCAAGATCAGGGACTCATGGGAAGATATCACAACACAACTCTAAAAAAATAATTAAGTCATACAAGCATCATAATACAAGCCTGGTTCATTGAGGTCTAGAATACAAGTGCTCGATCATAGACGAGTCAGCGGAAGCAACAATATCTGAGTACAGACATAAGTTAAACAAGTTTGCCTTAAGATGGCTAGCAAAAACTGGGATACAATCGAAAGAGGCGCATGCCTCCTGCCTCGAATCCTCCTAAACTACTCCTGGTCGTCGTCAGCGGGCTGCACATAGTAGTAGGCACCTCCAGTGTAGTAGGAGTCATCGTCGACGGTGGCGTCTGGCTCCTGGGCTCCGACATCTGGTTGCGACAACCAGGTAGAAGAGAAGGGCGAAACGGGGGAGAAAAGCAACCGTGAGTACTCATCCAAAGTACTCGCAAGCAAGGAGCTACACTACATATGCATGGGTATATGTGTAAAGGGCCATATCGGTGGACCGAATCGCAGAATGCCGTAATAAGAGGGGATAACTAATCTCGTCGAAGACTACGCTCGGCAGCCTCCGTCTTGCAAAGCATGTAGGAGAGAGTAGATCAAGTCCTCCAAGTAGCATCACATAGTATAATCCTACCTGGCGATCCCCTCCTCGTTACCCTGTTAGAGAGCGATCACCGGGTTATATCTGGCACTTGGAAGGGTGTGTTTTATTAAGTATCCAGTTCTAGTTGTCATAAGGTCAAGATACAACTCCAAGTCGCCTGCATCAAGATCACGGCTATTCGAATAGATTAACTTCCCTGCAGGGGTGCACCACATAACCCAACACGCTCGATCTCATTTGGCCGGACACACTTTTCTGGGTCATGCCCGGCCGCGGAAGATCAACACGTCGCAGCCCTACCTAGACACAACAGAGAGGTCAGCAGGCCGGTCTAAATCCTATGGCGCAGGGGTCTGGGCCCATCGCCCATTCCACACCAAGACGTTGCAGGGCGGCCGGAAGCAGACCTAGCCTAGCAGGTGCATTCCAGCCCAATCCGGCAGCCGCTTCGGGCCGCCGACGTCATGAAGGCTTCGGCTGATACCACGACGTCGAGTGCCCATAACTTTCCCACTTAGTTGGTTAGTGCGTATAGACCAAATGGCCAGACTCAGATCAAATACCAAGATCTCGTTAAGCATGTTAATGATGTAACCACAGACACCGACCAGGTCCAGGCCCACCTCTCACCTAGGCGGTCTCAACCTGCCCTATCGCTCCGCCATAAAGATCCACACAGAGGGCCGTTGGGACAGAGGTCCTTTCAGCCCCCAATCCGTGAATCACTCGCGGGTGCTCCACGACCCGACTCGACTTTAGCACCACATGTATCATGTATAAAGTATATAGTGTATACCCGTGACCACCTCCCGAGTGATCCCGACCCGATAGTATAGCATGGCAGACGGACAAGAATGTAGGGCCTCTAATGGAATACTAGCATCCTATACTAAGCATTTAGGATTGCAGGTAAAGGCAACAATAGTTGTAGCAAGGACATGCTATGCATCAGGATAGGATAAACGGAAAGCAGTAACATGCTACACTACTCTAATGCAAGCAGTATAGAGAAGAATAGGCGATATCTGGTGATCAAGGGGGGGGGGGCTTGCCTGGTTGCTCTGGCAAGAGAGAGGGGTCGTCAACACCGTAGTCGTACTGGGTAGCAGCGGCGTCGGTCTCGGTGTCTAGCGGAAGAAGAGGGGGAAGAAACAATAAATACAATGCAAACTAATGCATGGCGATGCATGACATGACAAAACGCGGTGCTAGGTGTGCCCTAACGCGGTGGGATGTTGTACCAGTGAAAGGGGGAACATCCGGGAAAGTATTCCCGGTGTTCTGCGTTTTCGGACAGATGAACCGGAGGGGGAAAGTTGCGAGTTCAATAGGTTAGGGATGTGTGGCGGACGAACGGGCTGCGTATCCGGATTCGTCTCGTCGTTCTGAGCAACTTTCATGTAGAAAGTATTTTCATCCGAGTTACGGATTATTCTATATGATTGTCTAAAGTTTTAAATCATTTTTAGAATTAACATAACTAATTTAATTAAAAAATCATTTTATGATGTCATCATGATGTAAGCAGTCAACTTGACCGTTGACTGGTCAAACTGACAAAAGGGCCCCACATGTCATTGTCTTAAGTTACTTAACACTATTTAATTAGGTTAATTATTTGTTAGATTAATTTAAATGTGATTAATTAAGTTAATTAATTTAGTAATTAATTATATAATTAATAATTATTTTAGTTATATATATTTTTTTCTTCTTTTTTTAATAACGTTTCAGGGGGGTGGGGCCCCCCCGCCATAGACCCAGGGGGCCTAGCGAGCGTAACGGGCTGCGGGCACGCGCCCGAGTCCACCCGGGATGGGGGCGACGGGCGGCTGTGCGGGCGCTCGCCAGCAGGGAGTGGCGGGATGAGGCCAGAGGCCAGGGTGGTGGCCTTGGCGGCCGCCGGCTGCCAGGCACGGCCGCTGTGAGGCGCGACGGAGTAGAGTAGGGGCGCCGGGCGCGACGGCAAGTGGGCGAAGGTAGGGAGAGAGGAGGACCGGGGTCCTCACCATGGCGAGGGATGGGGCGATGGGGCGCGAGGTGGAGGTCGGAGACGGCACGGAGGGGAGGCAAGACGGGCGGGAGGTCCGTGAAAGGCGCCCGGGAGGTGGTGGCGGGACGAGGCAGCAACGTCGGGGTGGACGACGAGGTGTTCCTCCAGGCGACGATGACGGCGACGTGACGTCGGGCTTGGGGGTCCGCGGTTGAGGAGGAGGTCGGGGACGAGGGAGAAGGGGAGACAGCAGTCCTCGGGCACGGCATCGCCGCCAGGGCCGCCGGGAGCAGCGGCGACCAGCGGCTAGGATCCTCGGCAGCTTGCTGTCGAGGTCGCCGGGGCGAATGGGCGCAGGAGATGGGGCACGGCGACGGAGGCTCCAAGGGGCGGCTCGGTGAAGGTCTCCCCGGTGTAGGCACACGGGAAGGAGGAGGATGAGGGGCGCGGAGCGAAGCATGAGCGAACGGAGGGAGGAGAGGGTCGGCGCCGGCATCGGGCGGGTCGCGCGAGGGGCGAGCTCCTCCTGCGCAGTGTGTGTCATGTGCGAGCAGGGGTGGCGGCGCCAGGAGGAAAACGAGCGGAGAGGTGGGGGTTCTGGGGGTGTTCGGGGATTAGGTCACGGGGAAGGGCCATATAGGCCAGGAGAGATGCGTCTAGGGTGGGCTGGCCTGCTCGACTGGGCAGTTGGTTAGCCGGGGCGGGCCCAAGTGGGGGGGGGGTGTTTTCCTTTTTTTATATATATTTTTGTTTTGATCTTTTACTTTTATTTATTTTTCTTTTCTGTTTTATTTAGTTTAAAGCACTTAGGCACTTTGTAAAATTATGTTTTCTTCACGATAATTACCATAGCAATATTTGTCACACACCGAACATTTTTGTTTTAATGTTTTGAAAACTTTGACTGTCTGTTAAATTTAAATTTGAATTTAGAGTGTTTTGAACTAACACGCGAATACCAATAGTAAACGGGATGACGTGGCATGATTAGCGAAGTTTTACTGTAGCTTAATTATCCGGGCGTCACACAGAATTTCTTTGCTGACAAAATCGCTATGCATAGGAAGTGGGTTAGACTTAAATGTGCTAGTCATATGCTTCATGATGCTCCCGTTAAGTTTCAATTCTTATCTTTTATGTGTGGATCATTGAAATCTTTATGCCTAGCTAAAAAGGCATTAAAGAAAAGCGCTTGTTGGGAGACAGCCGAACATTTACCCCTACTATTTTTGTATTTTTACATGATTAGGCTACTATAGTAATTATGTTTTATAGGTTTTGTTTCAATAAAGTACCAGGTAAAGCCTTTGGGACAGTGTGGATGATAGTTGGTTTGATTATGTACAAAAATAGGAACTTTTGTGCCCAGTAACAGGATTGTTACAAATCACTGGAGCGTCAAAAAATCCTGAATTTTTTACACATTACGGATATACAAATTTCCTACGTTGTCCTAATTTTAGAGTTACAGAAGTATTGTCATTATTCAGATCTTTACAGACTGTTTTGTTTTTGACAGATTATGTTTACAATGCATAGTTTGCTTGTTTTATGGTTTCTATGGCTTATATTGCTTAATATAAATTGTGGAAATTATAGAGTATAGTAGGAATTATGAGGAAACAATTATGAATCTTGTATTTGATAGTACCCAAGTGAATGATTTGTTTTACTATGCTAACCCATCTCACGTAGTTCCGTTAAGTTTTGTGTGATTGAAGTTTTCAAGTTTTGGGTGAGATATCGATATGAGGAGAATAAGTAGTGACAAGACCCTAAGATTGGGGATACCCAAGTAACCCCAAGGTAATATTCAAGGAAGATCCAAGCAACTAACCTTGGAGATGCCCCGGAAGGCATCCCCTCTTTCGTCTCCAACATTATCGGTAACCTTACTTGGGGTTATATTTCTATTCGTCACATGATATGTGTTTTGCTTGGAGCGTCATTCTATTTTATTAGGATTTGCTTGCTGTTATTTAGAGTAATGTTTTGAATCTTTTATTTAAATAAAAATGTCAAGCATAGCCTTTACCATGCTTATTTTGCAAGTCTATATGTTGCCATTTGAAAATAGAAAGTTTGCTGTTATATTTTGAATATTTGTGAATAGTCAGAACATGATAAATCTTGAAAATTTTACATGGTTGTGTATGTCAAATTTTCTATAGTGTGGTAATGTTTCAGAATTTTTTGATTTAGGTAAGTATGATTATAATTGCACTCTTTATAGACTGTCCTGTTTAGTATGCAAGTATGCAATGTTAAATAATAATTTTAATGATTTGCTACAGTCGAGAATGATAAGGTTATGCATTGATTTATACTAACTGATCTCACGAGTTCTTGTTGAGTTTTCTGTGGATGAAGTTTTTAAGAATTAGTGAAACCCTGATATAAAAGGAATTAAGGAGACACAAAAGCTCAAGCTTGGGGATGGCCAAGGCATACCAAGATAATATTACAATAAGTCTCAAGCATCTAAGCTTGGGGATGCCCCGGTAGGCATCCCACCTTTCTTCATCAACAATTATCAGTTAGTATCGGTTGAGCCTAAGTTTTTGATTCTTTGCATGAGATGTGCTATTGTTGGAATGTCATTTTATTTTGTTTTAATTGTGGTTTTAATTAAATACTTAGATCCGAAAGGTTTCAAATAAGAGAGAGTCCTCACATAGCTACCTATTTACTTAACTACTTGCTTGATCTTCACTGATATCTTTTTGGAGTAGTTTTTTGTTTACTGTCGTGCTTCACTTATATCATAAGAGTAAATTGTTGAATGAACTGAATATCATAAAGTAGAAATTATATGTGCTTCATATGCTTGTATCATACCTAGTAGTAGCTTCATATTGGGTTTAGAAAGTGAAATCTTTTGAAGCTTGACAATCACAATATTGGTCATACAACCAATTCATGAATGATTAGTATAAGGAAGAGAACTTTCACATACAAATATATTATCTTGGACATCTTCTATGATTGTGAATACTAATTAATTATTTTCAAACTTGAGCAAATTAGTTGCAGTTGGACAAGGAAGACAACGTAAAGAGTTATGGTTGTGTATATTTGCATAGAAGTTATATTTTTATGGATGCTCCAACATGTGGTGTTTGCTTAGGATCTTTTGCTAGCCGGAAATTCATACTAAGTAGAGATACTACTTGTGCATCAAAAAAAACCCTTAAACCCAGTTTCTTGCCATGAGTGTCCACCATATCTACCTATGGATTGAATAAGATCCTTCAAGTAAGTTGTCATCGGTGCAAAAAGCAATACAAATTGCTCCTAAATATGTTTGATCTTCTATTGTAAGGGCAAATAAGTGTTTTACAAACTTTTGATGGCAAAGTAATAAATGCAACGGACTACATAATAAAGGTTGCATCATAAGGGGCAATATAACGTGAAGTTCCTTTGCATTAAGAGATTGTGCATCCAAAAGTAAAAAGCGCATGACAACCTCTGCTTCCCTCTGCGAAGGGCCTATCTTTTACTTTTCAGCATTTACTTTTATGCAAGAGTCAATAGTATGCATTCTCACTTCAACCTCAATTATTCTCTAGTTGGCAAGCATCATGTGGTGGGAAAAGATGTAGGCACATATGACCAGTCAAATATATTTGATCATGAATTATTATTGTAGATAATTATCTCTATGATAAATGAGTTGGGAGGCGAAACATTAAGCCCCTATCTTTCTCTGTGTTCAATGGATGCCATTTGTTCTAAAAATATGCTTTGAGTACTAGCAATCTGAAGACTATATGATAATTGAGTATGTGGAGCTCTTACTTATACTTTGTTGAATAAGTTGAATTGCAATTGTTTGGTGACTAAGAACATAGGTTGTCAAGTTTCAAGAGAGGGCATTGTTTGAACCATAACATGTGAATTGATTGCTACTTTATCATGATGAGTTTTATGAGAAAGAATTGTTGTTATGATGCTAGGAACAATGATTGAAATTATCATTGATCAAACTTATGAACTATGCTAGCATTCACACTTCATAAATTATTTCGTTTATCATTTACCTACTCGAGGACGAGTAGGAATTAAGCTTGGGGATGTTGATACGTCTCCAATGTATCTATAATTTATGAAGTATTCATGCCATGTTTACAACAATTTTATATGGTTTTAGTATGATTTGCATGGAACTAACCCGGACTGACACTGTTTTCAGCAGAACTACCCTTGTGCTGTTTTTGTGCAGAAATAAAAGTTCTCAGAATTGGACGAAACTTAAAACCGATCTGGACCCTATTTCGGCACTCTGCCGGAGGGGGAAATCATCACTGGAGGCCATCTTCATCATCCCGGCGGCCACCATGACGAGGATGGAGTAGTTTACCCTCAGGGCTGAGTATTTGTACTAGTAGCTATGTGTTTGATCTCTCTCTCTCTCTCTCTTGTGTTCTTGATTTGGCACGATCTTGATGTATCACGAGCTTTGTTAATATAGTTGGATCATATGGTGTTTCTCCATCTCTATCTTGTTGTGATGAATTAAGTTTTCCCTTTGAGATTTTGTTATTATCGGATTGAATACTTTTATGGATTTGAGAGCACTTGATGTATGTCTTGCTATGAATACCCGTGGTGACAATGGGGTATCATATTGATTCACTTGATATATGTTTTGGCACTCAATTCGCGAATTCCAGAGGTGACATCAGGGTAATCTATGCATAGGGGTTGATGCATGTTTTCGTCCTTGTTTCTCCGGTAGAAATCTTGGGGCATTCTTTGAAGTCCTTTGTGTTGGATTGAGTATTATGAATCTGAAATTGATTGATGCATACTGTATAATCAACTCATGGATATTTGTGGTGACATTGGAGTATCTAGGTGACATTAGAGTTGGTTGATATGTATCATATGGTGTTATTTTAGTATGAACTCTTGGGCTGTTTGTGACACTGATAGGTATATATATGTACCCTACAAACAGTTTCTTATGTTCTCCGCTAGATAAGAACTTTGGAGTGATTTTTCGTCGCATGTTGAGGGATGGTTATATGATCCAATTATATTAGCATTGTTGAGAGATTGCACTAGTGAAAGTATGAACCCTAGGCCTCATTTTCAAGTATTGCAATACCGTTTGTGCTCACTTTTGTTACTTGCTACCTTGTTGTTATGTTGTTCCTATTACAAAAAATCAAATCTACTATCATTACTACACTTGTATCACCATCCCTTCGCCGAACTTGTGCACCTACGCAATTTACCATTGTATTTAGTGTTTTGGGGACACAAGAGACTCTTTGTTATAAAAATTAATGTCATCGAAAACTATGTTCAAATGTGATTCCAATGATATAATTTTTGCTGACATGCATTAACATTTTCATAGTTAAATTTTTGGTAAAAAATGGCACAAAATAAAAAGGGGGCCAACAAACTAGGACGCAAGCAAGATGATCAATTTTTGACTGGGTTACTGTTGGTAGCCTTTGTATTTAAATATGGACGGAGTGGAGTAGTACTACATTTATCTTAGCCTCATAGGGCTCTCCCGGCGCCTACGCTCGCCTCTCCGCCTCGCCCACCGGATCCCGCCATGGATAATCCCTTAGATCCCAGGATCCCGTGGGCTTCCCTCTCGCTGCTGCCCGCAGCACTAGCGCCTTTGAGCGAAACCCACATGTGTTTCAGAGGGGATCCATTGCTCTGGAATCACAGATTGGTGACACCGGACGACATGCCAGGGTTGCGTTTCAGGTGGTGGGCAGCAAGGGCAAATCGGATCGAGGAAGCGATATATCGATTGGAGACAAGTTCGAAGGAGCTGCGCCTGGCGAAGCACAAGGCGGAAGCACAAGTCGATCTCAGCGGAGAGATGCTGAGGGATGTGAGCATCTGGCAGCATCGCATTGATTTCAAGCTGGGGCTAATGGCAGAGATCATATTCACAGAGTCGACTACGGAGGAAAGAACGCGCATGCCTGCGGAATGGCATGAGCAGCCGGTGCAACTGTTCAAATGGGTGGTAGGAGAAGCCAAATCACGGGACCAGCTGTGGCGCGCCGCTATGCATGCATCGTAGGCGAGATGAGTTGTCCTCCTTCCCCGCTAGCGATGCGGTGACCTACTCAGTTGCTAGTGCAGTGAACTTGCGGCGCCATGGCGGTTTGCAACCGTGACAATCACTCCATCTATATGTATTGTATTCCTATGAAAATACTCGATCATTTGGAAAAACATGGTAATTGATTTATCACTAGTTTTTGAATGCTTGGTTGTGACAATCACCCGGAGCCACAACCAGAAGTCTCCATCGCATAATACTTACGGTCAGTCGCACCAACAGACGGCCGGTCGGACCCACGTCTCACCGAAGGGACACACATCGGCTTGGTCTGACATGTATGACCAGTTACATCGTTGACTTGTGTGACCGTATTTGAGAGTAGTACTTGAAATTTGTGTACCAGGAAACTCATCGGGAGCCGTTTCAGGCCTCGAAACCAAAACCATCAATTAATCTTTAGCTTGTTCCCATCACATTGCAAAGTAGTATAATTAAGTGCAAACCTGCTCGCACCTAGTATGTATCAAACGTGAATGTGTTCCCACTATGCAGGTTTTAGTACTAGTGATAGTACTAGCTTATAAAAAGGGGAACTACCTAGCCCAAAATCACTCTACCTTCCTCCTCATAAGTCTTTCTTGTTCGTCCTTCCTTGCCATGGCCAGTGTGCAGAGCTCTAGGTCGAGAACTACTCGTAACAAGGGAGCGGTGACCAAGGCCATGGAAAAAAAGAGAGTGCTTGCCGCCTCGCAGAGACCTCTAAAGATCTCTCACGGGTGGGTGAGGGCTCCCAGGAGCGCCCTATCCACGGAGGTGAACATGCCTTGCTGGCGGCGCTGGAGTCGTTATCCCTCGACGACATGCCCGATCAGCTTAATAAGCAGAAGGAGTTCATTGACGGCTTAGTGGAGCTACTGAAGGAGAGCCTCGACGACATGCCCGCTAAGCTCAATGAGCAGGGGGAGTTGACCACCGGCTTGGAGATGCTGCTGAAGGAGAGCATTGCCTCGGGTAAGAAGGCGACCGGCGAAATCCTGCAACTTCAGGAGGACAAGGAGAACCTCCGCCACGAGCTCGACCTGCTAAAGGAGGAGAACACCGGATGGAAGAAGTTGCATGAGAAGAGTAGTTCCTCGATTAAGACACTGCACGCCCTCGTCATGAAACAGAAGGAGGAGTTGGTGAAGCTTCGCATCGAGCACCCGGCTGCTATCAAGGTACGTAATGCAGCCGTGGAACAGATGATGAAGGCTCGCGTCGAGAAATCCCGTGTCATGTACTGAATGAAGAAGAAGGTGGAGGAGATGCGCGAGGAGATGGAGGTCGTGGAGGGGATGAAAAGGCAGTTACGACTTCGCGGACAGCAACCCTTCATGTAGTAGAGAGCAGTGCCCCAGACTTGTGTGTGCGTCTTCCTTGTTTTTTTTTTGGGGGGGGGGGGAGGGGTAATCTTCCTTCTTCTTTTGCTCCTGTGTTTCTTCTTTTACTTCGGGTGTTTCATCGCACATGTCATGTTCTCTCCAGGCATGAATAGAACAATGCTAATGATGACCGGCGCTATGGGATCGATGACTAGCAAATTATATCATTTTGTATTGCCATATCGCACTGGGCTGCTGTGTTTCGTGCTCCTCTGTCGTACTAGTACTCCAGTGGAAAACTTTAGTATACCGCACGGTTCTTTGCTCCTCCTCAGGTCATCGGCAACATTTATACGAGCAGTCAAATCACAAGGCCCCGCCTTCCAACAATAATTAGCTGTCAAATTACAAAGGCCCTCGCCTCTCGTGAAACCGACCAAGCGAGACTGCCCCGCCCTCTAGCCTTTTAAATGTATAATTTTGTACAGTAGTAGTATCGATGGATTGCGCCATGGAGAAAAAATAAAAAAGATGAAATTAAAGAAAAAATGTGGTACATATAGAGAGCGCTCGTCGCCAAATTATGCATATAGTACTATTAAAAAAGCTAGTATGTGCTTAGATGGGGTGCTAAAGTCTATTAAAGAAACTAGCATGCCTGTTTAATTCTTTGACAACTAAACTCCTTCATGCTTTGGGTAAACTTCTCACTTTTAAGTTTTTTTAGAATTATATCTCATTTAAGTTTTTTGCGTATGTGGCATGCTTAGAGCGTGGTTAATAGTATAGCGAACTACTGGCTATATGATGTTGGACATATATATTGTATGCATATAATGTGATGAAACGAGTGGTAGTATTACCAACTACAAGATGAACTATAAGAAATACTAGTATGTACGCACTGAAGAGTTAAAGTAATGAGAAGGGACATAACATAGTTCTACTGGGGGATCAGCACAACACACCCGTCAAATAAAACTAAGCACCCTGAAATGAAAGTAAGCAACTAATCCGGTAGATACAGCATTAGAACCACCATGAGTAACGACACTGCCACCTTACTTGGACTCGTCCACGTGCTCGACTTCGTCCTTGGCCCTCTTCCTCTTGGCCGATACTTCTTTGCTTGAACCGCACACTTGGCTCTCGATCTTCATCCAACCCTTGTAGATATTGAAACAAAGGCACCCATTGCAGCATACTAGATGTGGTCTCTATCTAGTACATTCCACTTCCATGTAAGATGAAACTCGGGCGGAGGTTTCGTTAGTTTACTATATGGAGGATCAACCATGGCTACTGCCAGGGTTAGCATTGAAGGCTGACAGGAGGGCACCAGCCCATTCTTCTGGAGGTCGAAGGGGTGGCTTACAACGAGGTCTATCCAACTCAGGACTCTTCTGTCATTCGTAAAATCTACAGTAATGAATTTGACTTTTCCGCTCGCGAGGAAGTTCTTAAAATCCTAGCACTCAACGTCGGCATGGCATATGTGGTAGACCAAGCACAAGTTATGCATGCAAGCCTGGATCACGGCAGACTTCTTCCTCTCTTCCTCCTTTAGATTCTTCTCTTTTCCCAGGACTGTGGTGTACTCAACATCTAGCTCAGTGACCCACTCATCACCATTTGACTTTTCGAACATGCGTCTGAAGCGAGCAAGGCATCCTTTCACCATCGTGGAAGAACGGGGGTAGACGACGTCGAACTCATCGCCGGTGATGGTTCTAACCTTGTACTCACCGCCGATCATGGAGATTTGGGACGCCATGGATTTGGGAGGAGGGTTATCATTAGTGGAATTTTTGTACTGTGAAGGGACGGGACGACTAGTAGCGAACTGCCGTAATGTTAAAGGACGGCCGGGACGAGTAGGAGCAAACTGCTAGCGGTTTTCCGATTGTCAAAATGCTTGAGTGGGCCGTGAGAGCGGCATGGTAGTGGCTTGCCTGGTGGATAAATGGATTCATGCACAGTACTATGGGGGCCCAATTAGATGTCATGTCTACTAGACGCCCAATGAAATGGCTTCATGCATTTGAGTGTTCGCACGTCAAGCGTCGGGAAAATTACAGGTGATATGAAGCTTTCCATGCTCCCATGATACGGGCTTCCGAGAGCCCTTGGATCTGAGATCGAATGGTTGCATGGTGTGATTCTAGACCTATGGGTGAATATCCTATCCTGGAGGGTTATTCTGCAAATTTTTAGCAACTTAGCATGCGACCGTTTGATCTCAGATCCAAGGGATGTCAGTAGCTCGTATCATGGTCGCGCCTACCACGACTGTCACCTCGCTCGCGCTGTCGCGCCCTTGGAGATTTCGGGCGGCTATAAATGAGCATTTATTGCCTACTTCGCATGCATGAAACTACTTCCTCCGTCCAGGTACGTTAGGCTATCTTATGTTGGCATGTCATTCATAGTCATCACTTAGTCACTTATACAACAAGGTTAGCTATAATGTTGTCTATAAGAGTATTTTTTACTTCTCTCTATCTCTTTATTCGTAGTATTTACTGCATTTTCCAAGGAGTAAGGAGTACAGTACCTGGCACCTGTATACCATGGAGGTGGTCAGGAATCAGGAGACTCACATCGGTCGTAGCACCGCGGTAATAATGATAATGGCAAGTTAAATCATAGGGCCCCACCTGCCCAGCAGTAAGGAGCCATCAAATCACCCAGCCCTACGTTTGCAGCAGCCTACTCCCTCATCTTCTCGCCTCTCAGTCGAACCGACTAGGTGGTACTGCCCCGCCTACCGCACGGGAAAAGCCACACCCTCGACTTTTAAATATAATTTTGTATCATGGATTGCGCCATGGAGCAAAGCCTTAAGAAAACGGCGGTACACATGTATACAACATGCCCGTCGCGTTCGCGTCGCACCCTAGATGGTAGGTCGGTCTGGCACGCCGCTCTCCGAATGGAACATGCATCATATTGCATTTGCACACACATGTGGGACCGCAATTGAGAACCGACCATAGGCACACTCCCCCGTCCCCGCAAGTCGGCTGAGTTAGTAGAAGAGAGAGAGACAAGTGATAGTACTGGAGCAGTGCTGTAAACACGTTGGTGCCTGGACGATCGCTGCACGACACGGGAGATCAGTTCGTCCATGCATGTGACCAGACTCCAGCAGACGGTTGGATTGGCTATCGTCTACAAATCATGCAGGTTGTGTTGTACATGGCTATAGTTCTGATGAGAAATCTGAAAAAAGGTTTCTTGTCATCTCGCAATATTAGGTGTCATGTGCTTCGGATCACTACGAGGGTTAAACAGCGACAACTGCGTTTCTCTAAGGCGCTGGTCATTGGGGGCACATGCACGAATACTACTCGGCTGCCATCTAGGTCAAGCCGGCTATGTTAGTTAGGACATCTATCGATTGATCCCTTTTCTATGAGTTTGTCTTTAATTTGAGCTTCGACCCTCGTCTAGTTTGTCTGTCGAGATTCATGTTGTCTCCTTGGGGCAGTGAGGTTATGGTTTCTTGTCATGTGGCATTTTTTTCGTGTTATATGTTAATCCGGTACTTCAGATCAAAATGACGACAACTGCTCCTCCGGGGCACATGCATGAAGACTTCTCGACAGTCATTGACGAGGTCAAGCTGGCTCCTGTAGATAAAAGAAAACTACTCCATTATATAGGCAAGAGCCTCCGCGCTTGCTTGCTAGTGTTGCTCTCTTCACACTCTTTCATCCTCTCCAGATCTAAATACGATAGCGGTGGCCACACTCTCTGTCTGCTCACTGCTGGTCACAGATCCGGCCGGATCCCCTCCGCCGGTGAAGGTGAGAAGGTGCAATGTTCACGTGGTCGTCCTCAGCAACGACTCTTACCCACTGTCGGCGCGTCCTAATCAGTGTGCCTTGTCGTTCTCTCCCATAGAGTGCCAGCTAGGGAGGGCCTCCGACCCCTTCTTACTCGCCGCCGTAGTGTGGGCAGATCCAGCCTCCCACCGCCCACCTGGCGACATCCCGACGACCCTCAGGTATAACTTCCTTTGAAACAGGCCTTGCTCTACTGCCCCAGCTCCTGACGTCGCTGCATATGTATCTTTTACTATTTTTCAAGCCCCCTCGTAGATAGGATCGATCGGCTGTTCAAAAGCCACCTATATTTTTATTGTTAAGAGGTGAAACTACTTCATGCAGTCGAATCTAGTACTACTTGGTTCAAACAGGGAAGAAAGGGGGTGGGGTGGGGGAAGATTTGTTACCTGAATCTAGGACTTGGTTGAAAAAGGAAATAACGGGGGCGAAAAGTAGTAGAGGCTGGCTATCCAACTGGTCCCTTGGTCTAATAGGGAAATAAAAGGAAACACGGTACAAACTCAATATAAACCGATCTATTGGTTGAAAAAGGAAAGAAAGTGGGGACTGGGGGGACAAGTCAACAGTGTATGTCCAGCAGTAGATTTGCTAGCCTCACACAGTATAAGGTGGCTATACCGAAGAAAAATGGGACCAACCCAGATATCCTTTTCTGGTGTTTGTTGCCCCAAGCCCCTCTTATGTAATGCCACTTCTAGAATGTAGCAGTCCCACTGTTAAAAGTAAGGACACATTAAACCAATGTTGTTTTCAATGTAATGCCTCCAGTAATATGAATCAGTAGCATTGTTTTCACTAAAAAAGACACATCTGTGACATTTTGGGCCGAACAATTTTTTTCCTGTCATGCTTATGACACTTCTATGACGATAATTGTGACAAAAACCGGTACCATCATAGATGTGGTGGGCTCCGACTTCTATGACAAAAAATCATGACAGAAAATGGGCTTTTCGTCCTGGGCGGGCTGGAGACGTAGCTGCATGACATTCTTTGGGCCGTCCATGACGGGAAAAACCGTGGTAGATGCGAGGGCGAGGAAAATATCGGGGAGTTCCCGGTTACGGTGGGTGGTCCGGGCCGAGCAATGCACGTTTCTCTCATACACGTACGCGCGTGGGTGCAAGGCGTTGGGATCTAAATGAACCCGAGCGGGGCGTTAGCCTACTGAACCCAAGCGATTGCACTCCAGGCTACGCGTTACTGAACCCGAGCGATCGATCGATCCTTAGCTGTAAATTGAACCCGGTCGATCGATTACTTCGCTACTGCTGCTAACTGAAACCGATTAAACCTCCTGCCTCTTGATGAATTGTGAGCGTTGTTGGGGGGTTGGATGAACAGTTCCCGGTGGGGGTTGGATGAACAGGACCCCATGGTAGTAGAGGTCGTTGCCGCTGGATGAAGAGGACCCCGATCGAGCCGGTTGGGGGTGGGTGAACAGGACCCCGTGGAGGGCTGGATGAACAGGACCCCGTGGAGGGCTGGATGAACAGAAGCCGGTGGAGGGCTGGATGAACAGCAGCCCGTGGAGGGGTGCATGAACAGGACCCCGTGGAAAGGGCTGGTTGAACAGTAGCTGGTGGAGGCTGGATGAACAGGAGCTCGTGGATGAACAGTCACAGGTGGAGGCAGGAGGGGAGACGCCATAGATGAACAGTCGCAGGTGGAGGCTGGAGGAGGTCGACGGTGGAGATGAACAATAGCCCGTGGAGGCAGTAGACGGAGGATGAACAGTTGCCCATGGAGTCCCGTTTTGCGGTACGCCACACCCCTCCCGATGAACATGACCCCTGTTTCGACCGTAGCGCTCCAACACAAGTCTGTTGCCTCTGTTTTGCGGTATACCACACCCCTCCCGATCAATAGGACCCCGTTTCGACCGTAGGAGGTCGAAGAGCAGTCCGTTTCCTCTGTTTTGCGGTACGCCACACCCCTCCCAGTGAACAGGATCCCGTTTCGGCCGTTGGCGGTCGAACACAAGGCAGTTTCCTCCGTTTTGTGGCAGGCCAATCCTCGTTTCGATCGGCTATTCCGTCCAAGCCGGTTGGCTCGTGGCGAAGCATTCCATTGCCTCCCGATGAACATGACGACGCAGTTTCTCCATTCCGACCAAGCCGGTTGGCTGCTGATGAACAGGACATCGCCACTGCCTCGCCATGTACACGAGCCATGGCCGTACATATGGGTGAGTAGGCGTTCGAGACCCCACCCGTATGTATGTAGGTGGCCGTATTTTTTGGCATGTGGCTGTATTTACGTGTACACGGTTTAGACGGGATAGCCTGAACTGCTACGTGGGGGGCTATACTATGACATGTGCCGTTACTTACTCGGCCACGGTTCATCGTTGCAGAGCGACCAATCGACCAGTATGTAGGTACACGCTCGCGACCATAATGACAACGCTACGTACGCTTCGACCAGGTGGGTCCCGGTTATCAGAGAGGATAAGGAGGCACTTCCTTGCGTGTGAAGATGTAGCTGCTGGGGCCCAGCAGTCAGGGCGAGGATTAATTTTTTTTCGCGCCTAATATGAAGGCACTTCCTTGCGTGTGAAGATGTAGTTGGTAGGTCGTCCCAGCTGTCAAGGGGAAACATCTTTTTTCCCCAAAATACAGAGTCCCTTTCGGTGGGTCCCTGATAACCCCAAGTATAGGGGATCACAACAGTTTTTGAGGGTAGAGTATTCAACCAAAATTTATTGATTCGACACAAGGGAAGCCAAAGAATATTCTCAAGTATTAGCAGTTGAGTTGTCAATTCAACCACACCTGGATAACTTAGTATCTGCAGCAAAGTATTTAGTAGCAAAGTAATATGATAGTAGTGGTAACGGTAACAAAAGTAACGGAAGCAAAAGTAATATTTTTGGTGTTTTGTAGTGATTGTAACAGTAGCAACGGAAAAGTAAATAAGTGAAGAACAATATGTGAAAAGCTCGTAGGCACTGGATCAGTGATGGAGAATTATGCCGAATGTGGTTCATCATGTAACAATCATAACATAGGGTGACACAGAACTAGCTCCAATTGATCAATGTAATGTAGGCATGTATTCCGAATATAGTCATACATGCTTATGGAAAAGAACTTCCATGATATCTTTTGTCCTACCCTCCCGTGGCAGCGGGGTCCTAATGGAAACTAAGGGATATTAAGGCCTCCTTTTAATAGAGTACCGGAACGAAGCATTAGCACATAGTGAATACATGAACTCCTCAAACTATGGTCATCACCGGAGTGGTCCCGATTATTGTCACTTCGGGGTTGCCGGATCATAACACATAGTAGGTGACTATAGACTTGCAAGATAGGATCAAGAACTCACATATATTCATGAAAACATAATAGGTTCAGATCTGAAATCATGGCACTCGGGCCCTAGTGACAAGCATTAAGCATAGCAAAGTCATAGCAACATCAATCTCAGAACATGGTGGATACTACGGATCAAACCCTAACAAAACTAACTCGATTACATGATAGATCTCATCCAACCCATCACCGTCCAGCAAGCCTACGATGGAATTACTCACGCACGGCGGTGAGCATCATGAAATTGGTGATGGAGGATGGTTGATGATGATGACGGCGATGAATCCCCCTCTCCAGAGCCCCGAACGGACTCTAGATCAGCCCTCCCAAGAGGTTTTAGGGCTTGGCGGCGGCTCCATATCGTAAAACGCGATGAATCCTTCTCTCTAATTTTTTTTTCTCCCCGAAAGCAAATATATATAATTGGAGTTGAGGTCGGAGGAGCTCCAGGGGGCCCACGAGGTAGGGGGCGCGCCCTAGGGGGGGGGGCACCCTCGTGGCTAGGGTGTGGGCCCCCTGGTCTTCATCTTTTGCAAGGATTTTTATTATTTCCAAATAGATGTTCCGTGGAGTTTCAGGTCATTCCGAGAACTTTTGTTTCTGCACGTAAATAACACCATGGAAAGTCTGCTGAAAACAGCGTCGGTCCGGGTTAGTTCCATTCAAATCTTGCAAGTTAGAGTCCAAAACAAGGGCAAAAGTGTTCGGAAAAGTAGATACGATGGAGATGTATCAACTCCCCCAAGCTTAAACCTTTGCTTGTCCTCAAGCAATTTAGTTGACAAACTGAAGGTGATAAAGAAAAACTTTTACAAACTCTGTTTGCTCTTGTTGTTGTAAATATGTAAAGCCACCATTCATGTTTTCAGCAAAGATTATGAACTAACCATATTCACAAGAACTCTTAGGTCTCATGTTTACTCATATCAATGGAATGATCAACTAGCGAGCCATAATAATAAATCTCGGATGACAACACTTTCTCAAAACAATCATAATATGATATAACAAGATGGTATCTCGCTAGCCCTTTCTGAGACCGCAAAACATAAATGCAGAGCACCTTTAAAGATCAAGGACTGACTAGACATTGTAATTCATGGTAAAAGAGATCCAGTCATAGTCATACCCAATATAAATTAATAGTAATGAATGCAAATGACAGCTGCGCTCTCCAGCTAGAGATTTTTAGTAAGAGGGTGATGAATCAACATAAAAGTAAATAGATAGGCCCTTCACAGAGGGAAGCAGGGATTTGTAGAGGTGCCAGAGCTCGGTTTTGAAATAGAGATAAATAATATTTTGAGCGGCATACTTTCATTGTCAACATAACAACCAACAGATGGCGATATCTTCCATGCTACACACATTATAGGCGGTTCCCAAACAGAATGGTAAAGTTTATACCCCCCTCCACCAACAAGCATCAATCCATGGCTTGCTCGAAACAACGAGTGCCTCCAACAAGAAACAGTCCCAGGGGGAGTTTTGCTTGCAATTATTTTGATTTAGTTTGCATAAAGCATGGGACTGGGCATCCCGGTGACCAGCCATTTTCTCATGAGTGAGAGCGGAGTCCACTCCTCTTGAGAATAACCCACCTAGCATGTAAGATAAGGGCAGCCCTAGTTGATACATGAGCTATTCGAGCATACAAAACAGAATGTTTATTTGAAGGTTTAGAGTTTGGCACATACAAATTTACTTGGAACGGCAGTAGATACCGCATATAGGAAGGTATAGTGGACTCATATGGAATAACTTTGGGGTTTAAGGGATTGGATGCACAAGCAGTATTCCCGCTTAGTACAAGTGAAGGCTAGCAAAACACTGGGAAGCGACCAACTAGAGAGCGACAACAGTCATGAACATGCATTAAAATTAATGAACACTGGATGCAAGCATGAGTAGGAACATGTGCATTTGTTCATTTGTTTCAACTACATGTGTGAACATGTGCCAAGTCAAGTCACTTAAATCATTCAAAGGAGGATACCACCCCATCATACCACATCACAACCATTTTAATAGCATGTTGGCATGCAAGGTAAACCATTATAACTCAGAGCTAATCAAGCATGGCACGAGCAACTATGATCTCTAATTTTCATTGCAAACATGTTTATTCATAATAGGCTGAATCAAGAACGATGAACTAATCATATTTACAAAAACAAGAGAGGTCGAGTTCATACCAGCTTTTCTCATCTCAGTCAGTCCATCACATATTGTCATAATTGCCTTTCACTTGCACGACCGAATGATGTGAATAATAATAAGAGTGCACGTGCATTGGACTAAGCTGGAATCTGCGTTCAATAAACAGGAGAAGACAAGCCAATATGGGCTCTTGGTTAAATCAACAATAATGCATATAAGAACCACTTCAACAATTTAATCATGGTCTTCTCCTATCGATCCCCAAGGAAAAGAAAAGAAATGAAACTATTTACACGGGAAAGCTCCCAACAAGCAAAAGAAGAACGGGAAATCTTTTAGGGTTTTCTTTTTAATTATTACTACTACAGCAAGAAAAGTAAAATTTTTTTGGTTTTTCTTAAGGTTTATTAAACACACAAGAAGAAAGCAAGAAAAAGAAAATAAACTAGCATGGATATTACAGTGAAAGAGTATGAGCACCGACATCTAGCAATGAGTGTGTGTAAACATAAATGTAATGTCGGTGAGAAATATGTACTCCCCCAAGCTTAGGTTTTTGTCCTAAGTTGGTTCATTGCAAAGGATGGCCTGGCGGATACCCGTAGGTGTAGCTGGGGTCGTACTGAGATGCAGTGGTTATCACCTCCTGAGCTGCAGCGTGGCGGCGAGCTGCCTCCGCCCTCCTCTCGTACTCATCTGCCTCCTCTCTGGTAATAAAATGTCTTCCTTTGCACGATAATCAAAGAAGGCAGGAGCAGGGAGAGTAATACAGACAGCATGACGTCTGTCAAAGATTAAGCGATATCGGAGAGGTGATTCATTCCTCTCGACAAACTGGTGGTAGACCATAGAATTATAGTCTAAATAAGTAGGAGGCAACTCAATATCATCCTCACGAACGTCCACACCAAGAAAATTAGCTAAGCGGGTTGCATAAATTCCTCCAAAGAAATCTCCATTAAATCTATTATGATGCAACCTACGTGCAACAATGGCTCCCAAATTATAAGATTTTTCTCCTAACACAGCACTCCTAAGAATACTAAGGTCAGGAACACACATATGACATGCTTCATCTTTACCATTTATGCACCTACCTATGAAGAGAGCAAAATAATGTATAGCAGGAAAGTGAATGCTCCCTATGGTACCTTGTGTTATACCTATAGATTCCCCCACGGTTATACCAGTAAGAAAGTTTCTAAAATCAGATTTACGGGGTTCACTAACACTACCCCATTGTGGAAGTTTGCAAGCAGAAGTAAAATCCTCTAAGTCCATGGTAAAAGATTTTTCATAAAGATCAAACAAGACAGTTGGAGAATTACGTGAAGATGAAAATTCAAACCTCCTCACAAAGGAACTAGTGAGATAGTGGTACTGGCAACATTTGTCTGCCTTGAAGCTCACAAGGTCAGCGTTACGCAAATATGCGTTAAATTCTTCCTTGATTCCCGCTCGATCCATAAAAAAAATTCGAAGGCCATTCATTGTGGTCAAGACAGAGCGCCCTTGGTGGCTCCTTGTCAGCATCACGCATTGCAAGCCTGGGTCCTTGCTTCCTTGAAGAACCACCTTGGAACATTTTCCTAAGCATATTTCTTCGTCTGAAAAATTTCAGAAATTTTTGGTAACTTCAAACAGAAGTGAACCAACCTCAATGAAATTGATAGCAACTACTCCTACAAGTGCCTAGACACTATATCATGCATTAGAACTACTTGGAACCATATAAATTTGACATGCAAGCTCAAGAACATGGTCACCCAGGCAGCACAAATTCGCAATGAATAAAGCACTAGAACAAAAACTAATTGGACCAATGGAGGAGTCACATACCAAGGAACAATCTCCCCAAGCAGTTTTGCGAGAGGTGCTTTGAGCAAGGAGATCGAAAATCGCAGCAAAATGAGCTAGAACTCATGCTTGAGCTGGATATTGGTGTTTGTGAGAGGAAGAAGTAGTGTGTGGGTGCAGGAATAAGTGGAGGAGGGCCACCGTGGGCCCACGAGGTAGGGGGCGCGCCCAGGGGGTACGGCGCGCCCTCCACCCTTGTGGCCTAGTGCTTGCCCCTCCTGCTGTGTTCTCAGTGCCAAATATTCTCGAATATTCCAGAAAAAATCATATTCCATTTTCAGGGCATTTGGAGAAATTTTATTTTTGGGGCATTTTTATATTGCATGGATAAATCCGAAAACAGACAGAAAAATACTATTTTTACTTTATTTCAACTAAATAACAGAAACTAGAAAGAGGGTACAGAAGGTTGTTCCTTCTAGTTTCATCCATCTCATGCTCATCAAAAGGAATCCACTAACAAAGTTGATCAAGTCATGTTAACAAACTCATTCCGAATAACATGGAACCGGAGAAATTTCGAATAACACTATGTTACCTCAACGGGGATATGCACATCCCCAATAATAAGAATATCATATTTCTTCTTGATAGTAGGAAGAGGAAATTCAAAACCTCCAAAAATAATCGATGGAATTTTCCAATATAATTGATACTATGAACTTGAGGTTGTTTCCTCGGAAAGTGTACCGTATGCTCATTACCATTAACATTAAAAGTGACATTGCCTTTGTTGCAATCAATAACAGCCCATGCAGTATCCGAAAAGGGTCTTCCAAGAATAATAGACATACTATCGTCCTCGGGAATATCAAGAACAACAAAGTTCGTTAAAATAGTAACGTTTGCAACCACAACAGGCACATCCTCACAAATACCGGCTGTGTATAGCAGTTGATTTATCAGCCATTTGCAAAGATATTTTAGTAGGTGTCAACTTATTCAAGTCAAGTCTATGATATGAAGAGAGAGGTATAACACTAACACCGGCTCCAAGATCACATAAAGAAGTTTTAACATAGTTTCTTTTAATGGAGCATGGTATAGTTGGTACTCCTAGATCTCCAAATTTCTTTGGTATTTCACCCTTAAAAGTGTAATTAGCAAGCATGGTGGAAATCTCAGCTTCCAGTATCTTTCTTTTGTTTGTAACAATATATTTCATATACTTAGCATAAGGATTCATTTTGAGCATATCAGTTAATCGCATACGGAAAAAGATAGGTCTAATCATTTCAGCAAAGCGCTCAAAATCTTCATCATCCTTTTTCTTGGATGCTTTGTGTCGGGTAGGGGGTCCCGAACTGTGCGTCTAGGCGGATGGTAACAGGAGACAAGGGACACGATGTTTTTACCCAGGTTCGGGCCCTCTCGACGGAGGTAAAACCCTACTCCTGCTTGATTAATATTGATGATATGGGTAGTACAAGAGTAGATCTACCACGAGATCAGAGAGGCTAAACCCTAGAAGCTAGCCTATGGTATGATTGTTGTTTGTCTCTGATCGAAAAACCTCCGGTTTATATAGACACCGGATAGGGTTAGGGTTACACAGTCGGTTACAATGGTAGGAGATCTACATATCCGTATCGCCAAGCTTGCCTTCCACGCCAAGGAAAGTCCCATCCGGACACGGGGCGAAGTCTTCAATCTTTTATCTTCATAGTCCAGAGTCCGCCAACGGTGATAGTTCGGCTATCCGGACACCCACTAATCTAGGACTCCCTCAAGAGCCCACAAACAGGCTTCAATGACGACGAGTCCGGCGCGCATATTGTCTTCGGCATTGCAAGGCGGGTTCCTCCTCCGAATACTTCATCGAAGATTTTGAACACCAGGATAGTGTCCGGCTCTGCAAAACAAGTTCCACATACCACCGTAGAGAGAATAACTTTTGCACAGATCTGCTGACGAATTCCGCGGCGTGACATCACACCACGGCTAGGCCTTTATACGAATTGTTTTACTGTTCCACCTCAGCGCGTTTAGCGAGGCGGTTTCCTTGCCACGTCTTATCAAAACGGAGATCGTGCCCCTTATTCCGGGATTCTCACCAATACGGGCGTGGGTAACCCAGTCGTGCCCGTTGGCACGCCTCCTCTATCGAAGGCGAGTCCCGAACAGTCACGGGGTGGGCTCTTGGTATTCGACCTCTTTATAACGAGACCAAGGCCCGCTCCTTTCTTTCAATCTCAATCGAATCCACCCCTCGCTTCGAGTTCCAACACCCAAAGCTCCAGAGTTAGGCGCTTCGGACCTTCAATGATGTCCGGCTCCGACCTGCACGGCCGGTGGATATCTTCCTCCGTCACGGAAGAAGATGTGCTAAAGCTGAGAGACGCCAGGTATCTAACCTACGAAATTTCGCATAGGCTGCCGGCTCAAGGGCAGGTTGTTCCCACTCGAGCCGGTGAGAGCGTCGTATTCGTGTCTCACTTCCTTCGGGGTTTAGGCTTCCCGACGGACCCCTTTGTGAGGGGGCTCATGTTTTATTATGGGCTGGAATTCCACGACTTGGATTCAGAGTCCATCCTCCACATCTCGTCGTTCATTGTTGTATGTGAAGCCTTCCTCCACATTACCCCTCACTTCGGATTGTGGCTCAAGACCTTAAAAGTGGAGCCGAAGATGATCAAGGGGCATCAGCAGAAAAGTGGAGGGGCTGTTATAAGCAAGAATGCAGACGCTCCATGGCCCGAGGGCTCTTTTCAAGAGGAGCTCAATTTATGGCAACAGGAGTGGTTTTATATTACCGCTCCCAGGGGCACCAAATGGGTGGCGCCACCTGCCTTTCGCTCGGGTCCTCCACCGCGGCTGGCGTCATGGGTCAATACAGGGCTTGACTGGGGGCCGTATTCGAGACCTCCTAGAGAGAGAGATCAATCTGGTCGTAGTAGCGCAGGTTATGCTGCTTCGTCGCACCCTGCCCTGCAAACGTCGCCCCCTCCGCCTGTGGGAGTTCAATCCCGAGGGACAACGAGCTCTTCAACATTTTATGGGTGCAACGCCCGTGGAGATGTACAAACTGTTCTTCGGATCACAAGCAATGTGTCCGGACTTGACCGAGGATGCAGGTCTGAGCTGCAATCGCCCGGATACTCAAGTAAGTAGTCTCAGACCCGAACATGCTATCCGCATATTTATCATAAACTTGCCCTTAAAAGAGCTATCCTTTAAACAGGAGTGGACAGCAAAAGCAAAACTGATTAGGTGTCTGGCCCCCCTCCCTGAGACCACGCCGGATCTCGTATTAACCAAGATGCTAGAGGTTGTGCCTTTCGAAGAAGGCGAAGGGGGGAACGAGGAAGCTACTTCCTCCATGAAGGAGGCTATCGAGAATCCCTCCCTCCGAGGGGAGAAGAGGACCGCTTCTGAAGATCCGGAGACCAAAGCCTCGAAGCGGGGGAAGAAATCTTCACCAGAGGGTCCTGCGGCGGGAGATGCCCCGGCCGCACTATTTCCCCAAGGAGATCAGCCCTCCAGCGAGCCGTAAGTAAAAAGGGGGGAGTTTATAAAATAAAAGACATCCCTGTTTTATTTCTGAAGGTAACCGAAAGTTTTACCTTGTAGTTCGGATCTCAGCCCTTCACAGCAGAGCTCGTCTTCAGGGGATCTTGATCCGGAGATGATGGAGAGCGAAACGCCTCCGCCTGCCGTACCGTCATGCGAGGCGGGCGACCCTGAGGTGTCGTCACGGAGGGCTTCTCCGAATCCGGCGGGGCCAGAAGGCAGCCGTATGTCCCCTCAAAGCCCTCTGTGTCCGGCCTTCGAAAAAGGCCACCGGACGAGTCCGGCACCAACGGGTGTATGGTCGGAGGAGCTATAGGATCTGCTCGGGCGAGCGTCTATCTCGGAAGATCACCGTACGTTAATGAGTACGGTGATTGAAAGGATTTCATCCGCTGAGAGCGGGTTGCATGAAGCCGTCGTAAGTTTACTGACGGGTTTTGAGGTACGCAAAATGATGTACCTTCTGACAGTTTTGCATATAAAATGCGCCCTGTATAGATAGTAGCCCCTGAGACTTGGTGCGGTGTCAAAAATGACGGCGCGCCGAGTATCATAACCCCAGGTATAATATGCGCTCTTCCTATGTAGGTGGCGAAGCGTCCGGTGGCTAGCCCGGCTGAAGAATTTTCCGAGCTGAAGAGACAACTTGACGTGGCGGATGCGGACGTCACACTTGTTAATAAGCGGCTTGACGAGTCACAAGGTATGCAACTTCTCCGCAGACACCTGGTAAGGGAGCTTAACGCCCATGTCTTACAACGTGTATGCTTAATGCAGATGGTGCCGCTGCTATGGAGAACCTTCGGGCGGAGCTCGCCCGAGCCAAGGAGCAAGCCAGAAAAAGTGATGCGGCTGCTTTAAAGGCGGCCGCAGAGCTAAAAGCCGAACAGGCTGCCAACTGCCAAAGCAAGAAAGAAATGGCCGAGATGGCCGTGAAATTGAAGAAAGCTACTGACTGTTGCAAGCTTCTTGAAAAAGAAGATCGAGCGAAACAAGAGGACCTGAAAAAGGCCACCGGCGAGGCCAAGGATACTCGCTCTGCGATGAGAGCTATGAAGGAGGAGCAACGTCAGGCCGAAGATATTGCGGCTGGAAAGCCCTTTCTGCTGCGGAGGAAATTTACGTATCCTAAGTACGCTCAATTGGACCGGCTGTGGAGTGTGGAGGATGCTTATCTGGACTTGGCGGCGAGTGCCGCAGACGCGGCCGAACACTTCCGAGGTCAAAAGGATCACGGAATGGAAGAGCTTTTTTGGTCGCAGTTCCATAGTCTGGAGCGTCCACTTTCGTTAACCGATCATTTGGCCGAATGGGCTGAGATGAATAGGTTGTCCGGACTTGCCATGAAGGCTGTGTGACTCATTTGTGGCCGAAAAGCCCCAAGTCGAAGGGTTATTTTGGCTTGATGCAACAGTTCCTTGGTGCGGTGCCGCATATCGATGCAATGAAGCGGTCAGCATGCATAGAGGGAGCGCGGATGGCTCTTGCCCGTGTCAAGACATACTGGGCGGAAATGAAGGCCACCGACGTTGCATCCCAAGATTCGGACAGGTTTAGTACCTGCCGAGCACTATTTTGAGGAAGTCCTGCAGGGCGCTCGTTTAATAGAGACGTAGTGCTCGAAGGATATTATGTTTAAATGACATGTATGATTTGTGAAAACAATGTTCAATATAAGAGCTTTTTATACTTGTGCGTTCAAGTATTAAAACACCTCCTGTGCGGCCGTTGATGTATATGTGTATATAACCTGAAAGATGGCCGTCTTCGGCTTCAGCCCCCACGCACATAGTGCGGGGCTGTTTGCAAAAAAGGCGCATTTTCACACTTAATCCAACATCTTGGTCCTGCGAAGGAGTTGATAGCGTAGCAAACTAGGCAACCGGACTATAATGCTTTATCACTTTCACTTAGCCATAGGAGTTCGATGGTGGGGCTACTATATAGCCCCTAGGGGCACCGCGCTCTCCCGAATTCGGGCCGCGTATGTGCCTGACCGGGAAACGGTCCTTCGTCATTGTGGGGGAATTCTAAACATTCCAATGGGTCATTGAGTGGTTGACCAGTCTCACGCTATATCATGACAGTCAGTTTTAGCTTTCTCCACTAAGGTGCTCAACCCAGCTCAACCGGGGCACAATCGCAGTGGTTCTCCCAGCGCTACCTTAGCCGATATAACGGAACGTAAGGTACCAAAACATGGGAGCCGGGCAAACCCAACATTTGACCAAAGACATGAGTCCGAGCTGATGCATATAAGGCCTAACTCGAGACGCCGAACACTCCCTAAGGTATTCGGTCTTTATAAAAACGGGCAGAATAATGCCCTAAGCCCCTGGTGTCCTGGTACGTGCGAAAATTCTGGTGCGGCCGATGCCAAAACGCCAGCCTCCTCCTCGGTTATAGCAAGAAACCGGGGGATGTGAATCAACAAGAGACAGTAAAAAAGGTTTACGCAGGGTCTTAATCTGAAAAGAATCCTTACAACGGGTCCCTACTGCACGTGCACTTTTGTGTCTCCGTTGCAGCCGTATCCGGAAGTGTAGCATGTTGTTCATCTGTAAAAGAGAGGAACTTAGTTGAAAAGAAAAAAGGATCGTGCAAAAAATGTACTTTATATTAAATAAACAGAGTACGGTTCGAAAAGTAAATAAAATTGAGCTTTATTGTCTCTTGTTGTACATGCGTGCAGCCCCTTGTACGCGGGTATGCCGCTAGTAGGCGCTGGACTCGTCTAGCCGTGTCCGGGTTGAATGACCTATTCAGTGCTTTGGTTAGCGGAGCCGGATTGGTGTGGGGCTGTCAAGGCAGTCTCGCATTCTTCCGCGTTTCGAGTAACACTTAATACTCCCTTTTAATGAGATGATGCCCCGTGGACCGGGCATTTTAAGTGTAAGAGATGCATAATGCGGTATTGCGTTAAAGCGGGTGAAAGCTTCACGCCCCAATAGTGCTTGATAGCCACTTTCGAATGGGGCGATGTGGAAGGTTAACTTTTCACGGCGGAAGTTGTCGGATGAGACGAACACAACTTCTAGCAGTAGGGAGCCCGTACAATGGGCATATAGGCCTGGCATTACCCCTTTGAAGGAGGTGTTGCTATGGCGAATTTTGGTTGGGTCTATCCCCATTTTGCAGATTGTGTCCTGATATAGCAGGTTTAGATCGCAACCTCCGTCCATTAGGACTTGTGTAAATTGGAGTCCGTCGATTATAGGATCTAATATCAAGGCAGTCCATCCTGCGTTCCGGATACTTCCGGAATAGTCCTGATGATCGAAGGTGATTGGTTTTGACAACCATCGTTGGGATTCTGCGGCGCGTATTCCTATGGGCGCCGCTCTATTTTTCCCTTTTGTCACTTGAAGTGAGTTCACTGTTTTGACTTTTTGTGGGAAATTCTTTTGTTTTCCGGTGCTCTGCTTGTGGGGTTCGTCATCGTCCTCGCTTGGTGTGTCGAGGCCCTTGTGTTCGGCATTGAGTTTGCCGGACTGCTTGAAAACCCAACAATCTCCATGGGTATGGTTTGCAGGCTTCCCGAGAGTACTGTGGATTTGGCATATTGTGTCCAAGATTTTGTTTAGGTTGGATAGCTCGTCGCTATTGTCCTTGAGGGGCATTTTCTTATGATTCTGCCAGGAGCTTCTGAATCCGGCGTTTACTGTCGTGCTCTTCGGGTTGTTTCCCTTTCTCCGGCGCTGGTCCTTGCTGCGTCGTGGTTTTCCATTTCCATCCCTGACTTCAGATGTACTTGGGTCGCTGGTACTACATCTTGCTAGCCAACTATCCTCTCCCGCGCAAAAGCGGGTCATGAGGCTTGTTAATGCAGCCATTGTTCTCGGCTTCTCCTGGCCGAGGTGTCTGGCGAGCCATTCATCTCAGAAGTTGTGTTTGAAAGCTGCTAAGGCTTCGGCGTCCGGACAGTCGACTATTTAGTTCTTATTGGTGAGGAACCTGTTCCAGAATTTGCGGGCTGACTCTCCGGGTTGTTGAGTTATATGACTTAAATCGTCTGCATCCGGAAGACGAACATAAGTTCCTTGAAAATTTGCCCGAAAAGCATCCTCGAGCTCTTCCCAACTTCCAATGGTATTTTCAAGGAGGCTTTTGAGCCAATGCCGGGCTGGCCATTTGAGCTTGAGGGGTAAGTATTTTATGGCGTGGAGATCATCTCCTCTAGCCATGTGTATGTGGAGGATGTAATCCTCAATCCAGACTCCAGGGTCTGTCATTCCGTCGTATGCCTCTATGTTTACGGGTTTGAATCTCACCGAATTTGTGATCCGCACCTCATCGGTGAAACACAGGGGGTGTGCGGCACCCCTATATTTGGGTGTGCCGTGATGTTCGGATATTTGGAGTGTTGCATTGCTTTGAAGAGCTTGCTTTCTCGGCCCATAGATGGACCTAACTGGGCCATCCTTTTGATGCAAATCCTTACGCGGATCGCGTATCGGCTTGTGTGCGGCGCCATTTCCCGCTCTCTGTTTGCCGTGGGGTCGTCCATCCGACCGGGTGGCCTCCTTGTTTTTTGGTTGTGGGGGCTCTACGGCCTCCTCATCAAATTCGGGCAGTAGTTTTCTCTTTGGGTTGCTCTTTGTTCGGCGACTATCGCCGTATTTGTCTGCGGTATTGAGTACTTTGCTCCATCTGATTCTAAGTGCATCTTCCGCTATTTTGAGCTTCCGCTTCTGCTTTTTCAGGCTGCGCAGTGGCGACGAGACTTTTGTGGAGGTTCTTCTGCTCCAACAATTTGTCCGGCGTGAGATCGTCTGGACTGTTATCTTCATCGGGGACGGTTTGTTTATCCAAGTTGTCCTGTTCGGACGGTTGCTCGATAGCGTGTTCGTCGTCCACCGGTTCACCCTGCTCTATGGCTGGGTCTGTGTGGCTGCCGTCTTTGTCGAGGCGGGACTTGGTGCGGCGTTTACGTTGCTGTTCTGACTGTTTTTTGAGGGATTTATCCTTCGCAGTGTCCCGTTGTTCCTCATCGTCACTTCCTTTAGGTGTATCCACCATGTATACATCATGGGATCAGGTGGCTGTCAAGTATCCTATAGGTGCTGGTTCATCGTTGTCTCCTACGTCGTCGTCCATACCGTCGATGTCTTCGGAGTCGAAATCGAGCATGTCGTTTAAGCTTTCGACAGTGGCTACAAAGTGGGCGGTGGGTGGGCGTTGAATTTCTTCGTCGTCCGCATCCCAACCTTCCCGACCATAGTCCGGCTAGGGCTCTCCTGATAAAGAGAGAGACTTTGGTGAATTCAGGATGTCGCCAAAGGGCGAGTGCTGAAAGATGTCCGCGGCAGTGAACTCCATGACCGGCGCCCAACCGGATTCGATTGGCCGGGGCGTGGGAGGTTCGAGTCCGGAGAGGAGTCCGGCACCTTGGAGTCCGGTCTTTGCAAAGGACAGGGATGGAGTTCGGCTCAATCGCCGTAGAGATCGTAGCCCCCGAGGCGGTGTCCAATCACTCGTCCTCGATCGGCGGAGTCGGCTCCGAGCTAAGGGTCGGAGCGGACGCTGGTGCGGCCTCGTGGCACCGCTCGTGGCAGAGATAGATCGTGCCCATCGAGACAGTCTGGCGCGCTTGGCTGTGGCTCGAATCCGTCGAAGATCAAGTCTCCATGGATGTTGGCCGTGTAGTTCAAACTCCCAAAACTGACTGATGGCCAGGGGCGAAGCTTCGATCTGCTCCAAATGGCCAAGTGAATTGGCCCGCGGTGCAAAGCCGCCGAATCTGAAGATCTGTCCGGGAGAAAAGTCTCACCGGACTGCGTCGTTGTTGATGATCGAAGGAGCCATCGGGCCTAAGGATGACGACACAGAGGAACTCTCAATGAAAGCACCAATGTTGGTGTCAAAACCGGCGGATCTCGGGTAGGGGGTCCCGAACTATGCGTCTAGGCGGATGGTAACAGGAGACAAGGGACACGATGTTTTTACCCAGCTTCGGGCCCTCTCGATGGAGATAAAACCCTACTCCTGCTTGATTAATATTGATGATATGGGTAGTACAAGAGTAGATCTACCACGAGATCGTAGAGGCTAAACCCTAGAAGCTAGCCTATGGTATGATTGTTGTTCGTCTAACGGACTAAAACCCTCCGGTTTATAGAGACACGGATAGGGTTAGGGTTACTGCAGTCGATTACAATGGTAGGAGATCTACATATCCGTATCGCCAAGCTTGCCTTCCACGCCAAGGAAAGTCCCATCCGGACACGGGACGAAGTCTTCAATCTTGTATCTTCATAGTCCAGGAGTTCGGCCAACGGTGATAGTCGGACACCCCCTAATCCAGGACGCCCTCAGTTTGGGAGGGAAAGGCATGGGTTTCTGAACCCAAGGTTCCCTTTCTTTACCCTATTTCCTAGCAACAAAGTCTCTCTTATCATAACGTTGATTCTTTGATTGTGGGTTATCAAGATCAACAACAGGTTCAATTCCTACATCATTATCATTACTAGGTTGAGCATCATCATTAACATTTTCACTAGGTTCATGTTCATTACTGCATTGTGTTTCAAAGATCGAAATAGAGATATCATTTGGATTCTCGTGTGGTTCGACAATAGGTTCACTAGAAGCATGCAAAGTCCTATCATTTTATTTTTCTTCTTTTAGAAGGACTAGGTGCATCAATATTATTTCTCCGAGAATCTTGCTCAATTCTCTTAGGGTGGACTTCAGGATACAAAGGTTCTGAGTCATTCTACCGATTCTAGTAGCCACTCTAACAACATAATCATTTTTCGTACTATTCATTTCATTGAGCAAATCATTTTGAGCTTTAAGTACTTGTTCTACTTGAGTGGTAACCATAGAAGCATGTTTACTAATGAGTTTAAGTTCACCTTTAACATTAGCCATATAATCACCCAAGTGTTCAATGATATAAGCAATTTGTTTTAATTGTCTACCAAAATAAGCATTGAAATCTTCTTGCTTAACCATAAAGTTATCAAACGCATCCAAGCATTGTCTAGCAATTTTAGTAGGAGGGATTTTAGCTTTATCATATCTATAGAGAGAATTTACCTTTACTACCTGTGTCGGGTTATCAAGACCATGAGTTTCTTCAATAGGTGAAGGATTAAGATCATATGTTTCTTCAACAGGCGGTAAATTAAGACCACGTATTTCTTCAATAGGAGGTAAATTATTAACATCTTCAACTTTTATACCTTTTTCTTTCATAGATTTCTTTGCCTCTTGCATATCTTCGGGACTGAGAAATAGAACAACTCTCTTCTTCGGAGTTGGTTTAGGAATTGGCTCAGGAGCTGGCTCAGGAAGTGTCCAATTATTTTTATTTGTCAACATATTATTCAATAAAATTTCAGCTTCATCCGGTGTTCTTTCCCTGAAAACAGAACCAGCACAACTATCCAGGTAATCTCTGGAAGCATCGGTTAGTCCATTATAAAAGATATCAAGTATTTCATTTTTCTTGAGAGGATGATCAGGCAAAGCATTAAGAAGCTTGAGAAGCCTCCCCCGAGCTTGTGGGAGACTCTCTTCTTCAATTTGCACAAAATTATATATACCCCTTAAAGCAGCTTGTTTCTTATGAGCAGGGAAATATTTAGCAGAGAAGTAATAGATCATATCCTGGGGACTACGCACACAACCACGATCAAGAGAATTAAACCATATCTTAGCATCACCTTTTAATGAGAACGGAAATATTTTAAGGATATAAAAATAGCGAGATCTCCCATCATTACTGAACAGGGTGGCTATATCATTTAATTTAGTAAGATGTGCCACAACAGTTTAAGATTCATAGCCATGAAAAGGATCAAATTCAAGCAAAGTAATTATATCAGGATCAACAGAGAATTCATAATACTTATCGGTAACACAGATAGGTGAAGTTGCAAAAGCAGGGTCAAGTTTCATTCTATCATTAAGAGATTGTTGCTTCCATTTAGCTAATAATCTCTTGAGCTCATATCTATCTTTGCAAGCTAAAATATCTAAATAAGCTTCTTTATCAAAAACATAACCCTCAGGAATAACAGGCAAGTCTTCATCATCACTTTCATCAATATAATCGGTTTCAATAATTTCTTTCTCTCTAGCCCTAGCAATTTGTTCATCAAGAAATTCACAAAGGGGCACTGTAGTATCAAGCATAGAAGTAGTTTCATCATAAGTATCATGCATAGCAGAAGTGGCATCATCAATAACATGCGACATATCAGAACGAATAGCAGAAGCAAGTTTAGGTGTGGCAAGCTTACTCAAAACAGAAGGTGAATCAAGTGCAGAGCTAGATGGCAGTTCCTTACCTCCCCTCGTAGTCGAGGGATAAATTGTTGTCTTAGCATCTTTCAAGTTCTTCATAGTGACCAGCAGATATAAATCCCAAGTGACCCAAAGAATAGAACTATGCTCCCGGCAACAGCGGCGCCAGAAAATAGTCTTGATAACCCACAAGTATAGGGGATCACAACAGTTTTCGAGGGTAGAGTATTCAACCCAAATTTATTGATTCGACACAAGGGGAGCTAAAGAATATTCTCAAGTATTAGCGGTTGAGTTGTCAATTCAACCACACCAGGATAACTTAGTATCTCCAGCAAAGTATTTAGTAGCAAAGTAATATGATAGTAGTGGTAACGGTAACAAAAGTAACGGAAGCAAAAGTAATATTTTTGGTGTTTTTTAGTGATTGTAACAGTAGCAATGGAAAAGTAAATAAGCGAAGAACAATATGTGAAAAGCTCATAGGCATTGGATCGGTGATGGAGAATTATGCCAGATGCGGTACATCATGTAACAATCATAACATAGGGTGACAGAGAACTAGCTCCAATCCATCAATGTAATGTAGGCATGTATTCCGAATATAGTCATACGTGCTTATGGAAAAGAACTTGCATGACATCTTTTTTCCTACCCTCCCGTGGTAGCGGGGTCCTAATGGAAACTAAGGGATATTAAGGCCTCCTTTTAATAGAGTAACGGAACAAAGCATTAGCACATAGTGAATACATGAACTCCTCAAACTATGGTCATCACCGGGAGTGGTCCCGATTATTGTCACTTCGGGGTTACCGGATCATAACACATAGTAGGTGACTATAGACTTGCAAGATAGGATCAAGAACTCACATATATTCATGAAAACACAATAGGTTCAGATCTGAAATCATGGCATTCGGGCCCTAGTGACAAGCACTAAGCATAGAGAAGTCATAGCAACATTAATCCCAGAACATAGTGGATACTAGGGATCAAACCCTAACAAAACTAACTCGTTACATGATAGATCTCATCCAACCCATCACCGTCCAGCAAGCCTACGATGGAATTGCTCACGCACGGCGGTGAGCATCATGAAATTGGTGATGGAGGATGGTTGATGATGACGGCAATGACGAATCCCCCTCTCCGGAGCCCCGAACGGACTCTAGATCAGCCCTCCCGAGAGGTTTTAGGGCTTGGCAGCGGCTCCGTATCGTAAAACATGATGAATCCTTCTCTCTGATTTTTTTTCTCCCCGAAAGCAAATATATAGAGTTGGAGTTGAGGTCGGAGGAGATCCAGGGGGCCCACGAGGTAGGGGGTGCGCCCTGGGGGGGCCGCCCCACCCTCGTGGCTAGGGTGTGGGCCTCCTGGTCTTCATCTTTTGCAAGGATTTTTTATTATTTCCAAGTAGACGTTCCGTGGAGTTTCAGGTCATTCCGATAACTTTTGTTTCTGCACATAAATAACACCATGGTAAGTCTACTGAAAACAACATCAGTCCGGGTTAGTTCCATTGAAATCATGCAAGTTAGAGTCCAAAACAAGGGCAAAAGTGTTTTGAAAAGTAGATACGACGGAGACGTATCAGTCCCAGCTGTAACATGGAGGAATAAATATTTTACATGTAATAAGGTTGCACTTCCTTGCTGCGGCCGTGGACCCAGCTATCAGTCTCTCCATGTTCAGTCCTCTTCCAATGGAAGTCGTTCCTTGACCATGTTGACCACGCCGCGCCAAGAGCACCAAGCCAGTGGACGACAGCGAGGCCTGGAAGGGGATGATGCAAAGCCGGGGAAGACGCGGTAGTAGATGCCCACGCGGAGAGGAGTATGAGGGTTGACTGGTTCGACTGGAGTGTGAGGCTGCCGTCGCTGCAGAATAACACGGGTTGTGGGTGAGTAGACAGTAGAGGGATAGCCTGGCCAGCGGTTGGAGTAGGGTGGGGCAGTGAGGCCTGCGTGGCAGCACAGCCGTCCACTAGAGGCAGGAGCAGGCGGTCTCGCCGGCGCTGGTTTGGGCGGCTGGTGCAAGAAGAGCAGCGATTGAAGAAGTAGCAGGACTGTTTGATTCAAATCTAACGGTCGCTGCTGCTAGAATCGTTTGTTGACTAAGTTGACAAAACCCTGCGTACGCTGAGGGAGTCCTGGACTAAGGGGTCCTTGGGCGTCCGGCCTGTTAGCCATGGGCCGGACTGTTGGGCTGTGAAGATACGAAGATTGAAGACTCTACCCGTGTCCGGATGGGACTCTCCTTGGCGTTGAAGGCAAGCTTCGCGATCAAATATGAAGATTCCTTTTCTGTAACCTACTTTGTACAACCCTAGTCCCCTCCGGTGTCTATATAAACCGGAGGGCTTAGTCCGGAAACATATATAGTCATACAGGCTAGACTTCTAGGGTTTTAGCCATTACGATCTTGTGGTAGATCAACTCTTGTAATACTCATATTCATCAAGATCAATAAAGCAGGAAGTAGGGTATTACCTCCATAGAGAGGGCCCGAACCTGGGTAAACATTGCGTCCCTTGTCTCCTGTTACATCGACCATAGACGCACAGTTCAGGACCCCCTACCCGAGATCCGCCGGTTTTGACACCAACATTGGTGCTTTCATTGAGAGTTCCACTGTGCCGTCCTCAAAGGTTTGATGGCTCCTTCAATCGTCAACAACAATGCTATCCAAGGGGAAACCTTCCTCCCCGGACAAATCTTCGTGTTCGGCCGCTTCGCACTGCGGGCCAACTCGCTTGGCCATCTGGAGCAGATCGACAGCTACACCCCTGGCCATCAGTTCAGATTCGGGAACTTGAACTATGTCGCCGACATCCGTGGAGACTTGATTTTCGACGGATTCGAAACCACGGCAGCCGTTCCCGGCCCCGACGATGAACATGACTTAAGTCTATCATCGGACCATACTCAGGAAATTGCACCTGTAACCGCTCTGGCCTTAGATCCTGGGCAGATTGCGCCATCCAAGGATGGTAAGCTTAACCCCGCCACGAAAGTCGCAGACTCTGCAGCGTTGGAGCCGCACACAGACCTAACATCGGGTGATACCTGTATCTCTGGAACGTCGGACTCGTTTCTGGCCATAAGTTACGAACCATGTGTGTCCGCACATGTCGAGCTGGATCGGTCATCGATCGCCGAATTCAGCGCCGCGGACATCTTCGGGCACTTGCCTTTAGGTGATGTGCTAAACTCATTAAAAAATCTATCCTTAGCGGAGGTCTCACAGCCGAACTGTATCCGGTTCGAACTGGAGGCTGATGACCGGGAATTTCGGTTTCCACCCACCACCCACTACATAGCTACTATCGAGGACTTAACCGACATGCTCGATTACGGCTCTGAAGACATCGACGGTATGGACAACGATGCAGATGAGGAGCATGGCCAAAACCCACCGTTCACCGGACGCTGGGCGTCCACGTCTTCGTACGATGTATACATGATGGATACACCTAAAGAGAATAACGACGAGGACAAGGAAAAGCCTGTTGAGGATGAGCCTCCTAAAACACAACCAAAGCGCCGGCATCAGCGGCGCCGCTCTAAATCCTGCCGCAGCAAGGACAACAACACTGGCACATGAGACGATAACACTCCGGACGGTGCCGAAGACAAAGAAGGTCCCGACGAACAAACGGCCGAACGGGACGATCGGGAAGATGGGCAGGTAAGCCCTGATGAACAGGCCATAAACGATGACTCAGATGGCAGCACTTATCTTCCACCCTCCGAGGATGAGGTGATCCTTGGCAACGAGGATTTTATCGTGCCTGAGGAACCTCTTGAGCAGGAGCGCTTCAAGCGCCAACTAATAGGCACTGCAAGGAGCCTGAAAAAGAAGTAGCAGCAGCTTCAAGCTGACCAAGATCTGCTCAACGACAGATGGACTGATGTCCTAGCAGCCGAAGAATACGGCCTTAAGCGCCCAGCCAAAAGTTACCCGAAGCGCAAATTGCTACCTCAGTTCGATGATGAGGCACCGGAGCCCGTACCATCATACTCGGGGCAATCTAGCTTGGACCGCATACTCGACCGTCCATGCCAGATCCATGGCACCCCAGACAAACCAGCCAATCTGTCGGGGAGGCTGATCGGACCCACGAACACCTATGGGGCCGGCGGACCAGGCCCCTTGTGGTTCGGAGGGGGACGGAGATCGCACGAAGAGCGGATCGAGGCGAGGCACACGAGCGGTTTACCCAGCTTCGGAGCTCTCCGGAGAGATAAAACTCCTACTGCTGCTTGTCTGATTGTATTGTGTTCTTGCTAGGGAGCGATGAGAGCTACCAAACCTAGCGTGAGAGAATGTTCAAACCCCCCTCCACGTGCGCACGGGCCTCCTTTTATATGCTCAAGGGGTCTCTGACAAGTGGCAACATGGGTGAGGGTACAAATGTAAAAACAGCAGTTGGTACACCTACTTGTACAGTGTACAGTGCAAAATAACTAACTCTGACGGCAAGGGACAAAAGCATTAAATGCCTGTCCTTGTCGTCCAAACAGTGCAACAGAGCGCCACCGTTTGCCACGATGGCGGGCTTGTCAGCGCCGCTTATCACTGCTCTCCGCTTGCTGCACAGCCTCTTGACACGCACGCATGGAATGGTCCCATGGCGACACGTTGATGTATGAGCTGGAGCGGAGATGAGGAGAGGTTGCCTGCCGCGGCAAGTGCCTTGCCGCGGCTGAATCCTTGTCGCGTCGGAGGCTTGTCGCATTCGGAGCCTTCCCGACAAGCTCCTCTTGCCGGGGTCTTGTCTCCTCCGTGCCTTGAGTGGCCTTCCCGGCAAGCTCCTCTTGCCGGGGCTTTGTCTTCTTGGCTAAATACTTTGTTCTTGAATGGCTCTAAGGGAGCCACGGAGGATCTTAAGCGGTGACCAGGCAAGCCTTGCCGCAGGTGTCAGAATCGTCTGCGGCACGAGTTCGGGATACTAGGGTACCCCTACTCTAGTACACCGACAGGAGCCCCCGGGCCTGGGCCGCACACGGTGCCGAGCGCTGTCGGGCCAGGCCCAAGAAAACAGTGCACGGTCACACGCGGCCTTGATCACGCCGTTACTTGCTCCGGACCCACCGCGTCCCCCACTAGCGGCACGCACCGAACGTGGCGTTGTGCGAGAGATCGTGGGCGTGGTCGTGGGAAGTTCTTTATTAGGAAAAGCGGAACGTCCGCCCCCTCCCCCTCCTTATAAACAGGGGAAATAGGGGCAGGCCGTCCACCTCGCCATTGCTATCTTGTCAAGAAAACCACCGCCGCTCGCCCCTTCTTCTCCAATGCGAAGAGAGCAGTGCCCCGCCACCCTTTCACCGCAAGCGCACTCACCGCCGTCGACCTCCTCCGCCGCCTCCGCCATGGCTCCGAAAGCCGACAAGGGGAAGGGCGTCAAGTCGGCCGAGGCGCAGCGGCTCGCGGCGCTGCGCAAGGAGCGGGCCATCTTCTCCCCTCAGCTCGACGCAAAGGAGCTGAGGGAGCTCTTCTATCTCTTTTGGTCGACGGAGACGCGTGCGCATCCGCGCACGAAGGTACTCCCCGCCTCCGCTTCTGATTTGGCCCCAACTGGGTATCCTTTCTTTGCCCTTTTCTTTTATTGCGGGCTCTGCCCGCCCTTTTCCGAGTTCTTCTGCGATATCATGAACACATATGGCCTCCGCCTCCTTGATTTCACTCCCAACGTTGTCTTGACCATGGCAGTTTTCGCACACCTTTGCGAAAACTTTGTCGGAGTCCACCCAAATGTGGCACTCTTCCGCCATTTCTTCGTGCCCCGCGTCGAGAGAGGAGAGCCGCTTGCCGGAGGAATAGCTTGGGTCTCCAGGATTGGCAAGAAAGAAGCCTATCTGGAGGGAGTGTTTCGTAACAAGTGGGAGGAGTGGAGAGCCAACTGGTGTTGGCTCGGAGAGGAGAACCCGCAGCCCTTCACTGCCGTGTGCCGAACCCCAATAGTGCGCGGCAACGATTGGAGCAACTTGGCGCCGGAGGATGCTAGGTTGAAGATAGCTGTGGCCCGGATTTTGCGCCTCAGGCTTGCCGGACTAACAGTAGGAGCAGTTGGTGCAGACTTCCTTCGCCGCCGCATCGCTCCCTTGCAGGAAAGGAGGAGGCCTACTTGGGAGTTCCAAAATGCGGCAGACATCATGAGGCTGCGCCCGGGTCTCAATTGGAATTTCACCGTCTTGGAGCTGGATGCGATGCTGCTAGAGCTGTTCAAGAACGACCCCAATCACCCCGAGTGGTTTAGGTTGCCGAGGGGGGTCGTCCCATTGTGCAACAACTCAGCGCTCGACCGCATCCACGCTATGATGCCGTTGTGCGATTCCCATGGGATCGTTCCAACCTGGCAAGAGCCTTCCGACGAGATCGTGCAGCAGTTCTTCAACACCTTGGAAGAAGTGCAGATCGGCTCCGACGAGCAGAAGAGGCTCACCCGCGACACCACCGACGAGGAGATGGTGTGCATTGCCACCAGGCTGGAGGAGGCGGCAGCAGCTGCGTCTTCGGGTACACCGTGGAGGAGGCGGACGCAGTCGAGGCGGCAAGCCTTGCCGAGCGAAGGGAGTTCGCCGGCGAGGAAGAGCTTGTCGCACCCGAGGCTGAGTCGAGCGGACCAGCCGAGGGCGCTTCTTCTCCACCTCCCAGCGACTTGCCGCCAACGGAGCCCCCGGCTCCGCCGAAGAGGCGTCTCCGCAAGGCCGGAGACGAGACGGGGCGGCAGACGGGCCCACAGCCGCAGCGCCGCGTGACGCGCTCTACCGCGGCAAGCGATGTTGCCGCGGGAGCGCCCCACACTGCTGCGACAACTGGGGCGGGATCCTCCCAGGCCACCGCCGACGCCTCCGCCAAGCGGCGAAGAGAGCCCACTCCTCCGCCTCGTCGCACCGGAGGCGAGCCGGAGTTTGACTTCCCTGCGCTTAGCTCCGAGGAGGAAGAAGAAGAGTAAGCTTTAATATTGTGCTTGTATTTCTTCAATTTTGTTGCTTCATCTTGAATCTGACTTGCTTCGTTCTGAACTTTTTCCTTTTCAGGACGCTAGCCCAGAGAGCGTTGAAGAGGGCCAAGACCCCGGTGGTTGTCGTTGAGGACGATTCACCTGTGGCAACAGGAGGCGCATCTGAGACCCCTTGCGGACCGGCAACCCTTCCTCAGAAGCCCCTCAAAGACAGCCCCTGTGGTAAGTATGCGGTTTTCTCCTTACTGTTGGGTGTGCATGGGTGATTCTTCTTCATTGGTATCTGACTGCTTGTTTGTGTAGAAGCAGAGCAGCCTCATCAGGAGGGCTCGGAAGCCGCCCCAAAAATCATGTCTGCTGCGGCTACGCCGCCAAGGGAGGATTTTCCGACAAGGGAGCGTCCTCCGACAAGAGAGACTACTCCGGCAAGGGAGGCTACCCCGGCAAGGGACAGCGCCAGCGATCCTCCAGTGGTCGAGACCATGGCTGCAGATCCCATTGCAGGTAATCCCTTTACGCGAAAATTTCCCTTGGGTTTGTTTTCTTCTGTCTTTATTTGAATATTTGCTTGACTGTCCTTTCTTCGTCTGACGCAGAGCCGATGGAGGTCGAGGTCACCGCGAGGAGGAAGCGCGCGGCAACACCGACGAGGCCGCCGTCGTGGAAGAAGAGGTCGTCGTCGTGGAAGAAGTGGTCGTCGCCGACGAGCCTGTCGGCGAGGAGGCCGCCGAGGCTGCCGCCGCAGGAGCTGGCGAGGGGTCTGGCGATCGTGACCGACGCCCCGAGGCCGCAGGAGGCGCCAGCGCTACACCAACCGCCGACTCCCCCGCCGCTGCTGCAGCGTCAGGCTCCGAGGAGCCCCAGCCCGGCGCCTACTTGAAGGCCGGCGACGGTGTCTTCATCAAACTTCCCTGGGAGTTGAGCTCCAGGGCGCCGGTCGAAGGAGAGACCTTCGATGGCGAGCTACTTGCCTCCGCTGGGCTGACGCTGGTGGACGCGCCAAGAAGCAGCAGCGGCGAGTCCGAGGAGGAGCAGCTGTTGAAGAAGCTGATGTCGCTCTATCGCGCCCGGCAAGCCAAGTTGGAGTCCTGGGAAGCACTTGTCGCGAGGGTGGGAGCGGACATGGAGAAGCGCGCAGAAGAGCTTCGGAGCGCAAACCAAGAAACTCCCCGGAACGTAGCAGAAGTGCGGGAGCAACTTGCAGAAGAGCGCACGACCTTCATCCTTGAGAAGGCCGCAACTGAGGAGGAGGAGCGGCGGGCCGCCGAGAAGCTCTCCGCGCTGGAAAGTGAGCTGGCACAGCGAAAGGTCAACCTGGACAGCCATGAGGAAGACCTTGTCGTGCGCGAGTAGTCACTTGGCGGGGCGCTTAAGGAAGCGAAGGATGCTGCCGCAGCCGCCGAGGCCGCCAAGGAAGAATTGAAGGCGAAGGTGGCACAGCTGGAGGCCAGCCTCAAGAAGAGCGGCGAGGAGCTTGCCGCGCTCAAGCACGAGCGCGAGAAGGACGCCTACACTCTCGGCGAGCTGTAGGGCCGTCTCGCTGATAGGGGCAAGGAGCTCGACACCGCCAAGGATTCCAAGGCAGATCTTGAGCTGAAGCTGACCACTCTGACGCAGACTCTGGACGGCGCCAGAGAGCGGGAGGTGGGCCTGTTGGAGACGATCAAGGCCAAGGAGGAGCTGCTGGCGAATGCTGTTGACACCCAGAGCGCTTTGAGGGAGAGTGTGGAGCATTGGACCGAAGGTCTTGTGGATACTGCTGCCGACATCCACAACGAGCCGATGGACACGGGATGGCGGACCTTGCATACTCCTCCGATGAGCATCTCCAACCCAGCGCCAAGCTTAGCATATTCTTCAAGGCGTGGTGGCGGGCCTCCGTGACTCCGGAAGAGGTCCCAAAGCAGCTGGCCGAGGAGTCGCGCCAGATCTGTGTCGGCGCTCTCGAGAAGGTGTTGATGAAGGTGGCCTTCCGCAATCCATGCCTCAACCTCAACGGCGTCCTCAGATCCTTGCCTGCAGATGCTGATGTGGAGGCGCTCAATGCCCTTGTCGCACCCATTGTGGACAAGGTGAACAAGATCAAGCGGATTGACGGCGACCGCGTAGACTAGGCCGCCAATTTTACCTTTCCCTTGTCGCTGCTGATCATGTTTAGAACACTTTGTTAGATCAGTGACAAGTTATTTTGTAACATACTCTATCTTAGGCGATCATTGTAATGTTATTTCCTTTACTAGACTCCTTCCTTTATGCGTTTACGCCCTCGCATTTAGGGAACTTGTCGGTGCAGGGCACCTTTGTCATGGCGCTGAGTGCGGACATCAATGACTTCTGGCGATGCCGCCTCCGACAAACAACCTTGTCGCGACTAGCTGCAGCTCACTTAAGTTGTTGAGCGGACTCGAAACAAAGTAAGGGCGCGGCTAGCCTCATGAGTTGGTTCCTCTGCGCACATGTGTTTTCCATACAAAGTACTATCGTTCGAGGAAGATAACTTAAAAATTTAAGAACTGATTGCTTAAACTTTGGCAACTTAGCTTTTCTGTCGTTTGCTCCCCGATAAGGCGAAACTTCCTCGAGCAACGCTGGGTCCATAGTATTATCTTCTCCTTCCCCCCTGGTTAACTTGTGTGCGAGGGAACCTTTTCTTTCTTGAGAAAGAGAAAGAAGAGAAAATAAAGTCATGGAGCCTAGTGGCTCGATGTTGCTTACCGAGTGTGGGTGCTGCACAAAGTGTTAGTCAAAACATGCAATAAAATGATGAAAGCATGAATTTGACAAATTGTGCGCACCACATGAGCTTTATCGATGCACGGGTCTGCGCCCGCTTTGTACAAAGGATTACATGCAACAGCGGCAAGACTTGTACAAAAGGTGGTTTGAACAGGTTCCGGCAACTGCCGCTTCTCTGAGTAAAACTTACGAAGATGCTCAATGTTCGGGGAGTTGCTCACCGAACGCCATCTTGATCTCAAAGCGGACAGCGCCAGAGCCTAGTGACTCGTTTCACCCGATAAGGGCCTTCCCACTTTGGCGTCAACTTGTTTGAATTCTTGGCGGACTGAACGCGCCGAAGAACAAGGTCGCCTTCCTCGAGGCTTCGGCACTAACTTTATGCGTTATGGTAGCGACGCAAAGCTTGCTGGTAACGAGCAGCTCGTCTGATGGCACGAAGACGATCTTCCTCAAGGAGCAGCGCGTCATCTTGTCGCAGCTGCTCTTGCTCAAGCTCATGATAAGCGAGCACTCGAGGCGATCCGTATACGAGTTCCGTGGGGAGAACTGATCTGCTCCATAGACTAGAGAAAAGGGTGTCTGGCCAGTGGCTCGATTTGGCGTCGTCTTGATCGACCAAAGAACCACCGGCAGCTCCTCAATCCAGTTTCTTCCGCACTTGCGCAGCCTGTCGAAAGTTCTGGTCTTGAGTCCGCGCAGCACTTCAGCATTTGCCCTCTCTGCTTGACCGTTGCTTCTCGGATGAGCAACAGAAGCAAAGCAGACCTTGGCGCCAAGATCTTGGACGTACTGCATGAAGGTGCGACTCGTAAATTGGGTGCCGTTGTCGGTGATGATCCTGTTAGGGATTCCGAAACGGCAAACAATCGACCTGAAGAACTTGACTGCTGACTGTGCTGTCACCTTCCTCACTGCTTCCACTTCCGCCATTTTGTGAACTTGTCGATTGCGACGTACAAGTACTCAAAGCCCCGACAGCTCGGGGAAAGGGCCGAGGATGTCGAGCCCCGGACCGAAAATGGCGGGATAAAGGGATCGCCCGGAGAGCTTGAGCTGGCTGGTGTATCTGTTTGGAATGGAACTGCACGCTTCAAACTTGGTTACTTGTGCGATTGCATCACGGAGGGCTGTTGGCCAGAAGAAACCTTGCCGGAAAGCTTTGCCGGCAAGTGCTCTTGCGCCAATGTGGTGACCACATATGCCTCCATGTATCTCTGCCAACAGCTTTTGTCCATCTTCCCGGGGAATACACTTCAATTTCACACCGTTGAGCCTTCTTCTATACAGTATGCTGTCAACAAACTGGTACGTACTTGACTGCTGGGCTACTCCTTCTGCTTCTTCTTGCTCTTCGGGAAGTTCTCTTGTCTGAAGGAAACGGACAATCTGTTGCGCCCATGCTGGAGCTTGCGGCTCGACAACAAAGACTAAAGGCACATCTGTTGCTGCGGGAACATCAGCTTCCACGGCAAGAACCTGCGGCTCAGCCGGAGCTTGATGCTCCCCGGCAAGCTTGCCGGGGCAAAACTTGTCGGGAGCGTCTGCTTCAACGAAACAAACCCTGGGGCTTGTCGGAGCAGACTGCCCCTCAGCTCTGTTGGTGTCGATCTTGGGGACCTTCTTGGCGGCGGCTTCAGGAAGCTCTACCGGAAAGTAGTCACCAGAGATCAACTTCCTCTTCTTGTCTTGTCCAGTTGATGGTGTTACGGTCGGTTGGGTTAGCTTGAGCACAAAAATCCCTGGTTCCACAGGCAACTTAAGTGCAGCGCACTTCCACAGGCCATCGGCAATATCATTCTGAGCTCTCGGAACATGTTCCATTTGCAGGCCGTCAAAGTGCTCTTCTAGCTTCCTCACTTCGTCAACATAAGCTTCCATCAATGGACTCTGATAATCTTTGTTCACTTGACGGACGACAAGCTGCGAGTCACCCCTGACAATGAGCTTCTTGATCCCAAGGTCCACTGCGATCCTAAGACCGGCAAGCAAACCTTCTTACTCTGCAGTATTGTTTGTTGCTTGCTCCTTGGGAAAGTGCATCACGGACTACGTACTTGAGGTGCTCTCCGGTGGGTGCGATAAGCAAGACGCCAAAGACCGGGCGCCTTTGCGGCAGAAGGCACCATCAAAGTACATCAGCCACTCTTTGCTTGCCTCCTTGACGGGGATGCTCGTTTCTGGAATTTCTTCATCTGGTGTTGGCGTCCATTCTGCTATGAACTCCGCCAACGCTCTGCTTTGGATAGTTGAAGTGCTTTCAAACTTGAGGCCAAAGCTTGACTGTTCCAGTGCCCACTCGACAATCCTGCCTGTCGCTTCTGGATTCTGCAGTATCCTTTTCAGCAGAAAGCGAGTGACGACTGTTATCTCATGTGCTTGGAAGTAATGGCGCAGCTTTCTCGAGGCCATGAGAAGGCCGAAAAGCAATTTATACACACTAGAGTACCTTGACCTAGCCCCCTGCAAGAGGGAACTGACAAAGTAAACTGGGCGTTGCACCATCCTTTTCTGTATCTGCCCTTGCGTCTGCGCAGATCCGTCCTTGTCGGGACCAGAGCTTGTCGGTGAAGCCCCACGCTTGTCATTTGGATGTGTCTGCCGTGGTTGCTAGTTTCGTCATCCGCCTCCCTCTCCGCCACTAACGCAGCACTAACCACTTGATTGGTTGCCGCTATATATAGCAGCAACTTCTCTTGTGGCTTAGGTGCGACAAGTGTCGGAGTGGAGGACAGTACCTCTTTAAGTCTGCGGCAGCAGCCTCCGACTCGGGAGTCCATTTCATTGGACCTGCCTTTTTCAAAATCTTGAAAAATGGCGGGCGCTCAACAAATCTAGAGATAAACCTCTTTGAGAGCAGCTACGCAACGGCAAGCCTTCGTACATCCTTGATGCGCTTGGGTGCTTCAATCTGCTCAATGGCCTTGATCTTGTCGGGATTGGCTTCAATCCCCGGCCGAGACCACGAAGAACCGAGAAGCTTGCGGAAGGGACTCCAAACACGCACTTCTCGGGGTTGAGCTTGAGGTTGATCTTGCGCAGATTTGCAAAGGTCTCGTCCAAATCTTGAACGAGTTGCTTTGTCCTCGCTCTTGACCACTATGTCATCCATGTAGGCTTCTACATTTACGTGCATTTGCGGCTCAAAAGCGTCATGGACTACTCTTGCAAGCGTTGAACCAGCATTCTTCAAACCGAAAGGCATCCGTATGAAAGCGATCGTGCCACATGGAGTGATGAATGCGGTCTTCTCCTCATCTTCTTCTGCCATGAAGATCTGATGATATCCTGAATATGCATCAAGAAACGAAAGCAAATCACATCCAGCCGTGGAGTCAACAATCTGATCGATGCGCGGCAAGGGAAATGGGTCTTTGGGACAAGCTTTATTAACATCCGTGAAGTCAATACAAAGTCTCCATTTTCCATTTGCCTTGCGCATACGACTACGAGATTGGCCAACCACGTGGGATGGAGCACTCCTCGACAAGGCCTGCTGCTTCCGGTTTCTTGATCTCTTCTGCGATGAACTCTTGGCGCCCAACGCATGTTTCCTTACTTTACGCTGACGGCCGCGCATGAGGACAAACGGCAGGACGTGCTCAATCACTTTCACAGGAACACCGGGATGTCGACGGTTGCCATGCAAACACGCCGACATTCGCCCGCAGGAAAGCAACGAGCGCGCCTTCCTATTTAGGGTCGAGAGAGGCACTGATGGTGAAGGTACCACCAGTGCCGTCCTCCTTGGCGGACACCCTCTTGGTCTTTGGCGGAGCTGCCATCTTCTTCTTGCACTTGCCGGTGGATCTTGATGGTGCGTCCTCGACGGTAGCGCAGCACTCCGAAGAGGTGCGCTTGCCGGAGTGGGCATCAGAGATCTTGCGGGACTTGGACTTGGTCTTCTTCCCCCCGGGAGCTTCAGCGGCAAGTGTTTGGCAATCTGTCGCGGCTGCTGCATCCCGAGATCTTGTCGGCACAGATAAGAGCATCCTTCTTGTCGCCATGGACAGAGATGACGCTTATCGGGCCTGGCATCTTGAGTAAGTTGTAGGCATAGTGAGAGGCTGCCATGAATTTGACGAGTGCTGGACGGCCTAGTATCCCATTGTAAGGCAATGAGAAATCAGCGACGTCGAATGTAACCCTCTCAGTCCTAAAGTTCAGCTCGCTGCCAAATGTTACCGGCAACGTAACCTTCCCCTTCGGCTTGCTCCTTCCCGGATTGATTCCTTGGAAAGTACCAGTCTCTTCGAGCTCGCTGTCAGGGATTTGAAGCTTCTGGAGCACCGCGGAGGAGATCAGATTCAAGCCGGCCCCTCCGTCAACTAGCATCTTGGTGACCTTGAGGTTGCGGATAGTTGGTGAGACCAACATCGGCAAGCACCCGACCGCATGATTATGCGATCGGGTGATCCTCAATATCAAAGATGATAGGCGTCTTGGACCACTAGAGGCTTGCATGACTCTCTGAACGGTTCCACTGCATTGACCTCCGCATCCAATCGCTTTGAGTTGGCGGTGGAAGTGTGCGAGGAAGCACCTCCGTCAATGCAGAGGACCTGCAGTAGCATTCTGAAACTCCCGCTCGTCGGTAAATGCGTCTTCCATGTCTTCATCGTCGTCGTCAGCTTCATCATTGTCGCGGCCGCGGGGAGGCCTGTCTCCTTGCCGCTGCTTGGCCTTGCCGCGGCGCCCTCCCCGGCCGGGACGCTTCTTGCTTGCTCCCCACGCACCTTCCTGGGCCTTCTCCTTGTCGCGCCGCTCGTACTCAGCCTTCTGCTGTTCAACAAGCTGCTCGACCTTCTTGCAGCTCTGGAGGTCGTGGCCCTTGGTGCGGTGGATCTTGCAGTATTGGTTGCCGGAGGCGTCCTGCTTGTCGGCGGCCGTCACAGGCTGGTGGTTGGCGTCAGCGGCAACCTCCTTGCCGGAGCCACCAGCATTGGCGTTCTTGGCGTTCTTGAGCCCCATCCCGGCGCCTACTTGAAGGCCGGCGACGGTGTCTTCATCAAACTTCCCTGGGAGTCGAGCTCCAGGGCGCCGGTCGAAGGAGAGACCTTCGATGGCGAGCTACTTGCCTCCGCTGGGCTGACTCTGGTGGACGAGCCTAACGCTGCAGCAGCGGCGGGGGAGTCGGCGGTCGGTGTAGCGCCCGGCGCTCCTGCGGCCTCAGGGCCGTCAGTGCGATCGCCAGACCCCTCGCCAGCTCCTGCGGCGGCAGCCTCGGCGGCCTCCTCGCCGACAGGCTCGTCGGTGACGACCTCTTCTTCCACGACGACGGCCTCTTCTTCCACGACGGCGGCCTCGTCGGTGTTGCCGCGCGCTTCCTCCTCGCCGGCGACCTCGACCTCCATCGGCTCTGCGTCAGACGAAGAAAGGACAGTCAAGCAAATATTCAAATAAAGACAGAAGAAAACAAACCCAAGGGAAAATTTCGCGTAAAGGGATTACCTGCAATGGGAACTACAGCCATGGTCTCGACCACTGGAGGATTGCTGGCGCTGTCCCTTGCCGGGGTATCCTCCCTTGCCGGAGTAGTCTCCCTTGTCGGAGGACGCTCCCTTGCCGGAAAATCCTCCCTTGGCAGCGTAGCCACAGCAGACAGGATTTCGGGGGCGGCTTCCGAGCCCTCCTGATGAGGCTGCTCTGCTTCTACACAAACAAGCAGTCAGATACCAATGAAGGAGAAGCACCCATGCACACCCAACAGTAAGGAGAAAACCGCTCGTGTGCCTCGCCTCGATCCGCTCTCCGTGCGATCTCCGTCCCCCTCCGAACCACAAGGGTCCTGGTCATAGGTGTAGGGTCGATCAGCCTCCCGACATCTTTGGCGCGCCAAAGATGTCGGGAGGCTGATCGACCCACGAACACCTATGGGGCTGACCAGGCCCCTTGTGGTTCGGAGGGGACGGAGATCGCATGAAAAGCGGATCGAGGCGAGGCACACGAGCGGTTTACCCAGCTTCGGAGCTCTCCGGAGAGATAAAACTCCTACTGCTGCTTGTCTGATTGTATTGTGTTCTTGCTAGGGAGCGATGAGAGCTACCAAACCTAGCGTGAGACAATGTTCGAACCCCCCTCCACGTTGCGCACGGGCCTCCTTTTATATGCTCAAGGGGTCTCCGACAAGTGGCAACATGGGTGAGGGTACAAATGTAAAAACAGCAGTTGGTACACCTACTTGTACAGTGTACAGTGCAAAATACCTATCTCTGACGGCAAGGGACAAAAGCATTAAATGCATGTCCTTGTCGTCCAAATAGTGCAACAGAGCGCCACCGTTTGCCACGATGACGGGCTTGTCAGCGCCGCTTATCGCTGCTCTCCGCTGGCTGCACAGCCTCTTGACACGCGCGCATGGAATGGTCCCATGGCGACACGTTGATGTATGAGATGGAGCGGAGATGAAGAGAGGTTGCCTTCCGCGGCAAGTGCCTTGCCGCGGCTGAATCCTTGTCGCGTCGGAGGCTTGTCGCGTTCCGAGCCTTCCCGACAAGCTCCTCTTGCCGGGATCTTGTCTCCTCCGTGCCTTGAGTGGCCTTCCCGGCAAGCTCCTCTTGCCGGGGCTTTGTCTTGTTGGCTAAATACTTTGTTCTTGAATGGCTCTAAAGGAGCCACGGAGGATCTTGGCGGTGACCAGCAAGCCTTGCAGCGAGTCTTGCTTGTCCGTCTGCACGAGTTCGGGATACTAGGGTACCCCTACTCTAGTACACCGACACAATCATACCAACAGAGATTGTTGGGTTTTTAAACAGGCCGGCAAGTTAAACACCGAGAACAAGGAGAAGGGATCGCAAAGCAAGGACAATGACGAGGAGCCCCGGCAGCCGAACACTGGGGGACAGAAGAAGTTTCCCCCTCAGGTCAAAACGGTGAACATGATATATGCTATACACATCCCCAAGAGGGAGCGCAAGCGCGCGCTCAGGGACGTCTATGCGATAGAGCCAGTCACCCCAAAATTCAATCCATGGTCGTCATGCCCGATCACTTTTGATCGACGGGATCATTCAACCAGTATCCGCCATGGCGGCTCAGCCACATTGGTCCTTGACCCAATCATTGATGGATTCCACCTGACGCGAATCCTCATGGACGGTGGCAGTAGCGTCAATCTGCTCTATCAGGATACAGTGCGCAAAATGGGCATTAATCCATCACGGATCAAGCCCACGACGACTACCTTTAAAGGGGTCAAACCAAGTGTAGAGGCCCGCTGTACGGGCTCAATCACACTCGAGGTGGTCTTCGGATCTCCGGATAACTTCTGAAGTGAAGATTTAATCTTTGATATCGTCCCCTTTCGCAGCGGCTATCACGCACTACTGGGACGAACGGCATTTGCTTGATTTAACCGGTGCCACATTATGCTTATCTCAAGCTCAAGATGCCCGGACCACGCGGCGTCATAACAGTTAATGGAAACACGGAACGCTCCCTCCGTACCGAGGAGCACACCGCTGCCTTAGCAGCAGAAGTACAGAGCGGCCTTCTCAAGCAGAACCTCAATTCAGCGGCCGAACTCCCGGACACTATCAAGAGAGTCCGGAATATTCTGCAACAGGATAGCTCGGCTCATCGAGAGCTCGATTAGCAATTTGGCCTCCGTCCCAGTTCTGATCAAGTGGCGGCATTTGTACCATGCGTACATAACTACGCACTCAAAATACCATGGGCATAGAAGAAGGCATGCCTACCCTGTGATCCACAATACGGCTCGACCGCTCCCGGACACATATACTCAACACTGTTTCCTTTTTATTTTCAGGTTTCTTTTCCCAGGCCTCCAGAGGAGGCCTGACCCGCAGTCCTTTCGAAGGATAAATACACCAAGATGGCAAGAAGCACAGACGTACAGGGGAATATCTAGGTGGTTTCTTTAATGATCACTCTACCTGTTTTCAGGACCCACACGCAGCTCTCCCTTGGTTGTGGCATGTCAAACAGCCTGCTGCTTATCGCACTACTTGTATCAATGCACTTTGACGTATTAATCAAATTATAATGGAAAAAGTGTGCGGCCCAAATTTTAGGGCCCCAGCTCATTACTTTTGCTCCATTTCTTTTTTCCTTTTTCTGTTGATAACCATATCAGATAGCACCCGTACACTTTGGTACGTTTCACATTTACCAGGGGCTTCATCGCGCCCCACACCACGACAACAAAGTCCGAACACTTTTTACAGTATAGTTCGGCACCCCGAATTTAGCAGTATATGCATTGGCTCCGAATCATGTCTTTGGTCAATAGTTGGGTTGCCCGGATCCTGTGCTTGCTACCTTACATTCCGCTACATCGGCTAAGGTAGTAAAGGGAGAACTACTGCAATTGTGCCCTGGTTTACCCGAAGGAGCACCTCAGTAGAGAAAGCCGAAAACTGACTGTCATGATACAGCGAGAGTCGGTCAGCTCTTCGGAGGTTTCAAATCGTTAGAGATTTTTTCCGCATTACGCGAGAGATCGGTACTTACCCAATCAGGTGTTTACAGCTTCCTAGTTCGGATACCAGGGGCTGCACCTAAATTTTTATTGTCAAACTCCTATGGCTAAGTGAGGGTGTTCAAGCCGAATAGTCTGATTGCCTGGTTCATTGCGCTAAACACCTCCTTCAAGGACCAAACAATTGGATCAAGAGTGTTTAGATTACATCCCGAACACCCCCGTACTACCTACGTGGGAGCAGAAGCCGATGACCGGCCAACTCTCAGATTTCATACAACACGGCCGCACAGGAGGTAATTTTTTTAAAACAAACATCATATTACATAACAATTTTGTTTCATCATATATGGCAGAGACAACATGAATATATTCATTCAAAGATAATGTCTTGCGCACATTGCATCGCCACAATGCGAGACCCCTCCAGGACATCTTCAAAATACTGCTCGGGCATCCGGTGCTCCTTGCCTTCGGGCGGACCCTCGGTCACAAGATTGACGGCATCCATCTTCTCCCACCATACCTTGACGCGGGCGAACACTACAAAAAAATACATTTCCGTGATGATACGTATTTATCACAGTAGGTCATGTTTTCTGTCATGCATGTACATCCATGACAAATTTATGACAGAATCAAGATAGTCATACCTGTGCTGTCATAGAAGTGTTCCATGACATTACCAAAATTATCATCATGGAAGTGTCCACTTCCATGACGATGAATTGCGCGTCACAGAAGTGCTTTCGTTAAGGGTGACCGACACGTGGCATCCACCGTAACGGAACGCTGTTAAGCTATCCGGTCCGATTTTGGATCCGATAACCCGTTAACAGCCCCAACCAATGGGGATTTTCCACGTGTAAAATCATCATTGGCTGGAGGAAACACGTGTCGGCTCACCGTTGGGACAGATGTCATCCACTCATTGGACACAAAGCGCCTATGATACGTCGACACATGGCACGGCCCAACAGAGGCCCATTCCATTGAAAAGGCCGGCCCATTTGACTTGGTCAAAAGGTGGCGGGCCGGCCCACGGCAAGCCTGTAAACGGCATGTTCGCATATAGCCCATTTACAGCCCGCTAACCCAGGGCCCGTTTACGGCCTATCCGAATTAGGCCCAGTAGCATCATCTGGGCCGTCCAATATAATTCCAGCCCATTTTAACTTCCGGCCCATGTATGGCCCATGACGTCTTTCGGCCCATATGAGGCCCTTATTACTCTCAGCCCATTAATGGCCCGTGGTAAATCTGGCCCGTAATGAACAGTGTATCACTTTATACCCATTAACGGCACGTGGTGAAACTGGCCCATAATGAACAGTGTATCACTTTATACCCATTAACAGCCCATTATTCCGTTGGGCCGTTTCCAGCCCATGTTATCTTTCAGCCTTCTCGGGGCCCATTTATTCTTGGGCTCATTTCCACATTCGTTTACTTACGGCCCGTTACTGTCATTTTCTGCTTGTGGGCCAAATTCAGCCCGTGGTTACTGTCGGCCCATTTGTGGCCCGTTAATACGTTGGGCTGTATAAAATACGGCCGATTAACGACGGCCCGTTATGGTCGGCCCATGAACGGACGATTTCAACTCTAGCCCATTTACGGCCATAATGTGGTCTGTTATTGGCCCATGTTTGGCCAACCGATCATACGGCCCGTAGAAGGTCCATTGATGATACGGCCCATAGAAGGCCCATCGTGTCTACGGCCCGTATAAGGCCCATTATTTCTACGCTACATAGAAGGCTCATTGTTTCTACGGCCCTTAGAAGGCCCATTGTTTCTACGGCCCGTAGGAGGCCCATGTTAACTACAACCGGTGGGCATCAAAGTTCGCCACCAGTGCAAATATAGGGAACACCCTACACTATACAAAAATGGCTTGCTGTTTTCTTCAACCGGTGGCTGCATGTTAAGGACAAATTTTGTATCGCACCAAAACAAATTACAACTATACAACAAAAGGAAGGTTGGCATAAAAGTTAACAGTCTAGCAGATAAATGCACCACCAGAAGTTCAAAAGCTCAGTTCATTTGACCTGACTGTTATGTTTTCATGATGTATTGTCCGATGGAGCACCATAACCTTCGCCTCCAGTTCTCCTAGGCTCATGAACAACATAGAAAATGTCTGATAGTCTGGTTTCAAAACCATGCATATCTTGAAAACATCAAACAATGTCTCTCCTTGTTTCACAAAGGGTCTCTGTTAGGGAATGGACTTGTGTCTGGAGCGCAGATACAACATTGTTTTGAGCTTGCATATCTTGATCATGAGGTAGTTTGGACGAGATTGCCTTAACAACCAAGCCGATATGCAGCGAGGAACATGCTTTTGGCAATCGTTAGTGGACAGTCTTGACCCACCGCAAAGAAGAGCTGACATTGCGGTTATAGTTGCCTCGCCACGTTCAGAAGGTGGCGGTTCCACCATTTTTTCCATAGCTCGCTGAAAAGTTGTGTTTTACATTAGTAGTACCAGAACAGAAGATATTAAGGAGGCAGTAAAAACAAACAAAATAGCTTTGGTTTATATACATAACTTATTCTGGTGAACCCATGTAAAATAATAGTTGTATTATATTGCAAAGTACATAATAAAACCAGGTTCCAAACATATTACCATGTACCATCGCTAATGTACTGTCTATTTCTTCACATTGTATTGAGGGCTAAGGATAAAGAGACGAAGTTTATAATACGGTAAGCATAGTATGACATCATTCATATCACAAAATAACTGAGAACAGACAAACAGGAAATCGTAACATTGTGTGGGCAAGTCCAACATGGAACTAGATTACAGGTCAAGATCAAAGGAACATCACTCCTCTCTTTTAAATGATGTAAGGTGCAATGATACGCTAAGACAATTGTTTATAAAATTGAAAAGGGTAATAGAGATTGGCTGCAAACCATGCAGTTCAGGGCACAAGCTAGAGTAAGTAGTAGTTAAAAGGCATGAGGATTAAGGACTTACAACAGCGGCTTTGACTGGTGTAGTCATGCCCTTCTTCTTGCTGGTGTTACAGTCCTTGAAGATTTCCACAGCATTTGGTTCAGGTATTTTTTGGTCCTTGCGGGCTTTCCTCTTCATTTGGAACAAGTTGAGGGAGTCCTGGATCAGGGGGTATCCAGACAACCGGACTATATACAACATCCGGACAATTGAAGCGTGAAGATGCAAGACTCAAGACTTCGTCCCGTGTCCGGATGGAACTCTTCTTGGCGTGGAAGGCAAGCTTGGCGAACCGGATATTATATTTCCTTCCTTGTAACCGACTCCGTGTAAACCCTAGCCCTCTCCGGTGTCTATATAAACTGGAGAGGTTGGTCCTTAGAAGGCCGATCACAATTACAGTCATACCATCATAGGCTAGCTTCTAGGGTTTAGCCTCTCCGATCTCGTGGTAGATCTACTCTTGTACTACTCATATCTTCAATATTAATCAAACAGGAAGTAGGGTTTTACCTCCATCGAGAGGGCCCGAACACAGGTAAACATTGTGTCCCTTGCTTCCTGTTACCATCAGCCTAAGACGCATGATCGGGACCCCCTACCCGAGATCCGCGGTTTTGACACGACATTGGTGCTTTCATTGAGAGTTCCTACGTCGTCGCTACAGGGCTCGATGGCTCCTTCAACCATCGTCAACAACACGGTCCCGGGTGAGACCTTTCTCCCCGGACAGATCTTCGTGTTCGGCGGCTCCGCCCTGCGGGCCAATTCGCTTGGCCATCTGGAGCAGATCGATAGCTACGCCCCCGGCCACCAGATCAGGATCGGGAACCTGAACTACACGGCGGACATCCGCGGAGACTGGATCTTCGACGGATTTAGGCCTATGCCCGGAGCACCGGACAGTCACGCGAGCACAGCTTAGACCTACAGTCGGACGAAGCTCGGGGTATCACCCCCGCAGTAGCCTCGGACCTAAATCCGGAGCAGGCTGTTTTGCCTAAGGACGGAGGGTGGACTCCGCCCTGCAGGTCGCACACTCATCGGCGGTGGAGCCGAACACGGGCCTTACCTCTGTGGTGGCCTGTGACTCCGGACCCCCGGATTTGTATCCGGATGTTGGTTCCTGTCCGCGCACTCCCGAGCCAGTCGAGCCAGGTTGGGCTCCAGTAATGGAGTTCACCGCTGCGGATATCTTCCAGCACTCGCCCTTTGGCGACATGCTGAACTCGTTAAAAACTCTCTCTTTGACAGAAAATTCCGGGCCGAACTATGTCCGGCTCGAGTGGGAAGCAGACGACGAAGAAATTCGTTACCCACCCACCACCCACTTCATAGCCACAGTCGATGATCTAACCGACGTGCTTGACTTCGACTCCGAAGGCATCGACGGTATGGACGACGGTGCAGGAGAAGATTCAGAATCTATAAGGCGCTGGACTTCTGCCTCGTCACACGACATATACATGGTGGATACGCCCAAAGAGGACAAAGGCGACAATCCAGAAGATTAAGCCCCCGGGAAAAAGCCAAAGCGACGGCGCAGACGCCGTTCTAGGTCCAGAAACAGTAAAAATAGTGAGAAGAGCGCCAGAAGGATCGATACTACAGTCAACTCCGAAGGCAACATCGACCATACGGACCCAGCGATGGAGCAGGACGAACCAGGCCACCCCGAACATAGTTCGGAGCAGACGCCCGAGGACAATGATCCCGACGGATGAGGTCATCAAACAGAACCAGCACAAGAAAACAGTCCGGATGACGATGCATTCATCATCCCGGAAAAACGCGTGGAATGAGATAACCTCCACAGAAAGTTTATGGCCACCGCAAGAAGTCTAAAGAAGCAGAAGCAACGGCTCGAAGCCGCATAGGAAACACTCAATCGTAGATGGAATAAAGTGCTAGACACTGAAGAAAGATACGGCAATGATCGCCATACAAAGACCTATCCAAAACGCAAGCTGATGCCAGAATTCGACGACGAAGCCGTGCCACATCATAACCGCAACAAAGCGGCTGGCGACACCGCGCACGATCTACGTGAGCACCTGGATAAGAAAGCTGGCGCGGCCAGGTCCATTTATGGATCTAAAGGATACACCCCGGTGAGGGACTATGGTCACCCAAACGATTATGCCAATCGAATACCAGTTCGGAATAAACACCGGACACAACAACAGCCGACGGCATGCCACAACACGTCCAGATACAGAGGGCTGCTCACCCCCTGTGCTTTACCGAAGAAGTACTGGACCACGAATTTCCACAGGGCTTTAAACCTGTGAATATAGAGGCATACGATGGAATGACAGACCTAGGTGTCTGGATCGAGGATTTTATCCTGCATATACATATGACTCGTGGGGATGACCTCCACGCCATCAAATACCTTCCACTCAAGCCCGAAGGGACCAGCTCGACCTTTGGTTGAAAAGCCTCCCCGAAAATTCAATTGGGAGTTGGGAGGAACTCGAGGACGCTTTCAGGGCCAATTTTCAAGGGACCTATGTCCGGCCTCCGGATGCTGACGATTTAAGTCACATAATCCAACAACCCGGAGAGTCCGCCCGCAAGCTTTGGAACAGATTCCTCACTAAGAAGAACCATATTGTCGATTGTCCGGACGCCGAAGCTTTAGCAGCATTCAAACACAACATCCGTGACGAGTGGCTCGCCAAACACCTCGACCAAGAAAAGCCGAGGACAATGGCAGCCTTAACAAGCCTCATGACCCACTTTTGCGCGGGTGAAGACAAATGGCTGGCCCGTAAATGCACCAGCGATCCGAGCACATCCGAAATGAGGGACGGCAATTGGAAGCCACGGCGTAATAAAAACAAACGCCAAAACAAGGAAGAGAGCCTGGGCAACACAACGGTTAACGCCGGATTCAGGGGCTCTCGACCCCGTCAGCAAAATAAGCCACCTAAAGGCAGTAAAGAGGGACCGTCTGGTCTGAACAGAGTCATGGACAAACTGTGCCAAATTCATGGCACCCCCGACAAACCTGCGAACCACACGCACAGAGAGTGCTAGGTCTTCAAGCAGGTCGGCAAATTAAATGCCGAACACAAGGGAAGGGAAGCACCAAGTGAAGACGAGGATGAACCTCGTCATCCTAACACTGGAGGACAGAAAAAAATTCCCACCAGAGGTCAAAACAGTAAACATGATCCACACGACTCATATATCCACCAGAAGGCACGAACACGCGCTCGGAAACGCGTGCGCCATAGAGCCCATCGTACCCACACCTAGCTATTGGATGACTAGTCCGATCACCTTCGATCACACGGACCGCCTGACTAGTATTCGGCACGAAGGATCAAAGGCCTTGGTGCTTGACCCAATAATCGATGGATACCATCTCACCCACGTCCTCATGGACGGCGGCAGCAGTCTCAATTTAATATATGAGGAGACTGTCTGCAGGATGGGGATAGACCCAACCAGAATTAGGCAAAGAAACACCACCTTTGAAGGGGGGATACCAGGCATTGAAGCCTACAGTAGGGGCTTCGTCGTACTGGAGGTAACATTCGTCTCCCCAGGCAACTCCAGAAGCGAAGAATTACTCTTCATCATCGCACCTTTCCAAAGCGACTATCATGCATTGCTTGGAAGAACGACCTTCGCCCGCTTCAACGCATTACCGCACTACGCCTACCTTACATCAAGATGCCCGGTCCACGTGGTGTCATCACCGTTAACGGAAAGACAGAGCGCCCTTCACGCGCGGACGATTATGCAATGGCCCTAGCGGCCGAAATATAAGCGGACTCCAATATCAGGAAGCATGACTGGCCTGTGTGAGACGAGTCCGGCAGCCCGGATAAAACTAAACTAGGGCACCGTATATGTAACCCCATAGAGGACACCAGGGGCTGTAGATATTTAATATAGCCCCACACTTGGCTCAACCTTATTGGCAGGCCAGCATTTCACACTTTTTACTATTCATCGCATGCTTACGCTGTACTCCCCTACATGAGTTTTCTTCTTCACAGACAACATTCGTGCGATGCCCTTCCAGGAAACGGCACAATAGAGGCAAAGGCGCAGATGTGCAGCAGGGCCCCGCTCAACAGGTTTCTCTTTAGATTAAGCCCATGTGTAAACCTTTTCTACTGCCTCTTGTTATTAAAATCCCATGGGTTCCATACCCAAAGAGGATGCTGCCGTTTTTGGCATTTCGCCATGGCAGACTAATGCACGTACCTCGAACCAGAGGGTTTATAATGAATGGGCTTTTTGGCCCATTTTCTGTTATAAAGTCCGAACACCTTCGGGAGTGTTCGGCGTCACGAGTTTGGCCTTATATGCATCATATCTGAATCATGTCTTTGGTCAAATGTTGGGTTTGCCCGGCTCCTGGGTTTGCCGCCTTATGTTCCGTTTTTATCGGCTAAGGCGGCCAAAGGAGAACTACGCGATTGTGCCCTGGTTATTCCTGATGAGCACCTCAGTAGAGAAAGCCGAAAACTGACTGTCATGATACAACGAGAGACTATTCAACCACTCGAAGACTTATCGGAATCTTTAGGATCCCTCCGCATTAACGAAGGACCGTTTCCCGGTCATGTACACACGCGCCCGTATTCGGATGCACGCAAAGGTACCAGGGGCTACATAGTAGCCCCACTATTAGACTCCAATGGCTAAGCGAAAGTGTTACAGCTATATAATCCGGTTGCCTCGTTCGACGTGCGATCACCTCCTTAATGGACCAAGACGTTGGATCAAGTGTGATTATGCACATTTTTTGCGAAAACCCCCGCATTGTATGCATGGGGGCTGAAGCCAACGACTGCTAACTTTCGGATTACATATACATATATAAAAAACGGCCTTATAACCAAAATAATACTTTCAGGCAAAAAGTATAAATATAGCCTTATAACCAAAATAACATTGTTTTTAGAATGATCTAATTTTTCACTTGAACAAGACATTCTTCAAGCACTGCACCTCTATTAAGCGGGCACCTTCTGTTACCTACGCTACGCCAAATAGTGCTCGGCTGGATATTGGCCTCCCTCCGGATTCTGGGTCGCCACAACGGTGGCCTCCATATCTGTCCAATATGTTTTAACGCAGGCAAGGGCCATCCGTGCACCTTCTATGCACGCCGACCTTCTCATAGCATCGATCTGAGGTACGGCCCCAAGGAACTGTTGCACCAAGCCAAAGTAACTGTCCGGCTTAGGCCCCTTTGGCCAAAGATGGTCTATTACAGACCGCATTGCAAGCCCGGACAACCTGTGAAGTTCCGCCACAGCAGCCATCTTCTCACTTAACGGCGTGAGCGGCAGGAGCATTGAATTGCGACCAGAAAAGCTTCTCCACTTCTTTGTCAACTTGATCCTCGAAAAACTTGGCTGCAGTAGCCGTACTCTTCGGCAAGTCCGCATACACATCTGCAGGACTCCAGCGTCCATCCAGGGGAGCATACTATGGACCTTTAAACTTCATCCGCAGTAAGTAGGAGCCCCCAGCCGCGACTTTACCGGCCTGTTGAAGCTCCTCCCGCACACCCCTGACCTCGGTCCGCATCTCCTTGGCGGCATTAAGCGCCTTGTTCAGGTCGGCCGAACTAGCCTTATTCTCCTTTTCAAGGAGTTCGTAACGGTCGGCGGCATTCTTTAACTCCACAGCCATTTCGGCTATCCTTTCCTCGCTTCGGCGGTGAGCAGCCTGTTCGGCTCTCAACTCTTCGGCTGCCTTTAGGGCAGCCGCATTGCTAACCCGAGCTTGCTCCTTGGCCTGAGCAAGTTCCGCCCTCAGGGCCTCCACGGCGGCAGCACCATCTGCAGTCCGAACATATTACATTATGCCGCTCTCATATTTTCCTATACAACATAATAGGGAAGGCAGAGCACATACCTTGCGACTTGTCCAGCCACTCGTTCACCAGCGTGATATCGGCATCAATAGATCCGATCTGCCTCGTTAGTTCGGCAACTTCAACGGACTGGTCGGCGGCCGGACCCACTGATACCTGCGCGTTTGTACAGCGCAATCATTTATATATGATCCCCCATTTTCCGCCTACGACGGGCAACCAGAGTCTCAGGGGCTACTATCTATATGGAGCACACCTAGCGCGTGCCTCACAGCCAGAAAATAGTGTATTTTTTACTACATACCTCAAAGCCTTTGAGTAGGCTTGTAAATGCTTCATTCAAACCGCTTGTGGCGGATGAAATCTTCTTCAGCACCGTGCTCATTAATGAGCGGTGCTCCTCCGAGAGCGCAGCTCGCTCTAGTAGGCCTGTCAGTACGACCGGCCAGACATCGCACCATGCCGGACACTTCTCATTGCCCCCTGTGGGAGCCAAAGGCTCTGGGCTCAAGGCGGCCGCCATGTCGGCTTCCGGCTTCGACGGGTTCGGACTCCTCCGTGACGATACCTTGGTGTCGCCCGCTTCATGAGTCGGAGAGGTGGGTGGGGTTTCGCTCTCCATCATCTCCGGAGGAAGATCCCCCGAAGACGAACTCTGTTGAGAAGAGCTGCTAGCCGGACTGCAAAAGACGGATCCTGGTTATTGATCTAGGAGAAACGCAGCACCTTTGAGTTAACGATTGACTTACAGCTCATTGGAGGGCTGGCCCATTGGCGGGCATGACGCGGTAAGGGTGCCCGTCGGGGCAGAGCCCCCTGGTGATACCTTTCTCCCTGGTTTGGGCATCTCCGTCTCCAAGTCTACGGAGGCGGCCCTCTTCTTACCACGCGGGGATGAGGCTTTGGCCTCCCCTTCCTGACTATCCTCCTTAGGGGAGGTAACAATTCCCAGTTCAGATCGTGGCGTGTGAAGTTCTGTTTCTTCGTTCTTCTCCTTGTCTTTCCTTGAGGGCATCCTTTGAGTACCGGTCAAGCATCTTGGCCATGGTGGGGCCAGGCGAGCCTTACGGAAGTGGCGCGGACACCTGATTCTCTCCGCCTTGCTAAGCCATTCCTGGCCACGGATGAGTTTCAGAATAACAACTATGATAAATACAAAACAAGGTGTCCGGCATCAAGGTTACTTACTGGGGTATCTAGGCGATTGCAGCTTAGGCCCGCATCCTCGGCGGTGTCCGGACACTCTACTTTCGGTCCGAAGAATAATTTGCACATCCCTTCGAGCTTCAAGCGAAGAAGTGCTTAACGATCCATGGACCCTCTGGATTGAACTCCCACATCCGGAGAGGCCGGCGTTGGCACGACAACATCTGTCGGATTAACATCACTTGCATTATGTTGACAAGATTAATATCTCTCTCTAGAAGCTCCCGGATGCGGTTCTGCAGTACATGTACATCACCAGCGGGCCCCCAATTCCGTCCTACGTCGGTCCAAGACGCCAGTTGTGATGGAGGGCCCGAGCAGAACTCGGGGGCGGCCACCCACTTTGTGCCTCTGGGAGCCGTAACATAAAACCACCTCCGGTGTAGGATGACCTGCCCTGGAGCAGGAAGCCTGTGCTGGATGTAGGCTGTCAAATATCCAACCGCCCTAAGCTTCACAATGTCCTCCTCTTGAATCGAGGAGGCCACCCACCGGCCTTGAGGGTTGGATCCGGGCATATTAGAGGATCTAGGGTGTTGGAGCTTAGGCCTCGGGTGTTAGAACTCGATGTGCGAGAAGGGGCGAGGGAGGTGGAAAAGAGGCGTAGGCCTCGGCCCCTTTTATAAAGGGGGTGAATATCAAGAGTCCTTAGGGTGACCGCTTGAGGTTTACCCAACGGCACGCGGAGTCATGCCAACACTCGTCGTGGGGCTACGCGCGCGCGTTGATGGAAGATCCTTAATAAGAGGAACACGATCTCTGCCTCAATAGGGCATGCCAATAAAACCGCCTCGCAACTCGGGTCGAGGTACGGTAAAAAACACCGGTTCGTGTTGAACCGGGCCACGATGCGAAGACACGACGTACGAAGATAGCTAGCAGATCAGATTTATGCTATAATGGTGTGTGAGAATCACCTCGTGGATCCGGACAGGATCTAAGTGTTCGATAATTACTTTGGAATATTCGGAGATGGAACCCGCCCTGCAATGTCGAAGACAAGACTGCACGCCGGACTCATCGTCATTGAAGCCTGGTTCAGGGGCTACGGAGGGAGTCCTGGATCAGGGGGTATCCGGACAGCCGGACTATATACAACATCCGGACTATTGAAGCGTGAAGACGCAAGACTCAAGACTTCGTCCCGTGTCCGGATGGAACTCTCCTTGGCGTGGAAGGCAAGCTTGGCGATCCGGATATTTTATTTCCTTCCTTGTAACCGACTCCGTGTAAACCCTAGCCCTCTCCGCTGTCCATATAAACCGGAGAGGTTGGTCCTTAGAAGGCCGATCACAATTACAATCATACCATCATAGGCTAGCTTCTAGGGTTTAGCCTCTCCGATCTCGTGGTAGATCTACTCTTGTACTACTCATATCTTCAATATTAATCAAGCAGGAAGTAGGGTTTTACCTCCATCGAGAGGGCCCGAACCTAGGTAAAATTGTGTCCCTTGCTTCCTGTTACCATCAGCCTAAGACACACAGATCGGGACCCCCTACCCGAGATCCGCCGGTTTTGACACCGACACAAGTCAATATTGATTTCATAATATGGTACAGCGAAAAGAGTGAAACAACAGCTAATTACAAGAGCCTCGCAGTGTGCAATATAGCTATGAGATCCTGTCGTCTGTTGGAATTTCACTTTCGTACGGTTGGCCTTGTTCTTTGAATAGTTCACCTACAAGAAGATAGATTTGTGTGGCACATGCGTAAATAGGACTTCAACATGTGATCTGATCACATATATATAATGTACCTGATACTTCGGATCGGACCAGTGTTTAACGAGGCCTCTCCAGTCTTCATCAGATATATTTTCCACTGGAGATGTTTGGGCAAGTTCACTGTTAGCCTTGCCTTCAAAGTGAGTTTTCCTCAAGTTATACCGATACTGTCGCAGAGCAGACTTGAAAACATGGGTGCAAGCTTGTCTGCTTGCATAATCTTGGCTATCCAACTTGAACCTCATATGTTGAAAATTATGGGAGTCTCATTATCAGCAACCTAGAAAGTATTGGATGAGCAAGGCGATATTACTAGTTTCCATACATAACCATACTTACAGATAAATGGTCGAGTAAGGTGTTGAACTGGGTTTCGTCTTTGTCATTCCTGTCTTGAATCCATGTTGGGAGGATACGCATATGACACCTAACAGACAACCGCTGCCTCGATACTAACTTGGTGACTTTGTAGCATCACGTGGCCTTTTAAACCTGCCTCAAAATGGATCTCCATTCTTCCTCCTCTAGATTTAGTTAACCTATCGGAGCATTATCCTGATGTTTGTTTCCTCTTGCGCCTAGGTGCTATTCCAACAACAAACATAGGAAGTGTTAGTGTACATCAAACTGCGAGACTACATATAAAGAAGCATGCAACTGTAACTTGACTGCAGCAACTACCTTCTTGCTGTTGAAGCTCACAAAGTTCATCTGATCTTGCAAACTCATCTTGTGTCAAGAGTGCTTCGGAAGTAGTGTCAGGTGGCAAGGGAGCTTGGGAACGTGCTACTAGCTGAGTTGACCAACGAGTAAATCATGCAGCTGGTGGTAATGTGGAAGGTGTTGCAACAACTAGGGTTGTCTCTGCTTGTTTGGTGGCAGCTATTTGTTTCTGTTTGGCTTGTTTTGCAGCTCGTGTAGCACGGGATACCCTGTCGGTACAATTTTCCGCTAGACTTTGACCTTCTATTGCACCATCAGCACCAGCAGAATCTGCAGGATTGTTCCGCTTCCCTTTCCCTGTCGTTCTGTCTTGCTTCCTCTTTCTCTGTGCCATGTTAAGTCAATCCGACAAGAAAAATGAATACCAATTTAGTTGTTCAGAACAAATGTACTTTGATGTAAGAACATGGTGTGATAGACAGATATTGTATGTTCTAGAAACAGGAACACGTGTCTTAGTCACAAGTATAATGTGTAAAGTAAGCAGATGAAATTCAACAAAATTGGAAGCAATACAAGCTAGACATCATACATAACATGCAACCACATATAATAGTGCCAAGTTAGAGGGAGCACCTGTGATGGTGCACTAGGGGAGACGTGCTCATCACCAACACAGCTACGTTGAGTGTCTATGCATGTGTTGTCTTGGAAATCATCTTGGGGGGATGGAGGAGTAGAATCTATAGAGGCCCTCCATTTGGAAGGAGCACCTTCATCCGCTTCCTTGCTAACTTCCTTCCGCTTTATTGATTTTGAATTGTCAAGTAAAACCGACAAGAAAAAGCAATAAAATTCACTCTTCAGAACTCATTCGTGCATGATACTGACAATCACTACTTTGATGTAAGACAAACACATGATTCTAGGATGGAATAATACGAAAAACAGGACGGCATGGCATATTCACAACTGTTTGTGTAAACTAAGCAGAAACCATTTCGCCAAATAAGAAGCAATGCAAGCTAGACACCACGTGAAAAATGCAACCAATATGACTTTGCCAAGTTAAAAGTGTCCCATCATAAATGGCATTTCAACAAATTAGAAGCAGCGCATGCTATAAATCATATCAAAGATGCAACTAATATCACACTTTGCATATCTTTGAAGGTGTCTCGTCATATTGATTTATGCGGGATACAAAAAAACATTAGTTTTATGTGAGGACATGCTTAATAGACAGATGTACTATGTAACAAATACAGGAAGGCATGTCACATTAACAGGTATAATGTATAAGCTAAGCAGAATAGCACATGCAGTTTAACCAGATTGGAAGAATTACAATATAGACACCATATGCAACATGCAACCACATATCACGCTGCCAAGTTAGAGCAAGCACCTGCGATGCTAGTGTAGAAATGCGGTAATCAACTATAGAGCTACATTCACTATCTTCATCTAGCCTTGCTTTGTTTCTTGAGAATCATGTCGGAGGTCCGACGTTGCATTCTTTAAATGAGGAGTAATCCACTTGCCTGACTGCCTCATCATAAGTGATTGATGAGGGATACACATGAACATTAGTTTGATGTAAGAACATGGTTAATACACAGATGTACTAGTATGTACCAAAAATAGAAAGACATGTCATATTCAAAGGTATAATGTGTAAGCTAAGAAGATGCAATTTAACCAAATTGGAAGCAATACAAGCGAGACATCCGGCTGAAGTGGTGAGCATGATCATCTAGGACCTGAGAGCCTGGTGGGAGGCGGGCTGCTTCGCCACCATCGCGGCTTTTTAGTTGGCTTCCAGGTGATGCCTCTCTTTGTTGGGCTTGCCATTGGCTCGACCAGTACCCTGACTAGCTATTTGTCTTCTGGTGCTCACGGGATGGTGGTTCATGTAAAAAATATCTTTCCTTATCTTAATAAAGACCGACTTCGGCCTTTCGAATACAAGCTAGACACCATATGGAACATGCAACCACATATGACACATGAAGTTAAAGCAAGCACCTGGGATGGTGGCTCATTGCGTGCGAGGTCATCAACTCCAGAGCTACGTTTACCGTCTCCATCTGCTGACACTGCGGCTATTATAAGGCTGAAAGCGATAATACGGCCTATCCGCGTCTGACATTTGGGCGGCGTCTCTCTTTTCTTTTTTGCTTCTCTCGTAGCAGAGTCTGAAATACCCTTGCATAAAAACACAATAGTGAGAGTATGGGTGAAGTGTGTGCAGAACTAGTGCATTGTAAAAGTAGCAGATAGCAGGTGGTTGAAAAATAAATGACAGGAGACATATGATAGCTCTAGAACATTGCATGGCAAACAAAATTAGATTCTACTCTGTATGATTTTGTAATATATGATCACAGTAAATGCAGGTACTCCTCCAGCACACCACCACATGTGGTCATATCAAGATAACTGTTGACTGAAAATAAATAGGTCAGGCAATTTTTTAGTGAACCGTCCGATCTATAAGGAACGGGCAGATGGCCTTGGTCTACCTCCCGCCAGTCACCGTTGACGATCTTTCTTGAACCGCCAGCGACCACCGGCCCAGACTCCTGCCTCCGCCGCCCCGCCCTCCCCTCGACCTCACACCACCGTCGTGCTTGGCAGCGCCCCCAGGCCATCCCTTTAATCCCGGCCGACCTCCAGGTCGGGCGCCAGTAGCTCTAGGCCCCACACGCCCCTAAGATAAACACCGAGGCGCTGCTTCCCCGGTGTAATAGGTGGACTAGCGCCTGTTAGGACAGGGAATGCTTCCGTTAATTGGGAATCAACTGACCAGGAATTGAAATTCAGGGGGGCGACGTACCTCTAGCTAAGGTGAAATAGTATATGAGGAGAAACCTTGTGCATCGCGAGTTACTAGGAACATCTAGTATCAAGAAGAAGCGGTCAACTAGTGTCTTCTGTGGGAAGAATACCGTGCAAGCATACACGTAAGATTTGCACGAATAAGGGAAGAGGAGTACCATTTTCAGTTGACAGTGTGGTCGCCTCCACATGTCGCGCCGATCTTCTTCTTTTTGTCGGGGAAACCGATGTTCTGGAGGAGGGTGCAGGCTTGGACGAACCCATGGCCAAATTGTTGACTCTGTTGCCGTGGCCGTATGTCGGCGGAGAGGAAGCAGATCCGAGGCGGTGAAGGACGGTGTAGCAGGAATAGCTCCGGTTCAGTGGAGGGTGGCGAAGTTGGAGCGGCAGCGGTGAGGCGCTGGACGGCGTGGTTGAACTGGCTCGGATACAGACGAGTCGGCCTTGGCTTCAACTACTAGCCGTGGAGGGCGTTTTGAGTTTGCGGTGGACGACGATGTCGGGGTATCGGCTCCAGCGTGATGGAGGAGGGCGGCGATTGATGGGTGGAATGGGGGTGGCAGACGGAGGACGCCGGGGTTTCGCGGCTGGTGGAGAGGTAGTTTTTGTGCCCATGGAGTATGAATGCGGAATCGGACGGGTGGGCGGGGGGGGGGGGGGGGGAGAACCATGTTTCGGTCTGGGACGTGCTTATTTTTGGCTTTTTTGAATAGAAGATGGGACGCGCTTGTTTGAAATTTGGGGAAAGTACAAACTTTGCCCCCCTCTTTAATTTCAGACCTACTGCGGGTCGGGGGTAGGATGGTAATCCTAGGTGTCCCAAATAGTGGGCGGGAGCGATTTCGGCCATGCGCATGTGTGCTTAGGCGGCCATTGTGTATGAATGTATTTCGGAGCCGGTTGCGTGGCGTCTAGATGAAGCTACAAACCTACCCCGGTTTAGACCTTTGGACGTCGGGCCGGTAGGTTTCACGGGTCGGAGTTATTAGAAAAGTAATTTCCTTCTACTACCAAACGTTGGTCTCACGCGGTTTCGGGCGAGCAGAGGCTCTTTTGGCGCTTCATTCAAAATTTTGAGACACAAGCATTCATGTTTAGAGTACTCTTGAACTTTGAGGATTGACCTAAATAGACAATGTTAAATTTGACCTTGTATGTTTGCAAACCTCATTAAATTATCCGCTTCTTTTTGAAATTTTGACACTTGAAAATCCTATAACTACGATTATTTTGGAATGGAGGAGCTAAATTAGAATCTATTTTGTACACGACTACATATGCTATTATGTACAAAATCAAAGCAAAGATTGGTGCCCCCATAATTTAGGTATGATTTACAAATGCCATGATATCAAATTCAAATAATTGAATGGACTTCATGTTGAATTCGATTTTTTTAAACCACCTTAAGTTGAATTCAAATGTATGCTAGTTCATAGGTAGCTATTTATAATGTTCATTGTGTAAATTTACATTATGTATAATGTGCTTTACACACACAACATGAATTATACTCACGTTTATATTCGATTGCTAAAGCGATGCATTATCGGAGTTCAAAATACTAACTATGTGGATCAATTGTGTCGAATAATAACATAGACATGCTCAAATTTGATAGAATCTAGATGTTTGATGGATCAATGACCGTTCCTTACGCGAATTGCAAATCTCATGATCCCATCCTAATATTTGTATACAATTTTGTATCTTTAATCAATGGGTACAACAGTCGTGTACGTGTAGTTTCACTCTCCATCGGTGGTCTCTCACACATGCTCACACACTCTCTCCCGAGGTGTCTTTCTCGCACACATGCTCTCGATATAACCCTCACTCCCTCTCGTAACCATTTACGACTGTTTTCACTAACCTTTTATCACAAGCACTCTTCCTCTCGCAAGCATACACAAGCACAATCCCCATCGACCCTTTTTATATACATAGACCTGCCTACGTGTCTCATGTATGCACATTAGCTCTAGGCATGTCTCTCACGCATTGTCTCACACCTCTCTTCCTAATCGACGAGTATGATTCTAGCAGAGCATTCTGTAGGATGCCCCTTAAAGTTAGGTTCGATGAATAGTAATATCAGAGATAAAGGGGTTACCTTAGTCCGAGAACCTAGGGTTAAATATACTAGCCGACTTTGTTAGTGGACATCGAGTCCTTCACAATTATGCTATCTTTGTCTTGTACGACTAGTCATCCATGGGTCTCCCTAAACGCATCACGGGCCGACCAATGTGGCGCAGGACGGAACCGAACGAAGGGCCTCACCTCTACCCACCGGACCTCACGCGGTGACACACCCTCTGCCCCCAAGTCTCGTTATCTTCTCACACCGACACATACCAACACAGACACCACACACAAACAAAATATTCTCCTGGTGCCTCTATCCACTCCCCCCTTGCATATACACACTCAAGGGAATATCTCGCCGTGACATCATATTCGTCTCTCTCTCTCTCTAGACCACTATCATTTCTCGTGCTATCTCTCCCACGCCCCCTGCCGGCCCCTCTATCCATGCCTCTCTCGAACACGTAATACACACACATACCTCTCTAGGCCCTTCCAAATGCATCAACTACACATTCAAACATGTTACATCACATACCCCATTGATCTAAAAATCCCTCTCTTCATGTTTATTTCGCATACAACATTCCTTTTGAATAAAGTGTGGCCAAAAAAATATTTTAGAATTTCTAAATATATACAACATTACAAAGTTATATGGAGGAGTATGAACGCTTGCATTGCATGGTGCCCACAATGATATTTATTCCGCACTGTAAATTTGTATATTTTTATACTATATATAAAGTTAGTCATAATAATGAGAAACGAAGAGCATCTCTCTCCCCATCGCATACCCCCCCTCTACGCCCCTTTCACGTACGCACACAAACTATCTCCAGGTCCTCTAGAAGTAAGCCCCCAGCACATTCACGCATGTTTCATCTTTCTCACGCAATATATACAGTGACGATCATTGTATTTGAAGCGAAAGCACGATACGTACATTGTACTTTAGAATCCACTCATTACGGTCACCATTTATGTTTTGTGGTTATTATACAGTCACGGGCTCACCGTACAACTCTGTATTTTCTCAAGACACGACTAGTTGACCAGTTAAACACTCCACGTGGCACCTCTAGTGTTGCATCACATTATCTCACTACCATCGGGCCCACCTGGTGGCTTGTATCTACTCTACATCTACACTCTTATAAAATACTATCAAGATGCCCATGCATTGCACGGAACATCAAGATGCATTTGTATGAGTAGTTTATCTTGTGGGAGAAAAGGATGAACAAGGGAAGGCCTTATTTGCAAGTGTGGAGAGGGGTGTGGGTATCTTTTTGCAAAATTGCCATAGTTCCCTTCCTATCCGTCAGATATTGATCGTACGGCCTATATTGCAGGATGGCAGGCAGACGATCATCACCGACTATGCTTTTTATAAGAGTAGGGACAAAATACACACTTATAAAAAAACAGAGTTGGTGATGATGGTGTGCCTGCCATCCTGCAATATAGGCCGTCCGATTTATATGTGACGGATAGGAAAGAAACTATGACAATTTTGCAAAAAGGTACCCACACACCTCTCCACATTTGAAAATAAGGCCTTCCCTCGTTCATTCTTTTCTCTCACAAGATAAACTAGTCATACAAATGCATCTTGATGTTACGTCTGCACGACATCTTGCTAGTAAGAATGAAACCAAACGACAAAAAAATATTGGACGGTGGTTCAAAGTCATGACCGCGGGTACAGCGGATAAGGCGGCGTTGTATTAGTATGCTGAGCCGTCTGTTTTAACACACATGAGCTGGTGTGGTGATTATACACACACGCACGCATGCACATGATTTGCTTGAACGCAACACTCACACGAACACATGCACCCACGCACGCACGCAACACTCACACGTACACACGCAGCCACGCACGCATGCAACACTCACACGCACACACGCACACATGCATGAACACACCAGTACACCACACGACCAACACACACTCTCACGCTCAAGTGCTCAACCTACACGTGCATGCGCACAGCAGGCCACAGCAGGACACATACACAACGGGGATTCTCAGCGCGCGGGGTGGAGTCTTGTCGCGCCTGCGCAAATTTGTGTTTATCTGACCTTTTCCCTATGCGAACTGACAGGTGGGACCCACAAGGAACGTGGTCAATTTAACTAGTCAACATGGTGCCATGCAGACTATTTGGCTGGTCAACAGAGTGCAATCCCTTGCTGAACCATGAGCAAGTGACCGTATAAGCACCGCAAAACGTATATAGTGACCGTAATCATCTTATTCTGAAGTTCGGTGAACGTATTACGCTTTTCTCTCTGTAGGCCCTCCAAAACTACATCTCTACACGTTCTCGCATGTTACATCTAACAACTATGCAATACAGCACTACTACTACACTCTAACACAATAAATCATATGTGTTTTTAGTTTTACTAGATATCATATTGTTACTTAATTATTCAGTTTGCATACATTAAAATTGCCTTTCAAATGTATGGCCAGTATCATATACATGGCGGAAAAATCCCGCCCTTTCCTGTTTAATCGGGTTTGTATCGATGGATCGTGCGAAACAGCAAAACTATAGTAATATATACAGTACAAGTGACAGTTCACTAGGCCGTCGTGTCGTGTACTCCTCCGTCATAAGAGTGGAGCGCTCGCTTTCATATATCTTCTAGTACCTTTCGCCGACATGTGGGGCATCAAGCTACCGGGTCCACGTGCCATACCGGAATACAATGCGAGCAGCGGGGTGAAGCACCCAGTCATGGCGCCGGCGTAGTAATGAGCAATGAGGCGTCAAATCACAAAGCTGCACCTTTCCCGCAGTTAAGTTGGAGAGACGAAGTAATAATGCTAAAAAAAGAAGTTAGAGGGACAAAGCAACCATAATTTCACTCGTTGCTGAATCCGCTTCTCCTTCATCTTCTTCAAGTTAACCACGCGTTGCTTCTGCCATTGTTCTGCCTCATGTGGGAAGCGGATCGGCTTGGTAAAGCACTGACAAGTGGGACCGCATGTTAGAAAACCGTCAGCACAACATCCTCTAAAAATAAGAAACCTCCCCCTCCATCCGCGCAGCAAAATCACCTCCTTTTTACTAATCTTGATTCTATAATTTTTTAGATCAATATAATTGAGATTTGTATAGATAGCACACAGGAGCAAAACCAAGTGGTACGGTTAAGGGCATCCACAATGTGTAGCCCAGATGTGAAAATAGCTTTTGGCATCATGGGAACCATTGTGGACAGTGTTGCCAAAGCCAATAGGATGGAACCGAAGCTCCCTGATTGATTGATTGATTGAAGGAATAGAAAATTGCAACGTCTCTCCTCTTTCTCCCGTGCTTGGACGCATATGCGATTATAGAGGACGAGTCTACTCCCATGTCCCTTCTATCACAAATCACAAAGCGGTGAGGCGTCAAATCACAAAGCACGGATGAAGCAACCATCATTTCACTCTTCACGACTCCGCTTCTCCATCGTCTTCTTGAGAAACCATCTCACCGCACTAAAATTTGGGCCAGACGACGCTATTGTGTACGAGTAGTACTAGTACATTTACGCATCCTTTGGTTCAACGGACTTCCTGGATGCAAATAAGGCGGTTGTCTCGTCTTGCAGGCGGCACTTGCGAACGACTTACCGTGGTCTCTCTCAATGTTGTTCTCCGTCGAACGCACTTCGCCAAACCACAATGTTCGAGATATCGTCGACGTCACCGCAATGGGGAAGGAAGTCAAATATAGTTACTACCTCCATTTTTTTGTACACAAGGCCAGTATATCAAAATTACAATTTGCAAAAGGCCACTAACACTAATCGAGGCAAAATTGATGGGGTTTGCCTCGTACTAGCAACCAAGGACATTAATATCCCCTGCATGCATGCGGAAGTGAGAAGGTTGGTTTGCATGGCTCTGCATTAATCAAGCGATGAGGAGTGAGATGGTTAGCTCTTTGGGCTTTGGAGAAAAAAATTCGCATTAATTGACACGTGAAACAAGGATTTGTATCGATTAATCCCGTGAAGGAAAACCCCGCCTTTATTTTTTAACACTAGTACTCCTAGTACGTAGTACTACGTACTTACCCTGTTTGGGTCTAGGCCTTGCATTGCCATACTTCGCCACACATTTTTGCCAAGCTTGCCTAAAGTCCTCAAAATGAAAAGGAGGTACACTTGCACACGGATGTCGCGGTCGCACCGCACCCTCACACGGTTGCTCCTGCACGCCGCGGTCGCACCGCACCCTCACATGCACAGTCGCTCCTGCACGCCTCAAACCCAACCAAGGGAACACACCCTCACTAACACGTGCTGTCGCATGTGAACAAACCAAACTCAGCCATCTAACTGCAGGCACATAATTTTCGTTCATAGAGTATTTTATCCAACCGCATGTTGGGGAGTATCCGTACGGCCCGTGCGGTGATGCGATTGGGGAAGAAGAAGAGGTGAGGAAGAAGGGTTAGGAGATGTAGGATATTCATCCAACTGCCTGAAATGGTAGACTGACCCAAGTCAGGCGACTTGCATAACAATATATGTTTTTACACAGCAAAAGATCAATAAAAATAACAACATAAAGAAAAACTATCACTGCTCGCGGAACGAGCGGCCTCGTCGTCTTTGGCTGTCGGCGCGAACCAGCCGTAGCTGCCGACGTGTGTCTCCGCACCGTGGTTGTCCTCGGCCTCTAGCTACTCGTTCACGCGGATCATGCGGGCACTCTGCACGGACGAGAGCACCGCCCGGTTCAAGTCGAGGACGTCCGGTTCCGCCTGCAGGAGGGCCTCGATGGCAGCGGCATCCGTGCGCTCCGCGTCTAGTCAAGCCTCCGCCGCCCGGTTCAAGTCCACGACGTCCGGTTCCGCCTGCAAGAGGGCATCGATGAGAGTGGCATCTGCGCGCTCCGCGTCGAGTTGAGCCTCTGTCGCCCGGTTCAAGTCCAGGACGTCCGGTTTCGCCAACAGGAGGCCTCGATGGCAGCGGCATCCGCGCGCTCTGCCTCAAGTTGAGCCTCCAGTGCCCGGTTCACATCCACAACATCCGGTTCCGCCTGCAGGAGAGCCTCGAAGGCAGCTGCATGCACGCGCTCCACGTCGAGTTGAGCCTCTGCCTCCCGGTCCTCCTTTAGTATCGTCAGGTTGAACCGCTGATCTGCCTGCACCATGGGGGACTCGGACGCCGGCACGAAGTCGACGTCCATCGTCTCATACCCATCAGGGGCCTTTGTGACACTCCAAAAAATTTGTGATTTTTGTTTTCCGAAAGAGCCTTGCTTGGTTTGAAAGAAGGTCATTTAAACCCTTCCTAAAAACCATCTTCTGAGTTTGCCCTCTCAAAAATCTTTTTTTCTTTCTTGGATTTAGTTTCTTTTAAAAAGAAAACCTTTTTGATTTTTGGTCTTTCATTTGATTTTTATCCACTCTGGTTTACCATGCCTCCTATGGTAAAACTCCCCAAAAACCCTCCTCCCACTTTGGTACAACCCAAACATTATGTCCAAACTAATAAAATCCATTTTTGGATTTTATTCCAATTATTCTCCTCCCAAAATAATTCTGTCTTTTCTTTTGAGCCTAGGTGATTTGCAAAGCAAGTACCCTAATGCTTTTGATTTTGACCTCAACTCAACACCTGGATAGTCCTTTGTACCCACCAACCAGAACCATCCTGATCCACTCTTCTTCTTTTCAAATATTTCAAATTTCACTCCTTTGCAAGTTTGGACCAGATTTGCCAAATTTGGTGAAATTCATATCTACACTTCTCCAAAAATTCCACCAAAATTCAGGCAACCTCTAGTTGCAATGAGAGACCACTCCACCAAAAATCAGCTCAAGGAAAATCCTGGATACCAGAATCATTTTGTTGAACACTGGCATGCCTTTGTTTTGTTCATATTCAGTAAATTCGGAAAGTTCGATGTCGTTTCTCCGGAGAACTTCAGTCACATGCCCACTGTGCGTTTGGCTCGATGCTCGCAGCCTGGCCTGCTTGTCCGGAGCTCCACACGCGCGCTTGGCGCCTTCCCGGCGTCGGTGGCACCCTGGCCCGCCTGCGCCGGCGTGCTTTGCGGCGGCCGAAACACCGTAACGGCCGACAGGGAGCAAAACGGCGGCTCAACGCCGTTCGGCGCCGCCCAAACCGCCTGGTGGCTCCGCGTGGCTTGGCACGCGCAGAGCGCGTTCTCTGCCGTCGACGGGCCGTGCGGCCGTTCCGTCGAGGGCAGGCCGTAAACCTCCCTCCCGTGCTGAGCTGGACCCTAAAATGGCACCACTACTCCACCTAGGCGATGCTCAAGCTCCTAAGCCGACCATCCAGCCATAGCGCCGCCGTAATCAACTCGCTGGAGTTGTCCGTTCACGGCAACCGACTCGGGCCGGCTATATATAGCACCCCCGAGCCTGCTCTCGCCCCCGCACGACTCCACCACCTCACTAGACCCCGCCTAGCCACTGGGAGAGCCTCGAGGGGCCCTTCTTCCCCGACTCCGGCCACCCCGTTCCACCTCCGCCTCCACCTCGATTCGCTCCGGTGAGGCCGTGTACGACGCCCTAACTTCATCAGCAACCCTCTCGAGCAACTAGGAGACTAACCCCCACTCCTATTTGATCCCCGCAGCTTCCTCCGGCGAGATCCACGACTGCCCGAACCGCCGTCCGCCGGAGCAAGGGCTGCCGTCGACACAGTGCTCGCCGGCGACCACCACCACCACCCACAGACGCGGAACGGTGCACTGATCTCGAAGGTAACCCCCGATCACCTTGCCTCGCCGTGGATCGCCGCCGGCGACCACCGCACCTCTCGGGCGCCTTCACGCTCTGTTTTCTCCGTTTGAAATTTCAAACCCGACAGGTGGAGCCCGCCTGTCAGCCTCACAGCCGTTTCTTTTGAACGAAACGTTATCCTAGACTTTTCCACAAAACCCCAGAAACTTTACATTTCATTACAGATGGGTCCTTGGACCAAAACTCTTATAACTTTTAAACAGAAAATGATTTTTGATTGATTCCTTTTCTGTCATCTTTATTTTTCTGTCTAGTTTTTTGTCATATTTATTTGAAAAATATTTGGAACACTTTTCTGTACACTCACGGTATTTACGTTGCGTACGTATTTTTTCTTATACCGTAGAATCTGGGAGGAGGTGACGAGCTGCAAACTTCACAGTTAAACTCCGACTACTCCGAACCAGGCAAGCATGTTTGAACTCTTGATATGATGAGTGTTGTTGCATGTTTGCATTTTAGTATAGTCATGGCATGTTTATGAACATCACTTGAATGTTATATTTCATGCACATGAGCGGAAAGTAAGTTTCAGAAAGCATTATGTTGTTGGATACATATTTGCATAGCCATGTGTTGGCATGAGGATGGGTAAGATGGCAGTGTCGCGACATGCTAGTCTTATGCCAGATTATTTGACGTCCGTGTCATCGTCAAACAAATCACATTTCCATTCATTCCTTCCTATACTGTCACATGTTTTCCGAAAGGAATATGGCATAGTAAGTTGCAAATCGTTTTCCTGGTACACACCAAATAGAGAAGCCGGAATGAGGGTTCCATGGCCCTGGATTAAAGCCCGTCATCCGGTCAGGCGGCATGGGTGTTTCCGGTTGGGACCGAGAGGGGGGCACCCCTTAGAGCGCGCGTATAGAAATTTGATCCCATGCTATTCGAGGTTGTGGACTCCCTGTCTTAAGGATTTTCTTGGGCGTTGTCGAGGTGATTCCTGGCATCGTGAGGTGAAATGGATGTGTACTAGTTAAATGTGTTTCCACTGAAATACCGTAAGCGGAACTAGTCCTTCGTGACTACGGAAATCCGTTGGCGTGGTCAGTTCATCCAAACTTCTGCGAGTCTCAAATCTTTCAATTATCTTGTACTTTGTTCAAGTACTATATTCATCTTATCTTGTCGGTATCGACCTCGGTGACAAAACTCCGGTGGGATTTATGTGTGATAAATCCGGTTAAAAAGATTATTCTTGTGGATGGACTAATCTTGTTATTTACATTTATTACAAGCCACATGCGATGTCGCTCGGGCGTCCGACGGTGGCATACCTGTTATTTACTTTTGTTATAGGCCCTGTCTGTGATGTCACTCAGACGTCCGACGGTGGCATATCTGTTAGTTACATTTGTTGCAAACCCTGTCTGCGATGTCGCTCAGACGTCTGACTGTGGCATTTATTTTAAAGCCCTTTATGTGATGTCGCTCAGACGTCCGACTGTGGCTTTTCTTTTACAGCCCTTTATGTGATGTCGCTCAGACGTCCGACTGTGGCATTTCTTTTATAGCCCTTTATGTGATGTCGCTCAGACGTCCGACTGTGGCATTTCTTTTAAAGCCCTTTATGTGATGTCGCTCGGGCGTCCATTGGCATTTCTTTTACAACCCTTTATGTGATGTCGCTCAGACGTCCATTATGACTTTTCTTTTAAGCCCTTTATGTGGTGTCGCTTAGACGCCCGACTGCGGCATTTCTTTTAAGCCCTTTATGTGGTGTCTCTTAGACGCCCGACTGCGGCATGCATTTTATTTATTTAGCTTTCGAGGCGTCGCTCCAGACACCCGATTGGTTTTCAGTTATTTATTTTATTTGTCAAGTCCTGCAATAATATCGTTGTTATATGAGCATCATCCTCTATTCATGACGCATTCATGCATTCATTGATTATATCTTTTGTCCGAACTGTCTTGCGAGTACTTTCAAAGTACTCACCTGGCTTGTTGATTTGGCCAGATGTTGAAGAAGGCGATCTCATGGATGAAGAGTTTGATAGCGAGTCGGCGCCTAGAGGAGTCCTAGTCGGTCCCGTGCGATCCTGTTTTGGTCATTGTATTATCCGCTTCGCAACCCGAATAAATTCATCGAGCCTCCCCGACGCTTCGATGAGCTGCCGATTAGGAGTCAAGTTATCCACCACTTTTCCTCGAGCTAGTAGCCTGCCACCACACCATGTGTCATGACCGCCCATATGTAAGATATTGGCGAGTTTGTAATAAATTGTTGAGCAGCCTCAGCTCAACCTTGTAATATATTTGATGCTCTTTGGTTCTCTGTTTATCAAGCAATTGTCTACGAAAGGATGACTTTTTCCTATCTTTGGGATTTAAAGATCGATTTTCTCAATATTTATTTATTGAAAAGTCGATCGTGATGATTTGGTACCCGAGCCAGCCGACTGTAGGGAAGCCACTAGGTGCGATCGCTAATTTAATTATTAGCATGACATTATTTATTCTTGTTTTTACAAAATGTAGTCATCTTTCTGACAGTCAGCATAAAAATTTATGATCTGATCACTCATAATTTTTGCCTACTTTTGTAGATGGCCGGCAGCGACTGCGAGTCTCAAATGTTCGCCAACGTGCCAGAGGGGTTCGTCAAACTCCTCTCCTTTATCGTTCAGGTCGCGATGGGGCCATCCGTGCGCCCAGTCTTCACACTTTATCCACACAAGATCAACGACAGTCTAACCATGCACCAAGCCGCGGTGCAATTCAGGGGAGGCCGTGTTGAGATGCGCCGCTTCCTTTTCTTGGGGAGAGCCATGCCTACATAGAGGCATGCTATGCAGGTGGCAGCCCGTGAGGCGATAGCTCGTCTTCGGGATGTCCTTCCTGCAATGAAGACCCGTCGCTATCGCTACCTTCCATGCCATGTGCCTTACACCTGTCACTACTCATTCTCTAGCCCCAGAGGAGAGCAAGAGGAGGCCTTTGAGATGCTTGTCGAGTACCTCCGAGCCACAGGCAGCCTTTGACAGCATGGTGGGCGACCTCGTAGCTGCCCGCATGGACTCGGTTCATGGCTGTCTTTGCTAACGGGAGGGAACTCCTACACACCGCTCCACCGCTGACCTTTATCTCGTCCTCGGCTTCTCATTCGCCTACCATTCTACGCTCTTGCACGTCGTCACGCCTACCACCGAGGAATTCAACCAGGCTATTGCACCCACTCCCGTTCGCGCTGCACCACTTTTTGCACCCACTCCCATACGTGCTACTCCACCTATTCCGCCCACTCTTATTCAGGGTACTCCGCCTACGGCACCTGCTCCATCAGCTCAGCGCAGCGTTCCTCGTCTGGAACCTATTAGCGAGGAGGAAGTTGATTCCCCAACGTCACTGCGTCTCACCCTCGGCAGGCCAAGGGAGATCCTCACCATCTCCATCGAGTGCAGCGTAGGCGCCATGCGATGTATCGACTTGTGTAATATGTTTATATTTACATAGGTTGTGAGAAGTAGCCTGTTTGCGCATCATGTAGGATGCGGAGGAGTGCACTAGTTTAAATAACATGTCGGGATTATGTACGCATATCCCGAGTGATGTAATGTATAATTATGCCCATGTATTAGATATGTAATAGTCCTTCTCCATGGCATAATCGTGTGTTTCCAAAAATATCCTGGAGTTTAAAATGTTCTTTGTGTGTGATTTTATTGACTTTTGCGACTCTCTTTCTTATCTTACGAGTTCACAAAATATATCCCGGAGTGAAAGATGTCTGCGTCCTTGGACGCGCTCCATGCCAACTCAGCCGAAGAAAATTATGGCACACCGCAGAACCACAATTTCACTCGAGGTCGAGACAAGTCAACAGATGTTGAAACAGCTTTTACACAAGTTTGTCGTTTGTATGAACAGAGTCAGCGACAACACCAGGAAATGATGAACCAATTCATCAATATGGGAAGTAACCGTGGCGGTATCAACCGCAATCCAAATTATCTGAGTTACAAAAGACGCGTCCTCCGACATTTTCTCATACTGACAAGCCTCTTGAGGCCGATGACTGGCTTCGAGGCATGGAGAGAAAATTAATTATCGCACAGTGTTCAGACCATGAAAAAGTATTGTATGCACCACATTATCTCATAGGAGCAGCTGCATCATGGTGGGAAAACTTCCTGCACATGCACCCCAACGAAAATGAAATCACCTGGGAGAATTTCAAAGAAGGTTTACGTGGGGCACATATTCCTAAGAGCGTCATGAAAATCAAGAAGAAAGAATTTGATGAACTCAAGCAAAGGGCCATGACAGTGTCAGAATACAACAGCCAATTCACTCTGTTGTCTCACTACGCCAATGAAGAATGCATGACCGAGAGCAAGAAGATGGAAAAATAATTGTAAGGCCTGGCACCCGCCCTTGATTGCCGACTAGTTGTGCATACCTTTCAGATTTTAAAACACTTGGTGGATAAGGCCATTACTCACGGAAAATGAGCAACGTAGCTGGAAGATTTCCATAAGCGCATAAAGGGACCAGACTACTTTTGCTCGCAACCCCGAAACAAGACAGAAATTCAGAAGGGTAGAACACACAAAACCCCGACGGAAAATTCACGTACAATCAAGAATTTCCATGCAAGAGACAAAGAGTTCACCTATCGCCAGGCGTTACTGTTATGCTTGTGGAGAAGAAGGGCACTATGCCAAGCGGTGCCCCAAGCCACGGAGCTCAACCACGAAGCTCAATAATGGTGGCAATAATTCAGCACCAAAGCGAAGCAATTTCAACCCCAACCACAACCACGGAAAGGTCACTTGAACCACGTGACACGAGAGGAAGCCTGAAACGCCCGGATATCGTGACTCGATGCATTACCCGTCAACACAATACCTTCCATGGTTTTGTTTGATTCTGGAGCTTCTCACTCATTCGTTTTGAAAAGTTTTGCTTTGCAAAATAATTTTCGATGCTTCCCTTGGAAAAATCAATGATCATCAAGTCCCACGGAATTAAGCAAGCGACCCGAGTTCTTGTCAAGGTGTGGTTATTGAATTTGAAGGATTGAAGTTTTATGCCAACCTTATTGTCTTTGGAAAGCAAAGGACTGGATGTCATCCTAGGCATGGATTGGTTAACCACCAACAAAGGTTTTATTGACTGCTTCAACGTGCAAGTGATTCTCACACACCATCATGGGAAGAAAATAAAAGTTTCAGCCAAAGAGAGACAAATACCTCGGCAACCTAGATTAAACAAGGTGGGCGTTTACGAGCTGAACAAGGTTCGATGGTATGTGAATTCCCAAACGTGTTTCGGAAGAACTACCGGGCATGCCACGGACCGAGAGATAGAATTCAGCATTGAGCTAGCACCCGGAACCGCTCCTATTTACAAGAAACCTTACAGAATGGCACCATCCGAATTGGTAGAGTTGAAGAAGCAAATAAAAGAACTGTTGGAGAAAGGATACATACGAGCCAGCTCCTCACCTTGGGGTTCTCCAATTTTATTTGCCAAGAAGAAGGATGGAACAATGAGGTTGTGTATTGATTATCGAGCTCTCAACATGGTCACAATCAAGAACATATACCCAATGCCCCGAATAAATGATTTATTCGATCAGCTCGCCCAGGCCAAAGTCTTCTCAAAAATTGACTTGAGATCAGGATACCACCAATTAAAAGTACGAACAGAAGATATTCCCAAGACCGCCTTCACCTCCAGATATGGGCTGTATGAGTTCACAGTGATGCCATTCGGGCTAACCAACGCCCCCGCATATTTTGTTCACCTCATGAACAAAGTATTTATGAAGTATATGGACAAGTTTATTGTGGTATTCATCGATGATATTCTGATATATTCCAAAACACCGATGAGAGCACGCCCGAACATCTCAGGATTGTACTCGGAGAACTCAGGAAACATCAATCTGTCGCCAAATTCAGCAAATGTGAATTTTGGCTAAAGGCAGGTGGGTTTTTACGGGCCACGATGCTAACCCAAGAAGGTATTGCGATAGACCGGAAAAAGTCAAGGCCGTACTTGGCTGGAAACCACCAGCTAACGTAGCAGACGTCACGGAGTTTCTTGGGAATGGCGAGGCTATTATCGGAGATTTCTTGTAGGATTCTCCACTATAGCAAAGCCCATGACACAATTTCTCAAGAAAGGCAAGTAGTTTGAATGGGCGAAGCATGTGAGAAAAGCTTCCAAGAGCTAAAAAGCAAATTAACAACGGCACCGGTACTAATTGTGCGGATATACACAAGAATTTTGAGGTATATTGTGACGCATCTGGAAAGGCCTCGGATGCGTATTGATGCAAGAAGGCAAGGTAGTTGCGTATGTCTCTAGACAACTACACAAGCATGAGGAGAATTATCCCACTCATGACTTGGAATTAGCAGCGGTCATCCATGCACTCAAGGAATGGAGACACTTCCTACTTGGGAATCGTTGTGAGATATACACAGACCATAAGTCTTAAGTATATTTTCACACAACCAGAGTTAAATTTACGGCAACGACGCCGGTTAGAGTTGGTAAAGGATTATGATGTTGGAATCCACTATCATCCCGGAAAAGCAAATGTTGTGGCGAGATGCACTTAGTCGAAATCCCTGACGGACGACGACGGTATACCAAAGTTGAGGCGAATTTCAGCGAGAATTTGCCCGACTCAATCTAACAATGGTTACCGAAGGCGGTGTGTCGAATATAGAAATACAGACCTACCACGATGGAAAGGATCAAGGAAGCCCAGCCACGGACACCCCAACATTGAGGGCATAAAGAGAAAAGTGAGTTTGGGAAGAGCCTCGAATTCAACGTAGATGAGCAAGGAATATTGTGGTACGGAGAGGCTATGCGTACCAAATGTCAAGGACCTCAAACAGCAGATATTGACTGAAAGTCACACAGCTCCGTATTCAATCCATCCTGGAGGGACAAAATTGTACAAAGACCTTCAGGAAAAATTTTGGTGGCACGGTATGAAGAGATATATAGCCACGTTCATTGCATGATGTGACTCTTGTCAACGTATCAAGGCCGAGCACCGTAAAACCAGCCGGTTATTACAGCCCAAATAAGATACCCGAGTGGAAATGGGGCGAGATTGGAATGGACTTTATCGTTGGACTGCCACGGTCACGGCACGGAAGCTTGATGCCATATGGGTCATAACCGACAGATTAACCAAGGTGGCACATTTTATTCGGTAAAGACAACTTACACCACTCGGACTGGCGGACTTTATCTTGCCCGTGTAAATGCACTCGCATGGAGTCCCTAAGACTATCATCTCCGATAGAGGCACACAGTTCGTCTCTATATTTTGGGATCACCTACAACGAGCCTTTGGGAACCCAACTAGCCTTGATGCCGCATACCATCCCTGCATCGATGGGCGAGCGAGCAACGTAAACCAAATCCTAGAAGACATGCTAAGAGCACTGTGTCCTCACCTCACGGGAACAGTTGGGAAGAAAGTTTGCCATATGCGAGTTCGCATACAACAACAGCTATCAAGCCAGCTTGCAAATGGCACCCTTTGAAGCTCTATATGGGAGAAGATGTCGTACCCGCTAAATTGGTCGAGAGACCGGAGACAGCCATATCTTTGGCCCAGATATGCTCAAGGAGGCCGAGGAGAAAGTTAAGACAATTAGAGATCGACTCAAAACAGCTCAATGTCGGCAAAAGAGTTATTACGACCGAAAACATCGGGAAATCAGTTTTGAACCGGAGAATTGGTATACACGAGAGTTTCTCCTATGAAGGGTCTGCAGCGATTCAAGATTAAGGGAAACTAGCACCAAGATTCATCAGACCATTTCATATAGTGGCCCGAAGAGGCACGGTAGCCTACCGACTAGACCTACAGGAGACTTATCCGGTATCCACAACGTGTTTCACATCTCATGATTGAGAAAATACGTGAGCAACCCAGAGAAGCAAGTTTCACATGAGAATATTGACGTGCAACCGGACCTCACTTACCGGGAGCACACAATAAAAATATTAGAAGAGTCTGAGAGGAGGACCCGACAGAAAACCATTAAGTTTTTCAGAGTTCAGTGGAGTAATCACACCGACAATGAAGCAACTTGGGAGAGCGAGGATTTTCTTCGGACAGAGCACCCACACCTGTTTAAAGATCAAATTTGAAATCTCGGGGACGAGATTTTTCCTAAGGGGTAGGTGCTGTGACACTCCAAAACTTTTGTGATTTTTGTTTTCAGAAAGAGCCTTGCTTGGTTTGAAAGAAGGTCATTTAAACCCTTCCTAAAAACCATCTTCTGAGTTTGCCCTCTCAAAAATCTTTTTTTTTTCTTTCTTGGATTTAGTTTCTTTTAAAAAGAAAACCTTTTTGATTTTTGGTCTTTCATTTGATTTTTATCCACTCTGGTTTACCATGCCTCCTATGGTAAAACTCCCCCAAAAACCCCTCCTCCCACTTTGGTACAACCCAAACATTCTGTCCAAACTAATAAAATCCATTTTTGGATTTTATTACAAATATTCTCCTCCCAAAATAATTCTATCTTTTCTTTTGAGCCTAGGTGATTTGCAAAGTAAGTACCCTAATGCTTTTGATTTTTGACCTCAACTCAACACCCTGGATAGTCCTTTGTACCCACAACCCGAACCATCTTGATCCACTCTTCTTCTTTTCAAATATTTCAAATTTCACTCACTTGCAAGTTTGGACCAGATTTGCCAAATTTGGTGAAATTCATATCTACACTTCTCCAAAAATTCCACCAAAATTCAGGCCACCTCTAGTTGCAATGAGAGACCACTCCACCAAAAATCAGCTCAAGGAAAAATCCTGGATACGGTATCATTTTGTCGAACACACGGCATGCCTTTGTTTTGTTCATATTCAGTAAATTCAGAAAGTTCAGTGTCGTTTCTCCGACAGAACTTCAGTCACATGCCCACTATGCGTTTGGCTCGATGCTCGCAGCCTGGCCTGCTTGTCCGGAGCTCCACACGCGCGCTTGGCGCCTTCCCAGCGTCGGTGGCACCACAGCCCGCTGGCCGCGGTCAAACACCGTAACGGCCGACAGGGGAGCAAAACGGCGGCTCAACGCCGTTCGGCCGCCCAAACCGCTGGGTGGCTCCAGCGTGGCCATCTCCTTGCCAACAAGACGCATGCAGCACCGTCGCCCGTGGCTTAGCACGCAGCAGAGCGCGTTCTCTCATTGTCGACGGGCCGTGCGGACGTTCCTGGCCGAGGGCGTGCCGTAAACCTCCCTCCCGTCTTGAGCTGGACCCTAAAATGGCACCAAGACTCCACCTAGGCGATGCTCAAGCTCCTAAGCCAACCGTCCAGCCACAAAGACCGCCGTAATCAACTCGCCGGACTTATCCGTTTCACGCAATCGACTCGGGCGGCTATATATAGCACCCCGAGCCTGCTCTCGCCCCAAGACGACTCAACCACCTCACTAGACCCGCCTAGCCACTGGGAGAGCCTCGAGGCCCTTCTTCCCGACTCCGGCCGCCCCGTTCCGCCTCGGCCTCCACCTCGATTCGCTCCGGTGAGGCCGTCTCCGACGCCCTAACTTCGTCAGCAACCCTCTCGAGCAACTAGGAGACTAACCCCCACTACTATTTGATCCCTGCAGCTCCCTCCGGCGAGATCCATGACTGCCCGAACCGCCGTCCGCCGGAGCAAGGGCCGCCATCGACACAGTGCTCGCCGGTGACCACCACCACCACCCACAGATGCGGAACGGTGCACTGATCTCGAAGGTAACCCCCGATCACCTTGCCTCGCCGTGGATCGCCGCCGGCGACCACCGCACCTCTCGGGCGCCGTCATGCTCTGTTTTCTCCGTTTGAAATTTCAAACCCGACAGGTGGAGCCCGCCTGTCAGCCTCAAAGCCGTTTCTTTTGAACGAAACGTTATCCTAGACTTTTCCACAAAGCCCCCTGGAAACTTTCTGTTTCATTACAGATGGGTCCTTGGACCAAAACTCTTATAACTTTTAAACAGAAAATGATTTTTGATTGATTCCTTTTCTGTCATCTTTATTTTTCTGTCTAGTTTTTTGTCATATTTATTTGAAAAATATTTGGAACACTTTTCTGTACACTCACGGTATTTACGCTATGCGTCGTATTTTTTCTTATACCGTAGATCTGGAGGAGGTGACGGAGCTGCAAACTTCACACAGTTAAACTCCGACTACTACTCCGAACCAGGCAAGCATGTTTGAACTCTTGATATGATGAGTGTTGTTGCATGTTTGCATTTTAGTATAGTCATGGCATGTTTATGAACATCACTTGAATGTTATATTTCATGCACATGAGCGGAAAGTAAGTTTCGGAAAGCATTATGTTGTTGGATACATATTTGCATAGCCATGTGTTGGCATGAGGATGGGTAAGATGGCAGTGTCGCGACATGCTAGTCTTATGCCAGATTATTTGACGTCCATCTCATCGTGAAACAAATCACATTTCCATTCATTCCTTCCTATACTGTCACATGTTTTCCGAAAGGAATATGGCATAGTAAGTTGCATATCGTTTTCCTGGTACACACCAAATAGAGAGGCCGGGATGAGGGTTCCATGGCCCTGGATTAAAGCCCGTCATCGGTCGGGGGCATGGGTGTTTACGGTTGGGACCGAGAGGGGCACCCCTTAGAGCGCGTATAGAAATTTGATCCCATGCTATTCGAGGTTGTGGCCTCCCGTCTCAAAGTTTTTCTTGGGCGTTGTCGGGGTGATTCTGGCATCGTGAGGTGAAATGGATGTGTACTAGTTAAATGTGTTTCTACTGAAATACCGTAAGCGGAACTAGTCCTTCGTGACTCACGGAAATCCGTTGGTTGTGGTCAGTTCATCCAAACTCGCAGAGTCTCTAATCTTTCAATTATCGTGTACTTTGTTACAGTACTATATTCATCTTATCTTGTCAGGTATCAGCCTCAGTGACAAAACTCCGGTGGGATTTATGTGTGATAAATCCGGTTAAAAGATTATTCTTGTGGATGGACTAATCTTGTTATTTACATTTATTACAAGCCCTGTCTGCGATGTCGCTCAGACGTCCGACGGTGGCATACCTGTTATTTACTTTTGTTATAGGCCCTGTCTGTGATGTCGCTCAGACGTCCGACGGTGGCATATCTGTTAGTTACATTTGTTGCAAGCCACATGCGATGTCGCTCAGACGTCCGACTGTGGCATTTCTTTTAAAGCCATTTATGTGATGTCGCTCAGACGTCCGACTGTGGCATTTCTTTTACAACCCTTTATGTGATGTCGCTCAGATGTCCGACTGTGGCATTTCTTTTACAGCCCTTTATGTGATGTCGTCGCCGACGTCCGACTGTGGCATTTCTTTTAAAGCCCTTTATGTGATGTCGCTCAGACGTCCGACTGTGGCATTTATTTTACAGCCCTTTATGTGATGTTGCTCAGACGTCCGACTGTGGCATTTCTTTTAAGTCCTTTATGTGGTGTCGCTTAGACGCCCGACTGCGGCATTTCTTTTAAGCCCTTTATGTGGTGTCGCTTAGACGCCCGACTGCGGCATGCATTTTATTCATTTACCTTTCGAGGCGTCGCTCCAGACACCCGATCGGTTTTCAGTTATTTATTTTATTTATCAAGTCCTGCAATAATATCGTTGTTATATGAGCATCATCCTCTATTCATGACGCATTCATGCATTCATTGATTATATCTTTTGTCCAAACTGTCTTGCGAGTACTTTCAAAGTACTCACACAGCTTGTTGATTTGGCCAGATGTTGAAGAAGGCGATCTCATGGATGAAGAGTTTGATAGCGAGTCCGACGCCTAGAGGAGTCCTATTCAGTCCCGTGCGATCCTGTTTTGGTCATTGTATTATCCGCTTCCGCAACCCTGAATAAATTCATCGAGCCTCCCCCGACGCTCGATGAGCTGCCAGTTAGGAGTCAAGTTATCCACCACTTTTTCCTCGAGCTAGTAGCATGCCACCACACCCCTGTGTCATGACCGCCCATATGTAAGATATTGGCGAGTTTGTAATAAATTGTTGAGCAGCCTCAGCTCAACCTTGTAATATATTTGATGATACTGGTTCTCTGTTTATCAAGCAATTGTCTACCCGAAAGGATGACTTTTTCCTATACTGGGATTTAAAGATCGATTTTCTCAATATTTATTTATTGAAAAAGTCGGTCGTGATAGCCTTCTGCGCCGCGACCTCTGCCCTGAACATTGGACCAGCTTCCTCCTCCTCGTAGCTTGGCTCCAGAGAACTCGGGGATTGGCCCGCCACAAAGCGAGCTTGGGAACGGAGGTCTCTGGCGCCGACCGCCGCCGCGATTTCTACGCAGCGCTCCGGCGTCAGCATCTTGTAGGACGTGATCTTGCGGCATACCATGGCTTTCCGGCGAACTAGGGGACGCTTGATGCGGGCTAGGGGATCGAAAGGTGGGGGAAGGGGCTGGAGATTAGGTGTGGTTTTATGGCAGTGGCTGGCCTAGGCCGAGCAGCGAAGGTTCTGGTGTAAATAGTGGTTCCGGTGACGACCGGTCAATCGGCTTTGACCGTACATCGCTCTTGTCGCGTTTGCGTTGCATCTTGGCACGCTGGACCCTCCATGTCGCTCACCGAATGGAACGCGCTTTGTTTTGCATTTTCGCTCACTTGTGGGACCACAGTTGAGAGCAAACCGACGTCCCTCCCCCTCCCCCGCCCGCGTCATTTTATGCGGAGTAAATAAAATCAGAGGGAGTATACTACGGATGAGGATCCCCTGACGTGGCCGGACCCATTGAGTAACTGACATGCGGGGCCTAGCAAGCATGGGGTCCACCAGTAAGTGACCGAAAAGGAGGGTAAGGCATGGATACGTATGTGAACGGAGCTTCCAATGATATAATTTTCACATTATACATCTCATGTACTATTAATCTTGTCAATAGTCAAATGCAGTTTTGAAAAACGCATTAGAGCATGGTTAATAATATAGCCAGTCGATGGCTATAAGGAACTGCCATGTCATCTATAACCATCATCTCTTATATGCACTCATACAGTAGTGTGGGCTATAAGGTTGGCTATTTCCCGCAAAAAATATTATAAGGTTGGCTATTGTATTAGTACTTTTTTCCATCTCCTCTCCATCTCTTTCTTCATATTTATTGTATGTATTTAACTAGGAATGCGTATATAGCTAGGCTCTTGCATGAGAGCTCACTCCCCTTACTTTTTCACATCTCTCTCCTCCACATAGGCCGTATATAAATGGAAGGAGGGAGTACAACTATGAGCACTGCATACTCTAGTACAGATGTTGTCAGTACTCCACTACTACTATTGGATAGGGAGCTTATAAAAAGTTACTATTGGACTGGCTATACGTGGCGAAATCCTAGTAGGAAGAGCATGCGCGAGAACAAGCACATTCACGTGGTTGAAAACAAATTGGAAACCATCTCGAGTACAAATCTAGGAGTATGTACGAATCTAACAATATCGATTGGGTGTTGTTGAATGTTGATACTTTTTTTTATCAAAGTAGAGATACTTTGACTACACATAAAACTTATACGTAAACTAGAAAGGATAGGAGGGAGTATATTGTACGTTAAAAAACGAAACGAACATTGAATACCCTTTATATATAATTTGCGGATGCTATGATCACCGGTTCAAAATTTTGAATCCGCCTTAGGTATCACACATGCCCCCACTCGTTCTCTCTCGATTTCATCTCGGGGTCCGGAGATCGATTGAAAGTGGACTAGGGTGGATACAATATGTTTGTTTCGCTTATGAACGTACAATATACTCCCTCTGATCCCCACAGACCCCCCCCTCGCGGGTCATTTCTATCATAGAAACAAACAAACCTTTATCTCGTTGCACAACACGCAATTGATCTCTGAACATCAATCGATCTCGTCAACATGTGTCGGGGCATGAACCGAATGGGATGTCAAAACTAAGACGCGAAGCGACACATAGTGGAGGCAAAGTGAAACTTCAAACGAACCATTTGTTTGTATGCATGTCGGACAAATTACAAATAAACATTGGAAATACAAGCATGGTCTAGGCCCACATGCGAATGATACTCAGCGGAATGTTCAAATGAGGCATGCGGGAGGATGGACTCGACCGAAGGGCGACATGATCGATGGAGAAGAGGGTTGGAGAGGAATGAGAAATAAGCAAACGCCACATGATTATACTTGAACGGCTCAAATAAACAATAAGTTGTCTCGCTTGGCCTACATAGTGAAAGGCCTAATGCGCAACGCGGAGCACTGACGCTCGAATATGGCTGGGAAAACAGGGAAACCGACATGTGGCGCACACCTGTCGGGACGACGTAGCTCAAACTAGTCCAATGGAGGAGCTGGCCCATGACCTCCTCGCCACTGGCAACCGTTCATGTGGGTCATGGGGGCCAACAACGTGGCGCAGCTCCAGCACCGCCTCTGGACACGGCAACCGCGGTGAGCGACACGCTCATCGTTGCTAGACACGGTTACTTTCATTGTGCCGAGGGTGGCGTTAGTGTTGTGGCACGACCAACAGTATGTTTGGTTTGTGCCCAACGTTGCCCCATCAAAGCATTGGGTAGCCAAAATTTTGGTTGAGGTTTCGGTTGCCCATGATTTGGCCAACATCAGCAAGAAAAATGAACTAGAGTTGGCTAGAGTTCATTGGCATGCGAAAAAAATGGCAACCATCCAAACAAAGACCAATCTTTGGGTCATGACCAAAATTTTGGTAAGGTGCACTTTGGCCACAATCCAAACACACCCCAACACCCGGCTCGTCGAGGATGCACGGGGCGCCGGGACGCATCCGCGGAGTGGTGTAGCGCGGCCAACTACATCCTCAGGACCTGAGACCATGTTGGGTCGTCTTGCTTTTTTCAATGACATGTGTCGATCGCATGTGTGCAAAGGGCATCTCCAACGTTGCCACGACCGCAACTGACTACCCTGGCACACCAAAAACCCTCGTTCCTCACGCCGTTGCGCGGTGCGTTCCCAGCCGGCGCCAGCTGCCCGCATTCATGTCGTCCGTCCGTATGTCATCGTTAAGAGGCTCGGTGTCCGAGGAACCAACTTCGGCGACTTAATGACGCACCAGGACGCTTGGCCTCACCGGAATGCGCTACTTAAAGCGGCAACGCCCAGCTAACCTCCACACCATAGCGCATCATCCTCCTACCTGGCACCACATCCGCCATGACCGGAAGCATGAACGCTCTGCGGGAGAGCTTGTCTTCGGGGATGGAGCTCGAGGTCGCCGCCCTCGCTCAAGTCGCCGCACAAGCAGTGGCCACGCTGGCGGCCGATGATGGGAGGACCGTCAGCCACACTTCCTACTTGCCACCGTCCAACGTCCGGCACCACCGAGGTCGGGGACTCCTCCGAGGATGAGTAGGGCATGGAAGGCGGCAGGGCATGGTGTGCCAACTGGCCGGTCCGTCTCCCGTGTTCTACTTTTCCTCGGCGGAGACCGCACCTTCACTTCATGGGTCTTGAACCCTGCCCCTGTACATGGAGATCGCAAATGGAGGACGTCGGTCGCCGCCATAGAATAGGTTTAGGGTCAGGTTTCTTTTATTTTTCTGTCCTATAAAAGTTCCAAATGTAATGAAAATCTGCCTTGTTTGCATTAATCTCGGCCGGTGTATATGAACTTTCACAATAATATAGTATATTGTAGGAGTACTAGCAAGATGCCCATGCATTGCACGGAAGATCAAGATCTCGTGGGAGAAAAGGATGAATGAGGGAAGGCCTTATCTGCAAATGCACATTCACGCATTTCACATCTTTCTACATCTATCGGAACCTACGAAAGGGTTAACGTAAATTGCCACTCTCTCTCCTCCCCTGATTTTCATGGTGGTGGGCCCCTCCCTCCCCCCAATCTACAATCAAAAGCTCACACGTTTGCTACCTCTTGAGCACTGCGTTGGATTTCCCCGAAGAGGAGAGGATGATGCAGCAAAGTAGCGTAAGTATTTCCCTTAGTTTTTGAGAACCAAGGTATCAATCCAGTAGGAAGCCACGCACAAATCCCTCGTACCTGCACAAAACAATAGCTCCTCGCAACCAACGCGATTAGGGGTTGTCAATCCCTTCACGGTCACTTACTTAGAGTGAGATCTGATAGAGATGATAAATAATATTTTTGGTATTTTTTTGGTATAGAGATGCAAAGTAAAAAGTAAAAGGCAAAGTAAAAACAAAGCAAGTATTAAAGTGATGGAGATTGATATGATGAGAATAGACCTGGGGGCCATAGGTTTCACTAGTGGCTTCTCTCAAGAGCATAAGTATTCTACGGTGGGTGAACAAATTACTGTTGAGCAATTGATGTAATTGAGCATAGTTATGAGTATATCTAGGTATGATCATGTATATAGGCATCACGTCCGAGACAAGTAGACCGACTCTGCCTGCATCTACTACTATTACTCCACTCATTGACCGCTATCCAAAGATGCATCTAGAGTATTAAGTTAAAACAGAGTAACGCCTTAAGCAAGATGACATGATGTACAGGAATAAATTCATGCAATATGATAAATACCCCATCTTGTTATCCTCGATGGCAACAATACAATACGTGCCTTGCAACCCTTTACATCCGGGTAAGGACACATAAAATCGAACCCAAAGCTAAGCACTTCTCCCATTGCAAGAACTACCAATCTAGTTGGCCAAACCAAACGGATAATTCGAAGAGACTTGCAAAGATAACCAATCATACATAAAAGAATTCAGAGAAGATTCAAATATTATTCATAGATAATCTGGATCATAAACCCACAATTCATCGGTCTCAACAAACACACCACAAAAAGAAGATTACATCGAATAGATCTCCACGAGAGAGGGGGAGAACATTGTATTGAGATCCAAAAAGAGAGAAGAAGCCATCTAGCTACTAGCTATGGACCCGTAGGTCTGAAGTAAACTACTCACACTTCATCGGAGGGGCTATGGTGATGATGTAGAAGCCCTCCGTGGTGGATGCCCCTTCGGCGGAGCTCCGGAACAGGCCCCAAGATGGGATCTCGTGGATATATGAAGTTGCGGCGGTGGAATTAGGTTTTGGCTCTGTTACGATCGTTTGAAGTGCGTAGGTATATATAGGAGGAAGGAGTACGTCGGTGGAGCAGGGGGCCCACGAGGCGGGCGCGCCCCACCCTCGTGACCGCCTCTTTGTTCCTTGGAGTAGGTTCCAAGTCTCCGGATCACGCTCGTGAGAAAATCACGTTCGAAGGTTTCATTCCGTTTGGACTCCGTTTGATATTCCGTTTCTTGAAACACCGAAATAGGCAAAAACAGCAATTCCGGGCTGGGCCTCCGGTTAATAAGTTAGTCCCAAAAATAATATAAAAGTGGAAAATAAAGCCCAATATAATCCAAAACAGTAGATAAAGTAGCATGGAGCAATCAAAAATTATAGATACGTTGGAGACATATCAGGCATCCCCAAGCTTAATTCCTGCTCGTCCTCGAGTAGGTAAATGATAAAAAGAGAATTTTTGATGCGGAGTGATACTTTGGCATAATTTCAATGTAAATCTTCTTAATTGTGGTATGAATATTCAGATCCAAAAGATTCAAGACAAAAGTTCATATTGACATAAAAATAATAATATTTCAAGCGTACTAACTAAGCAATTATGTCTTCTCAAAATAACATGGCCAAAGAAAGTTATCCCTACAAAATCATATAGTCTGGCTATGCTCCATCTTCCCCACATAAAATATTTAAACCATACACAACCCCGATGACAAGCCAAGCAATTGTTCCATACTTTAACGTTTTCAAAACTTTTTCAATCTTCACGCAATACATGAGCGTGAGCCATGGATATAGCACTATATGTGGAATATAATGGTGGTTGTGGAGAAGACAAAAAGAGGGAAGATAGTCTCACATCAACTAGGCGTATCAACTGGCTATGGAGATGCCCATCAATAGATATCAATGTGAGTGAGTAGGGATTCCCATGCAACGGATGCACTAGAGCTATAAGTATATGAAATCTCAACAAAAGAAACTAAGTGGGTGTGCATCCAACTCGCTTGCTCACGAAGACCTAGGGCATTTGAGGAAGCCCATCATTGGAATATACAAGCCAAGTTCTATAATGAAAAATTCCCACTAGTATATGAAAGTGACAAAATGAGAGACTCTCTATCATGAAGATCTTGGTGCTACTTTGAAGCACAAGTGTGGTAAAAGGATAGTAACATTGTCCCTTCTCTTTTTTCTCTCATTTTTTTCATTTGGGCCTTTTCTCTTTTTTATGGCCTCTTTTTTTTCCGCCCGGAGTCTCATCCAGACTTATGGGGGAATCATGGTCTCCATCATCCTTTCCTCACTGGGACAATGCTCTAATAATGATGATCATCACACTTTTATTTTTCTTACAACTCAACAATTACAACTCGATTTTAGAACAAAGTATGACTCTATATGTATGCCTCCGGCGGTGTACCGGGATATGCAATGAAACAAGAGTGACATGTATGAAAGAATTATGAATGGTGCCTTTGCCACAAATATGATGTCAACTACATGATCATGCTAAGCAATATGACAATAATGGAGCGTGTCATAATAAACGGAACGGTGGAAAGTTGCATGGCAATATATCTCGGAATGGCTATGGAAATGCCATAATAGGTAGGCATGGTGGCTGTTTTGAGGAAGATATATGGTGGGTGTATGATACCGGCGAAAAGTGTGCGGTATTAGAGAGGCTAGCAATGGTGGAAGGATGGAAAAAAGTGCGTATAATCCATGGACTCAACATTAGTCATAAAGAACTCATATACTTATTGCAAAAATCAAGAAGTTATCAAAGCAAAGTATTACACGCATGCTCCTAGGGGGATAGATTGGTAGGAAAAGACCATCGCTCGTCCCGGACCGCCACTCATAAGGAAGACTATCAATAAATAAATCATGCTCGAGTTCATCACATAACGGTTCACCATACGTGCATGCTACGGGAATCACAAACTTCAACACAAGTATTCTTTAAATTCACAACTACTCAACTAGCATGACTCTAATATCACCATCTTAATATCTCAAAACAATTATCAAGCATCAAACTTTTCTTAGTATTCAACGCACTCAAAAGAAAGTTTCACATATCTTCAATACCAAGTATATTAACATTAAGCAAATTACCATGCTATTAGCGACTCTCAAAATAATCTAAGTGAAGCATGAGAGATTAATATTTTATTTAAAACAAATCCACCACCGTGCTCTAAAAGATCTAAGGGAAGCACTAGAGCAAAAATTATCACGCTCAAAAGATGTAAGTGAAGCACTATGAGCAAAACTATCAAGCTCAAAAGATATAAGTGAAGCACATAGAGTATTTTAGCAAATTCTAATCAAATTGGCTTCTCCCAAAAGGTGTGTACAGAAAGGATGATTGTGGTAAACTAACAAGCAAAGACGCAAATTATACAAGACGCTCCAAGCAAAACACATATCATGTGGTGAATAAAAATATAGCTCCAAGTAAATTACCGATGGAAGTAGGCGAAAGAGGGATGCCTTCAGGGCATCCCCAAGCTTCAATTTTTGTGTCCTTGGATTATCTTGGGGGTGCCATGGGCATCCCCAAGCTTAGGCTCTTGCCACTCCTTGTTCCATAATCAATCAAAATAATTTACCCAAAACTTGAAAACTTCACAACACAAAACTCAATAGAAATCTCGTGAGCTCCGTTGGAGAAAGAAAACAAAAGAATACTTTAAGATACTGTAATGAACTCATTATTTATTTATATTGGTGTTAAACCTACTGTATTCCAACTTCTCTATGGATTATAAACTATTTACTAGCCATAGATTCATCAAAATAAGCAAACAACACACGATAAACAGAATCTGTCAAAAACAGAACAGTCTGTAGTAATCTGTAACTAACGCAAACTTCTGGAACTCCAAAAAATCTACCAAAATTATAAGACCTAGACAATTTGTTTATTGATCATAATAAATTGGAATCAGTATTTTATCACGTTCTGGTGATTTTTAATAATTCGGGCACTAAGCGCAAAGTTTCTGGAAATTACAGCGAGATCAAATAACTATCATCCCAGAAGATCCAATAGGTCTAGCTTGGCACAAACACTAATTAAAACATAAAACCACATCTAAACAGAGGCTATATGGATTATTTATTACTAAGCAGCAAGGAAAAATATTGGGTTGTCTCCCAACAAGCGCTTTTCTTTAAAGCCTTTTAGCTAGGCATTGATAATTTTAATGATGCTCACAAGAAAGACAAGAACTGAGGCACAAAGAGAGCATCATAAAACATGTGACAAACACACTTAAGTCTAACATACTTCCTATGCATAGGCATATTATAGGAAAACAAATTATCGTAGTAAGCAAAAACTAGCATATGCAAGGAAGCGGAAAGGAACAATAGCAATCTCAACATAACGAGAGGTAATTTAGTGACATGAAAATTTCTATAACCATATTTTCCTCTCTCATAAAAATTACATGTAGGATCATAAGAAAATTCAACAATATAGCTATTGCATAAAATATTTTCAACACGATCCACATGCATGCAAAGTTGACACTCTTCCAAAATAGTGGGATTAACATTAACTAAAGTCATGACCTCTCCAAACCCACTTTTATCAAAAATTTCATAAGATTGAATGTTATCCAAATATGTGGGATCTAAAGTTGACACTCTTCCAAACCCACTTTCAATATTATTGCAAACACTATTATCAATCTTATACTCATCATGGGGCTTAAATAAATTTTCAAGATCATAAGAAGAATCTCCCCAATCATGACTATTGGACATAGCAAAACCAGCATCCCCAAGCTTAGGGTTTAGCATATTATAAGCATAATTTTCATCAATAGAATTTATAATAAAATCATTGCAATCATGCTTTTTATTTAAAGATCTATTGTGAAGCACTTCATCACAATTTTCAGATTTACGGATTTCAGGCAAAAGCTTATAAAGATAATCTAGTGCATCCAAATCACTAGGAATTGGTTCATCACAATTGGATCTCTTAAAAAGATTGGCAAGCGGATGAGGATCCATAGATATTAGCTTCTCTGTTTAGGAATAAATACTCAACTATTTCAACCAAGCAAGAAAACAAGCCAAGAAAGACATCAAGGCGAACGGAAAAGAGAGGGCGAATAAAACGGCACGGGTGAAGTGGGGGAGAGGAAAACGAGAGGCAAATGGCAAATAATGTAATGCGGGTGATAGGGATTGTGATGGGTACTTGGTATGGTGCTTGACTTGCTCTTGTGTGAGCCTCCCCGGCAATGGCGCCATAAATTCTTCTTGCTACCTCTTGAGCACTGCATTGGATTTCCCCGAAGAGGAGAGGATGATGCAGCAAAGTAGCGTAAGTATTTCCCTCAGTTTTTGAGAACAAAGGTATCAATCCAGTAGGAGGCCACGCACAAGTCCCTCGTACCTGCACAAAACAATAGCTCCTGCAACCAACGCGATTAGGGGTTGTCAATCCCTTCACGATCACTTACGAGAGTGAGATCGGATAGAGATGATAAATAATATTTTGGGTATTTTTTTTTTGGTATAGAGATGCAAAGTAAAAAGTAAAAGGCAAAATAAAAACAAAGCAAGTATTGAAGTGATGGAGATTGATGTGATGAGAATAGACCCGGGGGCCATAGGTTTCACTAGTGGCTTCTCTCAAGAGCATAAGTATTCTACGTTGGGTGAACAAATTACTGTTGAGCAATTGACAGAATTGAGCATAGTTATGAGTATATCTAGGTATGATCATGTATATAGGCATCACGTCCGAGACAAGTAGACCGACTCACACGCATCTACTACTATTACTCCACTCATCGACTGCTATCCATCATGCATCTAGAGTATTAAGTTAAAAACAGAGTAACGCCTTAAGCAAGATGACATGATGTAGAGGAATAAATTCATGCAATATGATAAATACCCCATCTTGTTATCCTCGATGGCAACAATACAATACGTGCCTTGCAACCCTTTCTGTCACTTTGTAAGGACACCGCAAGATGGAACCCAAAGCTAAGCACTTCTCTCATTGCAAGAACTACCAATCTAGTTGGCCAAACCAAACAGATAATTCAAAGAGACTTGCAAAGATAACCAATCATACATAAAAGAATTCAGGTAAGATTCAAATATTATTCATAGATAATCTGGATCATAAACCCACAATTCATCGGTCTCAACAAACACATCGCAAAAAGAAGATTACATCGAATAGATCTCCACGGGAGAGGGGGAGAACATTGTAGTGAGATCCAAAAAGAGAGAAGAAGCCATCTAGCTACTAGCTATGGACCCGAAGGTCTGAACTAAACTACTCACACTTCATCGGAGGGGATATGGTGATGATGTAGAAGCCCTCCGTGGTGGATGTCCTCTCCGGCGGAGCTCCGGAACAGGCCCCAAGATGGGATCTCGTGGATCTGAGGAAGTTGCGGCGGTGGAATTAGGTTTTGGCTCTGTTACGATCGTTTGGGGGTAATGAGGTATATATAGGAGGAAGGAGTACGTCGGTGGAGCAATAGAGGGCCCACGAGGCAGGGGGCGCGCCCTAGGGGGGGCGCCCCCCACCCTCGTGACCGCCTCTTTTGTTCCTTGGAGTAGGGTCCAAGTCTCCTGGATCACGTTTGGTGAGAAAATCACATTTCCGAAGGTTTCATTCCGTTTGGATTCCGTTTGATATTCCGTTTCTTCGAAACACTGAAATAGGCAAAAAAAACTACAATTCTGGGCTGGGTCTCCGGTTAATAGGTTAGTGCCAAAAATAATATAAAATTGGAAAATAAAGCCCAATATAGTCCAAAACAGTAGATAAAGTAGCATGGAGCAATCAAAAATTATAGATACGTTGGAGACGTATCAACGTTTCACATTATGTTAATTACGTAACTGGGACTACGTAGGTGTAGCATTACTCGCCCTAAAAAACCCAACTAAGCCAACCTCCCAGCATATCGCGCGGAAAAAGGCCCGGCCACGCCGTTTTAGTCAGGATTACCGGATTACTAGTAGTAGTATTGATGGATCGCGCAAAGCAACATGTTTTTTTAGGGGGCGAAGCACCTAGTTTAAAAGGAAAACAAGGCGGTACACTCACATCACCCTTGTCGCGGTCGCATTGCACCCCACACACGTTTGGTCCTGGACACGGCTCATGCAAATGGAACGCGCTTCGGCTTGCTTCTTCACTGACACGTGGGACTGCACTTGGAGAAACCGACCATGCGCCAAACTCCCCCCGCCCACCGCGCGAAAATCCTCCCCCACCCAAAAATTCCCTCCAAATCCTAGATTCAACCGCCCTTCGGCCAACTAGCCAATAATATTCCCCAAACCCCCGTCCCACCGTCCCCCTCCACTCCATTCGCTCCGCCAAAGCCGCCCTCCCCGCCACGGCGATACGTCGGTGCCGCGGTTCGTCGAGCGGATGCACGGCGATCCTCTCGCTCCCACAGTACGCTCTCGTAGACTACCGTCCTCTAGCCGCGCCGCCACCACTGGCGACGTTCTTGTGGAGGCGCACGGCGGTCAGCGCCGCCACCGCTGTATACGTTCGTGTGGAGACGCACGGCAGTGAGCTTCTCCCACGGTACGCGAATTACAGACTGAGGCCCCATGCATGTCGGTGTAGCGCTGAATGTTAGCTGATAGACGTTGTTAATCTCACTGTTTGCCAAATTAGTTTACAGTCAATATGCTCAGCTTAAGAAGCTTCCTTGCCCTGTTCTGCACTCAATCTGCTTAGCTGAGATGGCATGCCAAGGCCGATTAATTGCTAAAATATCCTGCCATATATTTATTGTGACGTAGATTGCCATGGTCTAGTAGCCAATCTGTTAGGTGAAATAGCTCTACACCATTTTATACTCGATCTTTGTTGCTGCGATGGCCTTCGATAGTTTGATGGCTGTGTGATCGGCCTCATTGACTGCTGAAACAGCCTGCCATAATTTAGCACTCAAATCTGTTTGTTGAATTAGCTTTACATATATTTCATTACTTAGATCTGCTCGTCCAAATATCTTGCCATAGCTTTAGACATCGACCTAGGTATTTTCTTTTTGACTTCATAAAAAAGCATATATGTTTTTCCTGTAATATCTAGTAGAAGAACTAATTTGTATGTCTAATGAGATGGACAGGACTTGGATAACTTCTCGTCAAGATTCTCCGCTGCATATGTCGAGGGGGTTGAAAACTTCATGAACTTTATCAGAGCTGAGTAAGGTGGTCCGAAATCAGATGTGCTCTGCCCGTGTAGCAGTTGTATGAATTCAGTTATAAGACCGTAGTCAACTGTGCAAAATCATCTACACTTGTATGGGATGTCGGTCACATATACTAGGTGGGTTCATCATGGTGAAGCTGTGAACATCAATGTTATTGACTACGTGGAAGCAGCAGATCACCATCTTGATCTGCCTCGATGCTCGGTGGAAGAGGAGGAGGAGGAGGTGGTGGCGGAGCGATGAGTTTGACCAACATTGAAACAATGCTACGAAATGCTCGTGCATTTCGTGAACTTTCACCGCGAGAAGAAAAGCGGTGGGCCCGCATGTTGGAACAATGCAACGTGGCTATCACCCCAGGAAATAAGTCGTCAAGATTCTCAGCTATGGTCACCTTTCTTCAGGTGAAGACATCTGAGCGGATGACCAACAAATCATTCGATGCGATGTTGGCTGCTTTCCCCAAAGCTTTCCCAGATGCGTGTGAGCTGCCACACACCTACAAGAAATGAAGAATTTCCTTGATGCGGTTGGAATTGGATATGATATGATCCATGTTTGTAAGAATAATTGTGTTCTGTTAGGAAGGATTATGCCAACTTAAGTGAATGCCCGAAATGCAAATCATCAAGATGGAAAGATGGCGATGTTGTGAAGAGGATTCCTCATAATGTTCTAAGACATTTTCCAATTACACCAAGATTGCAGAGGTTGTTTCATGATGCTAAAACAAGAGAGGATGTACTGTGGCATTCTAGGAACCAGGAGTACAGAGATCAGAATGTAATGAGCCATCCATCACATGGTAGTGAGTGAAAAAGCTTCAATTAGAAGCACGAAAAGTTTGTCTTGACACGAGAAACGTTAGACTTGGCTTAGCTTGGATGGATTTAACCCATTTGGCCACAGGCGCCACATATAGCATGTGGCCAGTGCTTGTTATCCCTTACAACATGCCTCCAAATATACGCATCAAAGAATCAAACTACATGATGGCCTTGCTCATCCCAGGTCCAAAAAGTCCCGGAAAGGATTTTGATTTGTTCATGGAGCCTCTTGTGGAGGAACTTCAACAGCTATGGAGGGTGTTCTCACTCGAGACCTATATAGCAGCCCACCAGCTGATTTCTTTCTGCGTCTTTGTTATAATTTAGGCGCATCCATGATTATTCGGCTTTGGGCACTATGTCGTGGCTTAACGAGACATGGTTACAATGCATGTGTTCGCTGTGACAGAATCATTGTCATCATAATACTTAGCAATATCTGTTACATTGGACATCGTTTCCTTGCCAAGGACAAGCCGCATCCTAGAAAATACCGAAGACATGTGTTCAATGCAAAGCATGAAAACCATGATGCGCCAAAGAGGCTCACCGCCGATGAGTTGCAAGTGGAATTAGAGAAGGTCAGGCATATTACACCAGGAAACCATCCTGATAATGGTAGCTGGAAAAGGAAGCATGGCAGGGCAGAAGAGAGATTATTGTTTACCCGCGGGTCCACTTTGTGGGACTTGGAGTATTGGAAAGATTTGGATCTGCGGCATAATCTTGATGTGATGCACATCGAGAAAAATATATGTGACAGCATTATCGGCACACTTTTTAATATTGAAGGCAATACGAAAGATACCTTAAAATCTAGGATAGATTAGACACACTGGTATCGGACAGGATTTGCGGTGTGCAAGATGAAGGTAAACCATGGGATATGGCACCACTGTGTAATGCGTCTTGGACAAGGTAAAAAGAAAAGAATTCTGCGAGGTCCTCACACGTGTGAGATTCCCACATGGATTTGCTTCCAACCACGAAAGGAGAGTCGGTCAAGAGGGAAACAAGGTACAAGGGTTGAAAACTCATGACCGCCACGTCCTACTTCAAAGGGTTTTACCTGTTATCCTTAGAGGATTGGGCATACGACTTATATAGAGCGATTGCAGAGTTGGGACAATTCTTCAGGGAACTCTGCGGTAGAAATATCAGGGTAGATGCTTTGGAGCGTCTTAGAGACAAGATACCAACTATCCTATGCGACCTTGAGAAGATATATCCTCCGGCCTTCTTTGATGTGATGGTGCATTTGGCTGTTCATCTACGATGAGGCACTACTTAGAGGTCCAAAGACAAGATGGCTGGATGTACACTATTGAAAGGTGGCTAGGCACTTTCAAGGGCTATGTTAGGAACAGAGCTAGACCCGAGGGTTCCATTGCAGAGGCCTACATTGCTACTGAAGCATTGACATTCTGCTCAAAATACATTGAAACAGCTGATCAGCTTAGCAAAGAGGTGGATGAAGACAATCCCGGGCTCAATGTTTTCTATTATTCTGTTTGAGTTACAGGGAAGAGTCGAAAAGAGGACAAACCTAAAGATTTGGACAAAATGGTTTGGTATGTGTTGAATAACTGTCTTGAGATACCACCTTATATGAAGTAAGTGCTAAGTACTGCAGCTTATACATCGTAATCTACTAAACTTGCAGTACATTCTTATATATTTAGATGTTTTACGCGATCACTATGTTGTGCAGCATCTACAAAAAGGAGTTACTGCCGCAAAATCCAAGAAACATTGACAAACTGGTTATGGCAGGATTTGTGAAATGGTTCAAGAGCCATGTAAGCTTTTGAATTGCATTATCAGTTTTTTTAGTATATTGAGTAGATAAGATGATCAGCTTGTCTATTTTCTAACCATAGGTTAAGAACATGCGAGAGGATGGGAAGGCAGTTGATGATGCCCTTTACTCACTAGCAATGGGTCCTGATACTTGGGTAAGACATTATGAATCTTGCATTGTTGGAGATGTGCGCTACAACACCCTTGCACGAGACGAAGGCAAGAAGACACAAAATAGTGCCATCATGAGCACGGATACGTATGATAAAGAGACAACTGAAATGTATGCTAACATAACAGACATTCTTCGATTGCGATATATCTCGATTCGAGGATCATCGGTGTGTGGTTCTGTTGTGTTGTCGTTGGTATAACTTGTTTTCCAGGATCGCAAAACCCAGAGTTGATGATTATTTCAAATCCATCAATGTCAAGACGGCGTACTAGACCAACGAGCCTTTTATTTTGGCAAATCAAGCAACACATATATTTTTCTTGGAATACACATTTGCACGTAGCGATGACTAGAGAGTATTGCAAAGGTTTGAGCAGAGGAATTCGTTAATTGAAGTTGCACAACAACATGATGCTTACACTGCTCCGGATGTACAAGATAACACAGATGTTCCTAATATCTTTGAGAACCATAACGTCAATGACGCCGGTGAAAAGATTGTCTGTCGTGCTGTGGACATACAAGAGATGATCAAGAAGAAGCCAACGTTCGAGGACGTTGAGGACGAAGAAGAAGATGACACTGTGGGGAATTGCAATTCAGACTGATACACATGGCGAAGATGTTGACGCTGCTGCTGCGGATGATGATTACATTGCTTTTGTTGTATTTGCCTGTCAGAAGACGTTTTTTATCTACTATGTGAAATTGTGTTTGCTATGAAAACTGATACCTGATGAACATGTTGTTTAGTATTTTCCTGTGAGAACATCACTTATTATGTATGCTGATTTGTGTTTAGTGATTGTATGACGACTAAAACATGATGACATTGTTGTTTAGTTGTACTCATATTTGGCTGTGAAACTTGAATTTGATGACATAGTTTGTTGTTGGACTGCAATTTTCTCAACGTCTTCGAATGAGAACAAAGCTGACCCGACAGGGCCTCTGCTAATTTATTTATTTGTTACCAAAATGGCCTCTGCTATTTATTTATTTATGAGCAAAAGGGGATACCCCCTGATTTCCGTTAATAGAAATCATTAGATGTTCACAACACTATGCCCAGCCTGCTACATAGGTTTCATTCATTACTAGTTTCAGCAAAGTGCTGATGTCATAGCCACTGAATACATCACGAGTGCTACATACACTGCAAATAAAGAGACAATCATCCTACAGAGCACATCGATTTTGCCCATTATCTTCACAAGCTCTTTCATCTCCTCATTGCTGTCAAGGCCATTCAGTAGCTGTTGCTTGGCCATGCAGAGGAACTACATCTTTAACCTTCCTTCTGTCGTTCCTTCAGTTACTTGTCCAACACCCCAACCTGCTGGTATTGGGATTCCTCGGCTAACCAAATAATCAGCGTAGTTGCACTCCCCACATCGTAAACTTCCCGTAAATACAAATCACATGAATCTTCCCTTTTCTGCATGAATCAAATTAGAAGATCATCAACCAAACTATTAAAAAAATCAGCAACTGAAAGCAGCAGAACAACACTTAAACATATTATTACCCCATGATTCGGGCATTTGTAGAAGACTCGACCAGGGTTGAGGATTGTGGTTGAGACACGACGGATGACTCTGCATGATTTGCAGCAGTTGCACCACACCAACGGCAGCGGTTTGCGATGAGCAACCGGCTGCGGTCTTGGCGCGGCAGGGTGTGATGAGACCCACAGCGATGGTACGGGTGGCGACTTGGCGCATATTTGGTTGTTACTGCTTTGAAGAGCAGTGGATGAGCAGCTAAGCGGACATGGTTGTCGCGCCAGAGATTCGATGCTAGGCGTAGTAAGTAGAGAAGAGGAGAAGCGGACGTTGGATATGTCGGTTTCATTAATTGCGAGTAGCATAGCACCATATATAGTCATAGTCTAGGTTTGGATTCGAACCCATGTGAGCACGTCTCTCTTTTTTCTAAAACTCAACAATGTCTCTTTACTGGTACACTAGCTTGTTCTGTACTCCTTCTCAAGTCTTTGATTCCTCCACCTGACATCTGGGACCCACCGGAAGGGCCTCTGTATTTCGTGAAAAAAACATGCTCCCCGCTGAGGGAGTCCTGCATTAGGGGGTATCGGACTGCCGGACTGTGTACAACATCCGGACTATTGGAGCGTGAAGATACAAGACTCAAGACTTCGGCCCTTGTCCGGATGGGACTTTCCTTGGCGTGGAAGGCAAGCTTGGCGATCCGGATATTATATTTCCTTCATTGTAACCGACTCCATGTAAACCCTAGCCCTCTCCGATGTCTATATAAACCGGAGAGGTTGGTCCTTAGAAGGCCGATCACAATTACAATCATACCATCATAGGCTAGCTCTTAGGGTTTAGCCTCTACGATCTCGTGGTAGATCTACTCTTGTACTACCCATATCATCAATATTAATCAAGCAGTGAAGTAGGGTTTTACCTCCATCGAGAGGGCCGAACACAGGTAAACATCTGTGTCCCTTGCTTCCTGTTACCATCAGCCTTGACGCGCAGATCGGGACCCCCTACCCGAGATCCGCTGGTTTTGACACCGACATTGGTGCTTTCATTGAGAGTTCCTATGTGTTGTCGTTGTCAGGCTCGATGTCTCCTTCAATCATCATCAACGACACTGTCCAGGGCAAGACTTTCCTCCCTGGACAGATCTTCATATTCGGCGGCTTCGCACTGCGGGCCAACTCGCTTGGCCATCTGGAGCAGATCGACAGCTACGCCCCTGGCCACCAGGTCAGGTTCAGAAACCTAAACTACACGGCGGACATCCGCGAAGACTTGACCTTTGATGGATTTGGGCCTATGCCAGGTGCACCGGACAGTCACGACGAGCATGGCTTAGACCTGCCGTCGGACGAAGCTCGGGGCATCATCCCCGTACTATCCCCGGACCTAGATCCGGAGCAGGCTGCGTTGCCTAAGGACGGAGGGATGGACCCCGCCCCCCAGGTCGCACACTCATCGGCGGTGGAGCCGAACACGGGCCTTACCTCTGCGATGGCCTGTGACTCCGAATCCCCGGATTCGTATCCGGACGTTGGTTCCAGTCCGCACGCTCCCGAGCCCGTCGGGCTAGGATGGGCTCCGGTAATGGATTTCACCGCTGCGGATATCTTCCAGCACTCGCCCTTTGGCGACATGCTGGACTCATTAAAGTGTCTCTCTTTGTCAGGAGGCTCTTCACTAAACTATGTCCGGCTTGAGTGGGAGGCAGGCGAAGAAGGAATTTGTTGCCCGCCCACCACCCACTTCATTGCCACGGTCGATGACTTAACCGAGGTACTGAACTTCGACTCCGAAGACATCGATGGTATGGACGACGATGCAGGAGAAGAACATGAACCACCGCTCACTGGGCGGTGGACAGCCACCTCTTCTTATGATATATATATGGTGGACACTCCAAAGGAAACAAATGGCGATGAGGCAACGGAGGATAAAACCTTGGGGAAAAGCAAAGAATGGGCGCCGGGCGCCACTCCAAGCCCCGCCACACTAATACCGTCCAGAGACGAAAACAATCCGAATGGTGCCAAGAAGAATACAACTCGAAAAGCCCGCCCGAGCAGCCGAACAGGAGGATGAGCAGGTCAGCCTGTAAGAACAGTAACAGACGAATACCCGGAGGAGGACAGCTACATGCCCCCTCCGAAGACGAGATTAACCTCGGCGACGACGAAGTTCGGGCGTGCTCGAGGATCCCGTGAGAGCAGAGAGCTTCAAGCCGCCGCTTATAGCCACCGCGAGGAGCCTGAAAAAGAAGCGGCAGCAACTCCAAGCTGATCAAGACCTGCTCACGCAGATGGACTGAAGTCCTGGCAGCCGAGGAATACAGACTCGAGCACCATACGGCTGACCGGCCACCTCATGGCCGGGATAAAACGGCATACCAGTCCGCATACCAGCCAACACCCCCACGCCAACATAATACGGCCCGGGGCAACAAATCAGGACAGCTAAGATCGATCTATGGATCGCGGGCGCGCCTCAGTACGTGACGAGGACCGTCACGCCGGACACACCTTCAACAAGTCCGGCCGGGCCGAATATAGCCACCCAGAGCAATTCGACCTGCGTAGCCACATAGCCCGGCACAGAAGCGCCGCGCACCTCCTCTGCTTCACTGACAAAGTAATGGATCATGAATTCCCAGAAGGGTTCAAACCCGTAAAACTCGAATCATACGATGGCACAACAAACCCTGCAGTATGGATCGAAGATTTTCTTCTCCACATTCACATGGCCCGCGGAGACGATCTGCACGCCATCAAGTATCTTCCCCTTAAGCTCAAACGACCAGCCCGGCACTAGCTAAACAACCTGCCAGCAAACTCCATTGGCAGCTAGGAAAACCTGGAAGACGCATTCCTCGACAACTTCCAGGGCACATATGTGCGACCACCCAACGCCGACGACTTGAGCCGCATTACTCAACAGCCCGGAGAGTCAGCCAGAAAATTCTGGACTCGGTTCCTAACTAAGGAGAACCAAATAGTTGACTGTCCAGACGCCGAAGCCCTAGCGGCTTTCAAGCATAATATCCGTGATGAGTAGCTCGCTCGACACCTCGGCCAGGAAAAACCCAAGTCCATGGCAGCTCTCACAACACTAATGACCCGCTTTTGCACGGGCGAGGACAGTTGGTTGGCCCAAGAAGCACTACGCCACGCCACCGGCAATTCGGATGGCCGCGACAATAACGGCAAGCCACAACGTAACAGACATAAGCGATGGAACAACGGCGACAACACTGAAGACACGGCAGTCAACACCGGATTCAGTGGATCCAAGCCCGGTCAGTGAAAGAAGCCGTTCAAAAGAAATAATCAGGGACCGTCTAGTCTGGACCGCATACTGGAGCGCTCGTGCCAAATTCATGGCACCCCGGACAAGCCAGCCAACCACACTAATAGAGATTGCTAGGTATTCAATCAGGCCGGCAAGATAAACGCCGAAGACAAGGACAAGGGGCTGCACATCGACGATGAAGAGGAGCCCCGACGTCCGAACACGGAGGGACAGAAGAAATTTCTCCCCAGGTGAAAACAGTCAACATGATCTACGCCACGCACATCCCCAAGCGGGAACGGAAGCGGGCACTAAGGGACGTCTATGCGATGGAGCCAGTCGCCCCCAAATTCAACCCTTGGTCAGCTTGCCCGATCACCTTTGATCGTAGGCATCACCCTACTAGCATCCGTCACGGCGGCTCAGCCGCATTGGTCCTAGACCCAATCATTGACAGATTCCACCTCACACGCGTCCTTATGGACGGTGGCAGCAGCCTGAACCTGCTTTACCGTGACACAAGCAAAATGGGCATTGACCCTTCAAGGATCAAGCCCACTAAAACCACCTTTAAAGGTGTAATTCCTGAGTAGAGGCCCGCCAGACGGGCTCTATAACATTGGAAGTGGTCTTCGGATCCTCGGATAACTTCCGGCGAAGAGTTAATCTTGAAATCGCCCCTTCCGCATGGTTACCATGCCTTTGCCGGACGAACCGCATTCGCCAAATTCAATGCGGTACCACACTACGCATATCTCAAGCTCAAGATGCCAGGACCACGCGGGGTCATAACGGTGAACGGAAATATGGACCGTTCCCTACAAACAGAAGAACATACTGCAGCCCTTGCGGCGGAAGTACAATGCGGCCTTCTCCAACAAACCAATCTGGCGGCAACTACTTCGAGCACTGTCAAGCGAGTTCGGAGCACCCCGCAACAGGATCATCAGGCACGCCAAGAGCGCGACTAGCAGTCCGGCCTCCGCTTAAGCCCCATCAAAGCAGCATTCATGCCATGTGCACACAATTACGTACTTAAAATACCATGGGCATAGGCGGAGGCGCATCAACGACTTAGTCAATAGTGTGGGTAACCGCCAAATACTTTCACACTCTTTCCCTCTTACCATTCAGGACACCGCGTTGGCGCAACATCCTCAAAAGAGCCGAATTGCCGGACTTATAGGGAAGAGACATCCAAGGAGGCAATAGACGTTGTGCACAGAAGAAAATACCCAGGTGGAATCAATTTACAATAATTATACCTGCTTTATCTACCTGAATACAGCTTGCCCCTGGATAGGACATGTCAAATAGTCCTATTTTATATCTGCTTAACGCATCCATTGTAAATGCACACTTAAACGTATTTTTCGTCAATGAGAGATTATATATAGCGTCAGCTTATTATTCTCATTTGAGCATTTTTCTCTTATAAATGTTTATTTGATATTGCATCCGTACACCTTGGTGCGGCCGGTTTGCCAGGGGCTTCTTATGGCGCCCCGCTATATGGCAACTAAAGTCTGAACACTTTCAACATGTGGCACCGAACTTATAGCACTATATGCATCAGCTACGAATCATGTCTTGGGTCTGATTGGGATAGCCCGGCTCCCTTGTTTTGGTGCCTTACTTTCCATCATATCGGCTAAGGTAGCGCAGGGAGAACTACTGCGATTGTGTCCCGGTTCTTCCGGACGAGCACCTCAGTAGAGAAAGCCGAAAACTGACCGGCGTGATGTGGCGAGAGCTGGTCGCTGTTCGAGAGGTTTTAAAATCCTTAATGATTTTCCGCTTTAGGCGATAAATCGGCTTCGTCCGATCTAGGCGTGTATAAGCGCCCGATTGGTCTTCCGGATTCTAGGGCTTCGCGAAATTTAAAATTGTAGACTTCTATGGCTAAGTGAAAGTTATAAAGCCGCATAGTCTCGATTGCCTTGTTCGGCGCCGGACACCTCCTTAAGGGACCAAACATTTGGGTAAAGAGTGTCCGGTTTTCCACGAACACCCCAAAGGTTAGTCACGCTGGGGCGGAAGCGCATTTAATCGGCCTACTTTTAGGATTTTTTAAACAGCCGCACAGAAGGTAATATTTTAAATAACAAAAGCGCTACATAGCACAAGTAACTTCGTCTTTCATTACAAACACGGCAGAAGTGAATTCATTCAAATATGGCGTCCTTGGTACACTCATTGGCGACGAGACGAGCACCCTTCATCACGCCATCGTAGTACATTTCAGGATGGCGATGCGCCTTGCCCTCCGGCGGCCCGTCCTTGACCAGCTTCTACGCATCCAGCTTGCCCCAATGCACCTTGATGCGGGCAAAAGCTCGGCGGGCACCTTCAATGCAAACAAATCATTTGATCACTTCAAGCCGCGGGCAGGCATCCACCATCCGCTTGATCAGGCCAAAGTAGCTACTAGGCAGTAGCTCACCAAGCCACATCCTGAATATGAAGTCTTTCATAGCCAGTTCGGCCGCCCTGTGGAGTTCGACCAACCGCTTCAGTTGGTCGCTCAGAGGCATCAGATGTTCGGCCCCAAAGATACCGGGACCGTAACAACTTCTCCGCTGAGCTCCCCTCCCGGGCATGGTAGAACTCCGCAGCGTCTGAGGCGCTGCATGGCAGATCTGCAAATGCCCCTGGAGAGCTCCGTATTCAAGTAAGTAAAAGAAACGCCTCCTCCACATGTTTGCTTTGCATAAAGAATTTCTTACCCGTTGCTATCTTCTTGGCCTCCTGGATCTCCTGCTGTGCTTTCTCGGCCTCGGCCTTGGCATCTTTCAAACTGACAAGGGCCTTCGCAAGCTCGGCCTCCTTTGCCTTCAGGTCATGCTCTACGGACTCACACTTCTTCCCGAGGTCCTGGAGCTCTTGCTGTACCTCGCCCACTCTAGCATTTTGCTTTTCGCGCTCCTTGCACTCCAAGGCCGCTTTGTCTTCGGCCTCGGACATCGCTTTCTTCAGGGACGCCACTTCGGCGGTGGCCCTTACCACGATCCTGTGGCTTTGGCGTTAGATTGACAAATTTTGCCTATCTTTAAATACCCAAGAGCGGGAATCACTTACCCTTGGTCTCTTCGAGCTGCCTCTTCGTGAGGACGAGCTCTCCCTGCGCCTGCTCCAGGTCCCGCTTCATCTCGGCAACCTCGGCAGTACGGGCAGTAGCAGCAAGCAGCCCAACCTGCTTATTCACAACAATGCTTATTATTAGACTCCTACGGATTATAATTGACCCTTCGTTTGGCTTTTCTTTCCGAACACCAAACAGAGTATCAGGGGCTACTACCTATCGGGTGATAATTTCATACATTTTTATTACTTACCTCAAAGCCCGTCAGAGGCTTGTGCGAGTTGTTAGTCCGCCTTTGGCGGACAGAACCTTTTGAATCACCTCATTCATAAGAGTACGGTGCTCTTCTTCCATGGAAGTGCCTCGAAGCGCTTCCACCAGGCTATCCGGCGCCGTTGACGTGACTGAAGTCCTCGGCACGGGCGGCTCGCTCTCCCTAACGAGGGGCTGCCCGCCCAAGTCCGGAACTGTCGGAGGTTCCGGAGCAGTGTTCGGTCGGGTGTCTGCCCTGTTGCGGCTCTCATCGACGCGATTCGCGGGGATCTTGAACCCCGCATGTCCGACATCCGAAAGCCCGCCTTGGGGCGTCTCCAGGGTCACCACCCCCTGCTCGGGGAACCTTCGGGACAGCACCTCCGTGTCATCCGCAGGCTGAGGAGTGGTGGCCGTCAGGAGCGAGTTCATCTCTGAAGCGCTCAGAGACCCGTCCGAAGAAGACTCCTCCGGATGACCCCTTGCTGGACTGCATATATGCTCGGCGTTACTAAACAGCTATGACTTAAAATCACGGTAGAGTGCAGACACTTACGATCGCACCAGGGCCTTCCCCCTGGGCAGCCACCCTTCATCGTTGTAGGCGGCCGTGGCGGAGTAGTCCGGAAGGGAGGTTTTCCCCTTCTTAGACGCCCCAGCCTCCCCCTCCGGGGCGGCTTTTCTCTTCTTCTCCCCCCCCCCAGTGCGGGCAGGTGGAATTTCTTCTTCATTCCCCCCGCCTCTACGGGAGGAATCTGTCTCGTCGTCATCGGATGATAGGGGATAACGGCCTTACGCTGAGGGCCTTTTCTGGCCACCTGGCACGCTTCGCCGGGCCCCTCATCCTTTCCGGATGGGGCGTTTTCTTCTTCTTCCTACTCCCCTTCGCAGGAGGAGTCTGCCTCGTCATCTTCGGACGAGGCTTCTGGCACAACCTTACAACGGAGACCGTTTCGGGTCCCCGGGGCCTTCTTCTCGGCCTTCTTCTCCGGCACCTTGTATGGTGCCGGGACTAGCATCTCCGTCAGGAGAGCATCCGCTGGGCCTTCCGGCAGCGGAGGCGGACAGTAGACCTGCTCCGCTGTCTCCACATAGTCCTAAAACAAATATGCATGGTTACTTAAGGGACTCCCGTGAATATATTGTGAAAAATTGGGTCCGGTGGCAGTCTGAGAACTCAACTGACTAGGAGCCCACGCTGCGTGAAGCCCGCGGTCCTCGGATGTGGGAGGAGGCACTTCAGAGGCCTTAAACAGTTCCTTCCACGCGTCCTTGTGCTTCATGCCGTAGAGCCTCTGGAGCGTCTGGTGTTCGGCCGGGACGAACTACCAAAGATTGAATGCCCGCCTTTGGCACGGCAGGATCCGGCGAACGAGCATGACCTGGATCATGTTGACGAGCTTGATGTTCTTGTCCTTCATGCTCTTCATGCAGGTTTAGAATCCGGTCAGCTCTGTAGGTTCGCCCCAAGCCAGGCCCTTCCTTTCCCAGGAGGTGAGCCGCATGGGGGCTCCAGATCTGAACTCGAGGGCTGCCGCCCAGTTGGCGCCGCACGGCTTGGTGATGTAGAACCACCCCGATTGCCACCCTTTTACGGTCTCTGCAAAGGAGCCGTCCGGCCAGGTGACATTAGGCATCTTACCCACCATGGCACCTCCACATTCTGCTTGCTGGCCGCGTACGACCTTCGGCTTCACACAGTATATTTGTAGCCACAGGCCAAAGTGAGGCCGGATGCGGAGGAAGGCCTCACGTACGGCCGAGATGTTGAGGACGAAATTCGGGGCTAGATCATGGAAATCTAGCCCGTAATAGAACATGAGCCCGCGGACGAAGGGATGGAGTGGAAATACCAGTCCACGGACGAAGTGGGCGACAAACACGACTCTCTCATGGGGTCCTGGGGTCGGAATGACCTGCCCAGCGTCCGGTAGCCGGTGCGCTATGTCTCATGCTGACCAAGTATCCGCACCAAGATTTGTGATGTGCTTCTCCTCGACGGTGGAAGCCACCCACTTGCCTCCAGCTCCGGACATGTCTAGCTGTGCGGAGGAGACTTGGGCTTGGGCACTGGAGCTCGAGGGGGCAAGAATGGGAAGAGAAGGAAGAAGGCGTGGGTAAAAATGAGGAGATCTTATCCCTTTATAGAGGCGACGAAAGCGGTGCGCCTCCCCACTTGCCCGTTGGAAATCGCTTGCTTCCCAAGCTCCACGATTAATGATGTGGTGGGATTACCCGTACCCGTATTGATGAGAATCCCGTAATGAGGGGGCACGATCTCTGCTTTGACAGGATGTGTCAAGGAAACCGCCTCGCAATATGCACTGTGGCTGGTTGTGGAAAGACGGTTCGGATAATGACCTGGCCGTAGTGACACGTCGCTTTGCCTAAAAAAGTTGTCACCAGATTGCATTTGTGAAACATCATTCTCTCCACGGTTGCATGCAAAGATCATCTTATGGATCCGGACACGGTTTGAGTGTTTGATACTTACCTTGGAGTATTCAGAGAAGGAACCCGCCTTGCAATGCCGAAGACAATACTGCGCGCCGGACTCATCGTCATTGAAGCCTGGTTCGAGAGCTACTGAGGGAGTCCTGGATTAGGGGGTATCCGGACTGCTGGACTGTGTACAACGTCCGTACTATTGAAGCATGAAGATACAAGACTCAAGACTTCGGCCCGTGTCCGGATGGGACTTTCCTTGGCGTGGAAGGCAAGCTTGGCGATCCGGATATTATATTTTCTTCCTTGTAACCGACTCCATGTAAACCCTAGCCCTCTCCGGTGTTTATATAAACCGGAGAGGTTGGTCCTTAGAAGGCCGATCACAATTACAATCATACCATTATAGGCTAGCTCTTAGGGTTTAGCCTCTACGATCTCGCGGTAGATCTACTCTTGTACTACCCATATCATCAATATTAATCAAGCAGGAAGTAGGGTTTTACCTCCATCGAGAGGGCCTGAACCTGGGTAAACATCTGTGTCCCTTGCTTCCTGTTACCATCAGCCTTGACGCGCAGATCGAAACCCCCTACCCGAGATCTGTCGGTTTTGACACCGACTCACGCTGACAGGTTGGACCCACCAACTATCTTCGCACGCAAGGAAGTGCCTCCTTATTACACACAAAAAATGAATACTCCCCCTGCCAGCTGGAACCCAACATCGTGGGAGGCTGACTTGTGGGCCTACCAAGTTGACGGGGACGGAGCGCTTTGTAAACTTAGTCAATATGAACAATTCTAGCTCAAGTTACCGTACGATGTTCATCCAACGACAGTAGTGCTTCTTCAACCTCTAGTCTTCTTGCTCCAGCTGCCCAAACCAGCGCCGATCGTGGCGCGTGCTCCTACCTCCCGTGGCTAGCTGTGATGCCGTGGAGGCCTCACCACCCATACTACTCCCACCACTGGCCAGGGCATCCCTCTACTCACCCACACCCCCTGTTATTCCACGGCGACGGCAGCCTCACACCGCAGCCGAACTAGTGAACACTCGTACTCCTCTCCGCGTGGTCATCCGCTGCCGCGTCTTCCCCGGCTCCGCGTCATCCCCTTCCTAGGCCTTGCCGTCGTCCACCGCCTTGGTGCTCTCGGTGCGGCGTGGTCAATGTGGTCAACGACCGACTTCCATCTAAGAGTATCAGACGTGGAGAGGCCGACAATGGGTCCACGCCACGCCACAGCTTTTTTTGTGATTTGCCAAGTAAGTCGCTTTGTCAGGCCTGTTGGGCTGCAAATCTTTCAAGACGAGAAGAGCTTCATTCGGCTGGCCGAGAAAATGGCCTATCAGTAATGAGAAATGGGCTGTACATTTTTAAACACATCAAACCGGCAATTAGTTTCAAATTTCTTTTTTTCATTTCGAGATTTTAAATTGCATTGATTTTTATGCATGGACAATTTGTTGGATTTTATATTGATATACATTTATTTTTAAAATCAGTTTGAATGTGACTCGAAATTTCAGGATTAAAAACAGTTCAGACCGCACAGAAATATGCAAAATTTCATATAATTTTTTAACCGTGGCCACAATTTGGGCTGTAATGCTAACAAAAAGAATATGGGCTAAAAAACCCTTAAGAATTAGCAAATGGGCTGTAAATCATTAGAAATAATGGCAGATGGGCTGTATGATGTTTTCCACAGATTTAAGGCTTTCCTAAAAAGGTTGACGACAGCAAAGGATCGTTGGATGTCCATCCAACGGCCGTCGTGCTTCTTCAATCTTCGCTCTTCCTGCTCCGGCCGCTCAAACAAGCGCCAACGGGACTGCTCGCTTTCTCCTCCTGGCTGGTGTCTGCCGCCAAGCAGCCACACCACCCCACCGTACTCCGTCAGCTGGCCTAGCCATCCCTCTACTCACCCACACCGTTGTTATTCTCCCGTGACGGTAGACGAACCAAGAAACCTCAGACATCGTACTCCTCCGCGTGGGATACAACTAACGAGTCTTCCCTGCCTCCGTGTCGTTCCCTTCCTAGGCCTCACCGTCGTCCACCGCCCTGGTGCTCTCGGTGCAGCCTGGTCAACATGGTCAACGACCGACATGCATCTGAAGTGGACTGTACGTGGAGAGGCTGACAGCTAGGTCCACGGCCACACGCAAGGAAATACCTCCTTATTACGCGCAAAATAATGATTCCTCCAGCTGACATCTGGGACCCACCGAAAGGGCCTATGTATTTCACGAAAAAACGTTCGTCACAGACAGCTTGGACCCACCAGCTATATCTTCGCACGCAAGGAAGTGCCTCCTTATTACGCACAAAGAAATGAATACTCCCCCTGCTAGCTGGGACCCAGTATAGTGGTAGGCTGACTTGTGGGACTACTAAGTTGACGGGGACGGAGGGCTTTTCCAGCTTAGTCAATATGCATGATTCTAGCTCTAGTGACCGTACGATGTCCATCCAATGGCCGTAGTGCTTCTTCAACCTCTGGTCTCTTGCTCCAGCTGCCCAAAACAGCGCCGGTCGTGCCTCGTGCTCTTGCCTCCCGTGGCCGGCTGTGATGTGGCGGAGGCCTCACCGCCCCTACTACTCCCACCGCTGGCCAGGCCATCCCTCTACTCACCCACACCCTCTGTTATTCTGCGGTGACGACAGCCTCACACCACAGCGAACCAGTGAACCCTCATACTCCTCTACGCGTGGGCATCCACTGCCGCGTCTTCCCCGGCTCCGCGTCATCCCCTTCCTTGGCCTCACCGTCGTCCACCACCCTGGTGCTCTCGGCGCGGCGTGGTCAACATGGTCAAGGGACGACTTCCATCGGAAGTGCACTATACGTGGAGAGGCTGACAGCTGGGTCCACGATAACCGCAAGGAAGTGCCTCCTTATTATGCGGAAAGTATTAGTCCTCTACCTGACAGCAGGGACCCACCGGACGGGCCACTGTATTTGGTGAAAAAAACGTTTCCCCCCTGACTGCTGGGACCCATCGGACAGGCCACCGTATTTCGTGAAAAGAACGTTCCCCCCGCTGTCAGCTCGGACCCACCGGAAGTGCCTCCTTATTACGCACAAAAAAATGAATACTTCACCTGCTAGTTGGGACCCACCTTGGTGGGTGGCTGACTTGTGGGCCTACTAAGTTGACGGGGACGGAGTGCTTTGTCAACTTAGTCAATATGAACGATTCTAGCTCCAAAGGACTGCACGATGTCCATCCAATGGCCGTAGTGCTTCTTCAACCTCTGGTCTTCTTGCTCCACTGCCCAAAGCAGCGCCCGGTCGTGCCGCATGCTCCTACTTACCGTGGCGGTCAGGCTGCCGTGGAGGCCTCACCGCCCTACTATTCCCACTCATCGCCGTGCCCTCGCGACGACAAAGCAATTTCACACCGCAATTAACCAGGTGAACCCTCGTACTCCTCTCCACGTGGGCTTGCACTGCCGCGTCTTTCCCGGCTCCGCGTCGTCCCCTTCCTAGGCCTCGCCGTCGTCCACCGCCCTGGTGCTCTCGGCGCGGAGTGGTCAACGTGGTCAAGGAACGACTTCCATCAGAATAGTACTGTATGTGGAGAGGCCGATACCGGGTCCACGGCCGCAAAGAAGGAAGTGCCTCCTTATTACGCCGCAAAATAATTATTCCTCCACCGACAGCGGGACCCACCGGACGGGCCACCTTATTTCGTGAAAAAATGTTTCCCCACCGCCGGGACCCACCAGCTACATCTTCGCACGCAAGGAAGTGCCTGACAGTCGGGACCCACCTGTTCGAAGCGTATGTAGCGTTGTCATTCTGGTCGCGAACGTGTACGTACATACTGGTCTATGTAGAGGCGCGCAAGTGTCGTAGTAGATGCGCACACGTAGCATGCACACGTATGTACATCGGGCAGTGTGCAAGAAAGAAAATACAGCCACGTCCGTACATTCGGGCAGGGTCTCGAACGCCTACTCGCGCCTACATACGGCCAGGGCTCGTGTACATGGCTGGGTCGGAACAGAGAAACTGTGTCGTCGTCGTCGTGTTCATGGGGAGCCAACCGGCTGGGTCGGAGCGGAATGCGTCGTCGTGTTCATCGGGAGGGCTTGGACGGAACAGCTGATGGAAACGAGGCCTGGCGTACCGCAGAATAGAGGAAACGGCCTTGTGTTCGACCGACCACGTTTGAAATGGGATCCTGTTCATCGGGAGGGGTCTGGCGTACCGCAAAACGCAGGAAACGGACCTCCTATGGTCGAAACAGGGGTCCTATTGATCGGGAGGGGTGTGGCGTATCGCAAAACGGAGGAAACGGGCTTGTGTTGGAGCGCTACGGTCGAAACGGGGGTCCTGTTCATCGGGAGGGGTGTGGTGTACCGCAAAACGGGACTCCACGGGATACTGTTCATCTCCATCGTCGACCCCCTACAGCCTCCAAGGGCTACTGTTCATCCACCGTCGACCTCCTCCAGCCTCCACCTGCGACTGTTCCTCCACGGGCTCCTGTTCATCCAGCCTCCACCGCGCGGTACTCTACCGCCATCGCTCAACCAGCCCTCTCCACGGGCTCCTATTCAACCACCCTCCACGGACTACCGCTCATCCAGCCCTCCACCGTCTCATCGCTCATCCCGCCTCCACGGGGTGGTCCTGTTCATCCAGCCCTCCACGGGGTCCTGTTCATCTAGCCCCAACCGGCTCGATCGATCGGGGTCCTGTTCATCCAGAGGCAACACCACGGGGTCCTGTTCATCCACCCCCACCGGGAACTGTTCATCCAAACCCCCCCAGCAATGCTCACTGTTCATCCGGAGGTAGCATCGATCGGCTTCAGTTAGCAGCAATAGCGAAGGAATCGCTCAATCGGGTTTAGTTAACAGCCATCGATCGATCGCTCGGGTTCGAGAACGCCAGCCTGCGGCAATCGCCGGGTTCGATTAGAGCTCAATGCCTCGCTCGGGTTCAGTTAGAGCCCAACACCTCGCACCCACGCATGTGCATGTACGAGAGAAATGTGCATCGCTCAGCCCCGACCACCCACCGTAACTGGGAACATCCCGATAGTTTCCTCGCCCTCGCTTCTACCACGGTTTTTTCCCGTCATGGACGGCCCAAAGAATGTCATGCAGCTGCGTCTCTGGCCCGCCCAGGACGAAGTAGGACCCCACCACATCTATGATGATACCGGGTTTTGTCACAATTATCATCATAGAAGTGTCATAAGTATGACAGAAAAAAATTCATTCGGCCCAAAATGTCACTGATGTGTCTTTTTTGTGTGGTGGAAGGCCATGCGCGCGCCGACAATGGCCAGCCGAGGATAGGCGCTCACCAACCACTTCACGAGCCCGAAGTAGCTGCTGGGTATAGCTTCGGCAGGCCACATCCAGATTATCAAATCCTTCATGGCTAGCTCGGCCACCCTATGCAGCTCGACCAGCTGTTTTAGCTGATCGCTAAAGGGCACTGGATGTTCTGGCACAAGATATTGCAACCAGAACAGCTTCTCCGTTGATCTCCCTTCTTCGGCTCGGAAGAACTCCGCAGCGTCAGACACACTACACGGCAGATCCGCAAACGCCCCTAGAGAACTCCGAATCCGGGTTAGTAAGAAATAATTATTCTTCACATACTTGCTTTGCATACTAAACGCCTTACCCGCCGCAATCTACTTGGCCTCCTGGATCTCCTGGAGGGTGCCCCGGGCTTCAACCCGGGCCTCTTCCGCGCTTTGGCGAGCCTTGGCGAGTTCGGTCTCTCGAGCCGAAACATCGCACTCCAAGGCATCGCACTTTTTCAAAGCGTCCTGGAGCTCTTGCTGGACCTCGTTAAGCCTGGCCTTGAGCTTCTTGCGGGCGGCTTGCTCCTTGGCAGCTTTCTCCTCGGTTTCAACCAAGGCATTTTTAAGGGCCTCGACCTCGGTCGTCGCTCCTACACATATCATGACACTAGGGCCAATACACATCATTTATTCTTTCCGAATATATAGCGAGTCATTGCATACCTTGCTGGTCTTATAGCTGCTTCCTCGCTTGGCCGAGCTCTCCCTCGGCCCACTCCAGTCTCTGCTTTAGTCCGGAGACTTCGGCAGTGTGTGAGGTCACGGCCAGCAACGACGCCTACTGATACGTCCATTTTGCATCATGCTTTTATATTGATATTTATTGCATTATGGGATGTTATTATGCATTATGTCACAATACTTATGGCTATTCTCTCTTATTTTATAAGGTTTACATAAGGAGGGAGAATGCCGGCAGCTGGAATTCTGGGCTAGAAAAGGAGCAAATATTAGAAACCTATTCTGCACAACTCCAAAAGTCCTGAAACTCCACAAAAGTCATTTTTGGAAAATATGAAAATATCCAGCGGAATAAGTTCACCAGAGGGGAGCCCACCTGTCCACGAGGGTGGGGGGGGGGGCGCCCTACCCCCCTGGGCGCGCCCCCCTACCTCGTGGGCCCCATGTTGGCTCTCTGATGGCCATCTTCTGCTATATGAGGTCTTTCGATGAGGAAAAAAATCATAAGCAACCTTTCGGGATGAGACTCCGCCGCCACGAGGCGGAACCTTGGCGGAACCAATCTAGGGCTCCAGCAGAGCTGTTCTGCCAGGGAAACTTCCCTCCCGGAGGGGGAAATCATCGCCATCGTCATCACCAACGCCTCCTCTCATCGGGAGAGGGCAATCTCCATCAACATCTTCACCAAAGCACCATCTCCTCTCAAAACCCTAGTTCATCTCTTGTTTCCAATTCTTGTCTCCAAGTCCGGGATTGGTACTAGTAGGTTGCTAGTAGTGTTGATTACTCCTTGTAGTTGATGCTAGTTGGTTTATTTGGTGGAAGATCATATGTTCATGTCCTTTAGGCATATTATTACCCCTCTGATTATGAACACGAATATGCTTTGTGAGTAGTTACGTTTGTTCCTGAGGACATGGGAGAAGTCTTGCTATTAGTAGTCATGTGAATTTGGTATTCGTTCGATATTTTGATGAGATGTATGTTGTCTAGCCTCTAGTGGTGTTATGTGAACGTCGACTACATAACACTTCACCATTATTTTGGCCTAGAGGAAAGCATTGGGAAGTAATAAATAGATGATGGGTTGCTAGAGTGACAGAAGCTTAAACCCTAGTTTATGCGTTGCTTCGTAAGGGGCTGATGTGGATCCACATGTTTCATGCTATGGTTAGGTTTACCTTAATACTTTTGTTGTAGTTGCGGATGCTTGCAATAGAGGTTAATCATAAGTGGGATGCTTGTTCAAGTAAGAACAGCACCCAAGCACCGGTCCACCCACATATCAAATTATCAAAGTACCGAACGCGAATCATAAGAACGCGATGAAAACTAGCTTGACGATATTCCCATGTGTCCTCGGGAGCACTTTTCCTTATATAAGAGTTTGTCCAGGCTTGTCCTTTGCTACAAAAAGGATTGGGCTACCTTGCTGCACTTTATTTACTTTTGTTACTTGTTGCTCTTTACAAATTATCTTATCACAAAACTATCTATTACCACTTATTTCGGTACTTGCAGAGAATACCTTGCTGAAAACCGCTTATCATTTCCTTCTGCTCCTCGTTGGGTTCGACACTCTTACTTATCGAAAGGACTATGACAGATCCCCTATACTTGTGGGTCATCATCTGCTTATTCACATAAGACATATTTAGTTAGTTTCCTGCAAAATTTAATTGATCCTCTGTTCGAATTTTCTTTCCGAACACCGGACAATGTCTCAGGGGCTATTGTCTATATTGGGACTTTTCTATTTTGTGTCGCTTACATCAAAACCTGTCAGCAGGCTGCTACAGGCTTTGGTTAGTCCGCTCTTGATGGACTGAACCTTCTCAATCACCGTACCCTTAAGGATACGGTGTTCATCCACAATGGAAGCGCCTCGTATCGCTTCCAGCAGATTATCCGGTGCCTCTGGTTGGACAGAGGTCACCGGCGGGACAGGCACACCTCCTTCTCTCAAAGGAGGCTGCTTACCGGATTCCGGAGCCGTATGCGTCTCTGGATCCGTGTTCGGCTGGGGACCGAACTGCACACAGCCCTCATCGCCAGTCTCCATGGGGATCCGCTCCCCCAGGTATTCGGCGACCGAGGCTCCGCCCTCCGGCGCCACCCTGACGGCCTCCTGAACCTCTCCCTGGCCTGGGAAGGTCCTTTGGGATAGCACCTCATCGTCACCCTTGGCCTTGGGAGAGTGAGCGGCCGGCGGTGACTCGCTGGCCATCGCCTTTGAATCCAGCGAACCTCCCAATGAGGTTCACTGGGAGCTGTCGTGGGCCAGACTGCAATAGCATTATCTGACATGTTATTACCATGAGGTGAAGAGGCAGGATACACGGAGAAATACGAGTTTTCCAACTCTTATGATGCGGCCAGGGGCTTGTTCCGGGGGCGTCGCTCTGGATTGCTATCAACATCCCATGCGTAGTTATCCACAAGGGAACCCTTCCCCCTCTTGGACGCCTCCGCCTCCAGACTCGTGGAGGCTGCCCTCTTCTTCCTTCCCCCATCAGGGGGAGGGTTATTTTCCCCCTGCTCCTCATCATCATCCTCAGCGGCGGAGGAATGGGTCTCGTCGTCTTTGGACGTCACGTCCGAAGCGCCCTTGCGACGGGGGCCACTTTTTTCCACCTTGGCCTTCTTCTCCGACGGCTGATAGGGCGCCGGACCAGCATCTTCGCCAGAAGTGGGATGACTGGTTCTTCGGGCAGCGGAGTCGGACATTGAATCTGCTCCGCTTTCTCTGTCCATACCTGAAAGAATAAATTAGTAAAGCTTAGTTATCCTCCTTGAACAAGCAAGTAGAGGGTACGCCTTGAGACGTGAAGGACTTACCGCATTGGCAGGATGGGCAAGATGGTGCCCGCGGTCCGAGTCTATGGCCGCCAGCTTCTCCTTGCCCTTGAAGAGCAACTTCCAGGCATCTTCATGAGTGGTTCCGAAGAGCCTCACCAAGGTTTGGTGCTTCTTCGGATCGAATTCCTATAAAGGGGAGGTTCGGCTTTGGCAGGGCAGGATCTGGCAAACTAGCATCACCTGGATCACGTTGATGAGCTTGATGTTTTTGTCCACCATGCTTTGGATGCGTGTTTGCAGCATTATCAGCTCGTCCGACGAAGACCAATTTAAGCCCTTCTCCATCCAGGAGGTAAGCCACATTGGTGCTCCGGACTTGAATTTGGAGGCCGCAGCCCAGGTGGCGTCGCGGGGCTCTGTGATGTAGAACCACAACTTCTGCCAATCCTTGACAGTCTCCACGAACGTGCCTTTAGGCCATGAGACGTTGGGCATCTTGCTCACCATGGCTCTGCCGCACTCCACGTGTTGGCCATCCACCACCCTCGGCTTCACGTTGAAGATCTTAAGCCACAGTCCGAAGTGGGGCTGGATGCAGAGGAAAGCCTCACACACGACAATGAATGCCGAGATATTGAGGAAAGAGTTCAGGGCTAGATCGTGGAAATCTAGCCCGTAATAGAACATCAGTCCGTGGACGAAAGGGTGGAGCAGAAACCCTAAACCGCAGACGAAATGAGGGAGGAACACCACCCTCTCGTTGGGCTTCGGTGTAGGGACAACTTACCCCCTGGCCGGAAGCCGGTGGGCGATTTCCTTCGCCAGATACCCGATCTCCCGAAGCTCGACGATGTCCTTCTCCTTAACGGAGGAGGCCATCCACTTGCCTTGCCCTCCAGACCCGAACATGGTGGAGTACTTGCTTGAGGCGGAAAAGATGAAAACTTGGGTGCTGGAGCTCGAGAATGGAAGGGCAGAGGAAGAGAGAATGTGTGGGTGAAGGAGGGGAATCCTTATCCTCTTATAAAGGCAGTGAATATCGAACGCCTCCCCACTCGCCTTAAAACTCGCCTATTCCCAAGGGTTGTTCAAACGGCACGGTTGGATTACCCATGCCCGTATTTGATAAGAAACCCGCAATAAGGGGACACGATCTCTGCTTTGATAAGACGCGCCAATGGAAACCGCATCTCGAAACGCGGAACGACAGACGAAAACGGTTCAAAATGATGACCGGGTAGACATGATGTCATCTTGCAAAAAGTTGTCAGCGGACGGGACTCGTGAAATACTATACTTTATACGGTTGTGTGTGTGGTACTTGTGTTTCAGATCCGGACACGTTTGTTTCGTTCAAAGACTATCTTGTAGTATTCGGAAAGGGGAACCCGCCTTGCAATGCCGAAGAAAATCTGCGCGCCGGACACCTCGTCATTGAAGCCTGGTTCAGGGGCTACTGAGGGAGTCCTGGACTAAGGGGTCCTCGGGCATCCGGCCTGTTAGCCATGGGCCGGACTGTTGGGCTATGAAGATACGAAGATTGAAGAGTCTACCCGTGTCCTGATGGGACTCTCCTTGGCGTGGAAGGCAAGCTTGGCGATCAAATACGAAGATTCCTTTCTCTGTAACTGACTTCGTACAACCCTAGTCCCCTCCGGTGTCTATATAAACCGGAGGGCTTAGTCCGGAAACATATATAGTCATATAGGCTAGACTTCTAGGGTTTTAGCCATTACGATCTTGTTGTAGATCAACTCGTGTAATGCTCATATTCATCAAGATCAATCAAGCAGGAAGTAGGGTATTACCTCCATAGAGAGGGCCCGAACCTAGGTAATCATTGTGTCCCTTGTCTCATGTTACCATCGACCTTAGACACACAGTTCGGGACCCCCTATCCGAGATTTGTCGGTTTCGACACCGACATACGCGTCTACTTAGTAGGCCCACAGGTCGGCCTCCGAACCGGTGCGCCCTAGATGTCAGTGGGAGGAATCATTTTTTCGCGTAATAAGGAGGTAGTTAATTGCGTGCGGCCAGGCCAGCGAAGGGAGTAGGGTGGGCCGGTGAAGCCTGCGCGGCATCATAGCGGGCCACAAGAGGAGGGAGCAGGTAGTCCCGCCGGCGCTGGTTTAGGCGGTTGGAGCAGGAAGATCAGAGATTTAAGAAGCACGTCGGCCGTTGGATGGACATCCAACAGTCACTACTGCTAGAATCGTGTGTTGACTGACAAAGCCTCGGTAAACAAGTCAGCCTTGAAATTTGTGGCGTGTATAGCCCATTTGCTATTATTTTTATAATTTTTACTCATTTGCTAATTCATATGGAATTTATTGCAGCCCATTTTCCATTTTTAGAATTGCTGCCCGTTTTATGGTCAGTCCCAGGGTTAAAAAACTGAACTAAAAAATGTGCGAAATTTTAAAAATTCGCTATTTTTGCTGGGGAACAAAATATTCTTAATCCAAAAATTAGTAGCCATACTAAACAAATTTAAAAATAAATTAGTACTATGTCATGTTAAAATCCAATGAAATATTAAATATCAGTGAAGAACAAAAACAAAAAAGGAAACTAATTGCCCATTTGCTATAATTTTGTGGGAATTTGCAACCCCTTTGATATTACTTTTAAGATATTCTGACCATACTCTTTGGCCAGGCCGGAATGCATCCCTCCTCATCTTGAAAGATTTGTAGCCCAGTAAGTCGGAGAAAACAAATAAGCCTAGCTTGGGTATTCTTCAAAAAGAAATAGTGGGCTACCTATTTTCCCAAAGAAAAAACTGCTGGGATGTTCATGTTGTTAGACGGGCCATAGAGACCACACAACCCAGTTTATAGCCTGCTCCTTCAAACAAATCCTCAAAATAAAAAGTTGTGCAATTATGTCATTAATTGACTATAGGTTGACAATGATGTGGGTCCCAGATATCAGCAGGGTGGATTAGAGTAAAATCAATGGGTTCATCTGAGTAGTAAAAGAGGCGCTTGCTTGTGTTCGAGAGTGGACCTGGTGGGTCTGTACTTTCATACTCACAACTACAATCCTCTCCCCATCCGCAAAAAAACTAAAGTCCTCTCCCGATTCACTATGTTGACAGGGCCGGACGGCGGCGCCGCGGCGAGCGCACCAAAGCTGAGGATAAAGTGATGTCGCCAATGTGTTGTGCTGGATTGGACATTCTTATCAAAAAATAAAAATGGACTGGAACTATTTACGACGTTGACTACGATTTGCATGGGTCCGCTGGTTGCAGGAAGAAAGTGGTGGGAGAAATAAGACTGGTCGCTATCTAAGAATAATATCGACTGAATGTAACGACACTATCATAGGAAATAATATCCTCCTGTTAAAATTTGACTTTTCAAATCATGAATTTAAAGAACTGCTGCATGAGCATTTAACTTTATTTATTTGCTTATTTTTGTTTAGGGGACCATGAGCATGTACCTGGGCCGGATTCATGTGAGAGTCTCCCTTACAGTTAATTATGGGCTCCTCTATTGGGCCTTCATCAGTGGGCTGCGTGTTATCGACAAGTGGAAAATGTGTTCCGTACCAAAAAATAGTATGCGCTACGTACGACACGGGCACTAAAAGATCGGACCCTACAAGGACTTCCAAAACATTGTTTTGTCGTTCTAACAACACATTTATTCAACCAACAGACGAAATATACTACTGATTGTACATTGAAAACAACAGTAGGCTGGGCCTATGAGTACTTGCATCAATGCCACAAGTCTAAAGAGGAAATTGTTGTGCTGAAACTAGATTTTGAAAAGGCTTTTGACCTCATTGAACACTCTACAATCATTGACATCCTCACAGCAAAGGGATTTGGTGAAAGATGGATTGGCTGGATTAAAATGCTTTTTACATCTGCTTCTTCACAAGTGATTCTCAATGGTATTCCTGGGAAAAAGTTTTACTGTCTGAGAGGTGTAAGACAAGGGGATCCCCTTTCTCCCCTCCTCTTTGTGCTGGCTGCAGACCTCCTTCAGTCAATCATGAACAGAGCTATGAATTTGGGTCTTCTCACACCTCCTTGGCAAGTGCAGTCTTGTCCTGATTTTCCCATTGTACAGTATGCAGATGATACTCTGATTCTTATGCAAGCAGATGCTCCACAACTCCATTGTCTCAAAGCCCTGCTTCACACCTTTGCAGATGCTACTGGGCTAAAGATCAACTATAGTAAATCAAATCTCATTCCAATCAATGTGAGTGATGACAAAATCGTAATCTTAACTGGCACTTTGAACTATTTGAAGGGATCTTTCCCCTTCACTTACCTGGGCATGCCTTTAGGGCCCCTAAAACCAACAGCGGAACAGTGTTTGACTTTAGTAAGCAGAATTGCCAAAAAATTGGTGGGCCTATCTTCTTTCATGACTCTTGCTGGCAGGTTGCTCCTGCTCAAGTCTGTGCTAAACTCTCTTATTATATATCTCATGGGTTGCCTTGATGTTCCCATAACCATCAAAAATCAGGTTAACAAATACTTGAGACACTGTGTTTGGAGGGGACCAGACCTGGAGGACCACAGACCAGCTATGGTAGCTTGGTCAACTGTTTTTAGACCCAAAAATCAGGGTGGCCTAGGAGTGATGAACATCTTTGTGCAAAACCAAGCACTTCTGCTCAAAAACCTCCACAAGTTCTACAATAGGGAAAATATCCCCTGGGTCAACCTCATTTGGGAAGCTTATTATGACAATGGCAAACTTCCAGGACAAAAATGGGAAGGATCTTTCTGGTGGAAGTGTAATTTGAAGCTAATTGATTGCTAAAAGTCCATGGCAAGATGCACAATTGGAGATGGAAAATCTACTCTGTTTTGGTCTGACCTCTAGCACTCTGCTTGCCTGAATCAATTGTTCCCTCATCTTTACTCCTTTGTGAGAGACCAAAACATTTCAGTGCAACAGGTTCTTATGTTTGATTATCTGGAAGACTTATTTCACCTGCCACTTACTCAAGAAGCTTTTCTGGAATTTGAATTGATGGAAGACATTTGTAACACACTAACAGGACTGCATTTAATGAGCTCCTGGATTCTTGGAGTTATATGTGGGGGACTAATACTTTTTCTGTGGCCAAAGCTTACAAAATTCTGATAGGTGTAAAAATTGTGCCAGCTCAGTTCAACTGGATTTGGAAAAGCTGTGCTCAGCCAAAACACAAGGTCTTTTTTTGGAGACTGCTGCATGATAGACTCAATACCAGGAATCTGCTAAGAAGGAAAACATTTCATCTTGACAACTATAATTGTGCTACTCTCAACTGTCAGCAGGAAGAAACTTTACAACACCTGTTTTGGACCTGCCCTTTTGCTTCTGCTTGCTGGGATATCCTATGCCCTAACAGACAGAGAAATCTAACCATCATGGAAGCCATTCTAGACTTAAGGGGCAATCTTCAGCAACCTTTTTCTATGGAGATCATTATCATTGCCTCATGGGCCATTTGGATAATCAGGAATGATAAGATTTTCAATAGCATTCCCACCAGCCTTGATAGATGGAAATTCATCTTCCTCTCAGAGCTACACCTACTCAAATTTAGAATTAAGGAAAAGTTTTCATCTTCTTTATGCACCTGGTTGGACAGCCTTGTCCTGCAAATTTTTTCTGGCTTTTAGTTGGGCCATTTAGACTAGTTTTCTTTTTTTTTCTTTCTTTTCCTGGGCATATCTCAAGCCTTGTTTTGTTTTGGTACTCTCTTTTTATATAATAAAAAATTGCAGTGGGGTTTTGCCCTACTGTGTACAGTCAAAAATATTGAAAACAGCATAGCAACAGCGGCAACCAGGGATGGCGGTGCAACAGAAGCAGTAAGCATGCCAGAAGAGTAAAGACGCAGCTCTCTCTCTTCCAAACAAAACATCAGCCATCATTTCAAAAGGGCTACCAAAAAAGAACAAGTGTCTGCATCAAACTAAATAAAGATCCTACTACACCAAGTGTATGCATCTAACTAACTGGCTTAGTTAGACATTACTATTTATTAAGCTGTGGAGACTGGCTGACGGCTTGAACCAGATGGGTGCCTGACGGGGGAAACTCCAGCCAGCAGGTCGAAGTCTAATACTTGTGACCCTCTCTCCTACTTTGGGCTGTAGAGCGTGGCGGCACATGTCAGGGTATGGTGCATGTAGAGACACATGGTACGCTGTGTACACACAGTTTTGCCTGATGAATGGAACTGGGCTGCCATCATGATCCTTGTCGTCGATTATCTCCTGGTTAATCGGATAATTCAGTCCGAGAAACAGAGAGCGTGTACCAAGGCTACTTACCATCCTCCAGTCAAAAAATCCTGAAGGCCAAGAGAAGCTGGGATCCTGCTCAAAGACCTTGCAGTGACTGTGATTGTATTCCGCGAAACAACACATCCGGTACGTGCGAACGATCATCAATCATTCACCGTTGTCTGATCGAGCCAGGAACCACCTGCAACTGCCATGCCTCTTTTCTTTGAAAGGTTCTGGGATTAGGAAGGGTAGGGACACCAGGTGGCCTACAACATCATATCAAGTTGGAGTCAACTAAAAAAGGGCTCTTATTGTAGTCAATCTTAAGAACAACATGTTATGTGCATGAATATTTTTCCAGTAAATGTTGATAGTAATATAAGCAATCCATCATGATATCATAGGAAAGTAACACTGCTGTAACATCCATTTGTAGCGATGACTGGAGTAGGCCAGCAATACGTCCAGCCATAGAAGGAGTCGACAGCGTAAATGAAGCCCTTGTGTTCAATGGCATCAGAGAACCATGGAAGATGTATGATCCTGCGAAGGACGTGCAGATTTATCCACTTACCGCAATGACCTGTCAGATAGGCGGGACCGCGGTTGAAGAACACAATTAGCCTGAAGTCTTTATAATTTGCAGATCTTGTGGGCACTTGGCAGATTACAACCTTGAGCAAATCAAACTTGGTATCATGTTGGCTACTGTAAGATTCCGAGTATTCTGGGCCGCGGTGCCAAAGCAGTGAAGGGTTAATTGAAGGAAGGGGGATCAACTGCCGGGTGTAGACCTCCACGGCCATCCAGCTATCGCGACCGTCGACGAGCACCATCCAAGACATGTTCATTCCGACCAAGTACATACCGTTAATGTAGTTGAGGGTGACGGGGATCGGATCGCAGTCAATGGGGTTGATGCTCGCCACCCTATGATCATTATGTTGGGTGACGCGTCGTTTCTAAAGATTAGGCGGCATCAGCAAGTAAGGAGCTAGCTTAAAAAGCTCCGGCCTGAGGGCTTCGAGTAAACCGTATAGCCCCAATGAGCACGCGGAAAGCAACATGGTATTGAGATTGTCCACACGCGAAACAATGAGCTTGATTACCTCTGTGGGGAGCAAATTCCAGCCACTCTTTCGGCGGACGACTGCTCAGTTCTGCCATTGTTAGTGCTTGGGTTTCGGAAGAGGGGGGAGCCTAAGCGGGGATGGACGATTATGTGCGAACAAAGATGGAGAAGCGAATATGTGTTGTGGGAAGTGGACAGGTGATGATGACTACATCATGCCGCTTGACTTACCAACATAGGGTCATGTCGATGCCAGACAACTTGCTTGAGTGATCACAGTACTAGTACTCACTACAGTACCTACTATTGTGCCCTAGTTTGCATATAGAGTAGTGGAGTAGGACTCTTCTCTACTTCTAGCACCGGAGGAGTAGTATATTCTAATCTAAAATAGTTACAAATTTCAATGCCCGAGCGTGGAACGACTATGAACCGCCATCGGTGCTAACTTCAATCCCCAGCAAACGTTCGCTAGGAGACATGGCAGTTGCAAACACCCGCGCTGCAGTTACAGTACATGTGTAAGGGAGCCGATTTTGTCAAATACTATGGCTTAAAAAAAGGACACCGTCGGATGGAAATCTGACGGTTACATGGGATCCGCCAGGATTGAACTCATGGCGAACAATCACGAGATATCATTACTAAAAAAGGTTAAAACACCCAAGGCTATAACTTGCACCAGCTGACCACTAACAATGATACTAACATAGTTGTAAAATGGTCAAAGACCGTGTCTACGTGGTGTTTGGAATTATATGCAAAAAACTAGCAAGATGCCCATGCATTGCACGGAACATCAAGATGCATTTTTTTACAAAACACCTGTTATGATTGACCCATGCAGGAGTAATCCCATGTGTAAAAACTAATGATATCTCGAGAATTTTATCAGAAAAATGGTATCTCGAGAATTTCATCGAAAAAATGATATCTCGATAAAGATGAGAGATAAGGTGAGGAGGGGCGGGGCGTGGTGGTGACTAGTGGTCTGAGTGGGCAGAGGCATGGGGATGGACGGCACCGGCAGCGGCCACCATGCCAGATTGTTCCAGAGACTTCCTTTTTTAATTGCTCATCAATGAGGTTGTGGGAAATAAGGATGAACGAGGCAAGGCCTTATCTGTAAGTGTGGAGAGAGGTAAGGGTATCTTTTGTAAAATTGTCATAGTTTGCTTTCTATCCATCAGATATAGATCGAATGGTCTATATTACAAGATGGCAGGCACACCATCATCACCAACTCGGTTTTTTTATGAGAGTAGAGATAAGAGTGGAGTTAGAGATAAGAGTCGAGATAGAGACTAGGGAGGAGCACCATCTACTACTTCGTGTGCTACTCATGTGCTCCATTCAGCGGCCGCAACGTCCCCTACAGCCACTCCCTCCTACGCTCCATTCGGCGAGCGCTGTTGGAATTTGGGGAGCGCACTCGCGCGACTACTAGCAGCGATGACTTCATCGATGATGACTTCTTCCCCGACCTCAGCAACCTCTTCCTCAACGACATGGGCGACAACCTCAACGCCAAGGGTGCTGCTCCCGTTGCACCGTGTGTGTTTCTGTCCTTCCTGTTTGAAATCGTGGTAGAATTCATGTTTCTAGTCTGTGTCCTTGATTTGATCTGTTCATCTACTATGCTAGTCCACATGATTAGTTTAATCTCTATTATAGCCTCATGATTTATTTTGTTCTTATTCATATTAAATCTCATAGTAACTTGCTCATATATTCACCTGGCGCAATGTCCCCTAAAGCCACTCCCGTTTCATGGACGATATGGTCAATGCTCAAAGGTGCCCTGTGTCTACAAGAGTTTCGGCTGCGAGAGGTACGTCGACCAGCACTCGCTGGCGGAGAATAGTTCCAGATGCGCGACGCCGCCTCGCCATCGCTATGAGTGCACGCCGCCGTTTGAGGGCTCACCGGCGAGCCTCGTGCATCACCTCACGGCACCGTCCGTCGAACACTACTGGCCCGCGGCGGTGAACATCAAGTATGAGACATGCTACCCGTTTGCCGTGCCGGAGTCGCTGGAGGATCATCGCCGCTTGCTAGTCGCGGAAGAGGACGGCAGCGTCTTCCTCTTGGTCGTGGGCACCAGTAAGGCCCGCGCAGGCCATCGCCCCATCTCTGTAGTGTGCGTCAGGGGCAACGCCGCTGACACTGACACGAGGCCAGTGTACGGGTGCGTGCTCACTGTTACTGCCCCTCAGAGGTACGTGGGTGACCACCCCGGCTCCATGACGCGGACTGGGACTGTGCCGAGCTGCTCCGTTCCGGGTGAAGTGGACATGGACGACCCATGGTATGATTTTCACCCAAATATGGTGCACAGGGACTCTAAGGAGCTTCACTTGGACATATGCATTACCAATTTAACTGTTGATCATTAGTCTTAGCTCAATGTAATCCGTTGTCTGAGCATGTGGAGACTTCTTATTTATATAGTATAGAACATTCCATGCATTATCTTGCTCTATTAGAGTATCGCGCTTGAATAAAAGTGTATCCATTTATGGTTTTGTCTAGAATCTTCCATGTATGCTTTTGCTCCATTAGAGTTCTCGCTTGCCATTTATGAGATTACTTGAAATTTTTACTACAGTACTGGTGAAAGACTTATGATGAACCATTTCGTACATCTCCTCTGCCCCCTTCCAATTCATCCTAATTTAATCCCTCCGTCTAGGTGCATAAGAGCATGGTTAATACTTAATAGTACAGCCAATTGTTGACTATAAGAAAGTGCCATGTCATCTGTAGCAAACATGTATGACAATTAGCTATAATTATGTGCCACTTTATTAATACGTGGCCCACTTTCCACTCTCACATAGTGCCTAGGAGCACATGATGTAGCTGGCTCTTGCATGAGAGCTCGCTTACATTCTCTCTCCTATCCTCTCTCTTCTACTTCTTATAGCCTGCTGACTCTACCTTATTGTACTCGCTCTAAGTCACCTTACGAAAACCAAATAATCCCAAAACACTTAGGCGCGGTGCATTAACTCCCACCTTGTTTCTTGTTTCTTGACATATCAACCAATAAGAGATGTGGGGCGTGCATGTTTTCAATGACTCAAGACTACCAAACACGACATGCAGTGGTTAGTTCATTGCATGCAATGCTATTAATTAGCAAATAAACATTAAGTTCTCTAGTTTTCCCCTCATTCTTGGTCACGGTGCACAACTTAGGATGACTTATTCACCTAGACAGAGGCAGTACATTCATGGTGGTCTAGAAAAAATAAACAAAATCGATACTCAAAAACTAATTCTTAAAGATCATTTCTCGCAAATCACAATAAGTGTTATTTCTTCACAAGTTTTGGATGCAGGTTGAACGCTTTTGTTTGCAAATGATGCTTTTTAATCTATTTCACCTGTATGTTTGTGAGCTCTAGAGAAGAAATAATATGAAACCCATCGATACTCGTTACACATGAGGTGACCCCCACATACTTTGTCAAAATAAACAACTCCCTGATCAATGCATTTCACTGTTTCGTGCAACGCACGGGCACCTTACTATATATTAGTACGACCATAAATTTAACTAACATTATATATAGTACGATAAATGCTGATGCATTTCACCAAAAATTATATCATTGAAAACTATGTTCAAATACGAATCCAGCGATATAGTTTTTGTTGACATGCACTAACATTTTGTCAGTTAATCTTCAGTCAAATTCAATGGGGGACTAATAAACCACGACCGAGGTAGTACTAGTTTAGAGGGCGGCGATGCACGGGAGTCTCACCCCGCTCATGGTGCGGCAGTAAAGCCGTCATATCACAAAACCCCACCACTCCTAGTAATAAGTGGTCTGGTAAAATAAACGGACAAGCAACCATCATATCCCTCCGTCTTTTTTGCATTTCAGCTCTCGACATTTAGTTTGTCCGGTTCATCTCACACACTCGATCCCTGGCTACTACTCCTAGTATCCCTAACTACTACTCCTAGGGCCAGTTCTTCTGGCGGCTTAAAAAATAAGTCGTCTCTTCCCTAGATTTTCCCATAAGACTAGTCACAGTGGAGTGTAACATAAGGTGCCTCACTCATTTATTTGGGCTTCTAAACTACTACCTCTGTACTGGCTTATTAGTCACCATTGTAAGTTGTGCTAAATTTTAACAAAAGATTTAACTGATAAAATGTTAGTGCGTGTCAACAAAAGTTATATGACATGCATAAACATTTCATTAGTTAAATTTATGGTCAAAATTTAACACAGATTACAATGGGGACTAATAAACCAGGACCAAGGCAGTAGTTATGGGATTACTAATCTAGAAGCCTAAAAAAACTGGCCCCTAGTACTCCTAGTAGTAGTACTCAAGTTGGAATTCCAATTGCACGACACAACTTGTTAGGTAAAAAATTCGATACAGGGTGTAGGAAGCAATTTGGGAATTTGCATGCCTTCCCGACCAGTGAGATACTCCGTACAAAGTACGATAGAGAAATAATCACAGAGAAGGAAGCTAAAAGTAAACAATCAAACGAGCATTTTTCATTTGTTTTGCATTGAATCGTTTCACAAGCTTGACTAGTCTGTTTTTCTACTTTTACAAAAACCGCATCGTAATGTTAAAACGTGCATTTGCACATACATAAGTAATAGTAGTAGCATAGTCTACAAGCATATATAGAGATATACGTGTAGTGCGATAGTATATATTAAAGTTTGTGCTATATGCACGTACTTAAAAAATGTGTACGGATACACAAGGTTTCCAAACTTTTCCTTTACATACTTAATTAAGGACGCTAGTAATTCCCGAACGTTCGGGATTTATCATTTGCGTCCCAAAACTAATGATATCGCCTTACGAAACTGAATTATTCCTAATAAAAGCCATGTCGCTCACAGGAGCGCTTGCGGCGTGACATGAGTGCCCTGGTGCGCGGCCGTTTCCCAGCGCACCGACACAACGCCTCTTCCTCAGCCTCGCAACTCACGAGGTGCTGATTGGCGGCTTGCCGGTGGGCGAGTGCGATCTCACCGGTGTGGTGATCCGGCACCAACAGGTACTCCTCCTCACTGGAAGCATGCACCCGTGCCATGTACCGCCAAGCGTAGATGAGGCGCTTGGGCCTGACTGCACTCAGGTCGTTGGCACGGCCGTCCTCTACCACCCTCATGGCCCTTGCATGAGCCTTCTGCCAAAGAGTCAATTCCCTGACTCTCTCGGATGTGACATAGGCCTGCCAGGCAGCATGCCTCGCGGCGCGCTTCTCTTCCTCGGCCTTCCGCTCCGCCTCTATTTTGGCGCGCTCTGCCGGAGGCAAAGCCCCCCACAAGGCGACATCTATTTCTTTCCAAAGCTCCTCAAGGCTGGGGGGGCTCGGCAGGCGGCGTGGCGTTCTCCTCGTAGCGGGGAGCCGACGCGTCCTCCGACGCACGTGCTGGCAAGACTGGGAACGCCGACGCATCCACCTCGATGCGTCACGGCAAGGAGCAGAACGCTGACGCGTCCTCCTCGACTAGTGGGGGCGAGGAACGGAATGGTGACGCGTGACCGTCCGTGCGGTGCAGCGAGGGGCGCCTAGGGCTTGGGAGGGGTGACGCCATGGTGGTCGACGTGAGAGGGAGGTGGAGGAGATAGCGATGAACATGAGCATTCTTTCGAATGCCATGGGAGGCGCAGTATTTATAGCGAGCAATGGCACGCCTACGTAAGATATGGACTGAGCTTCAGTGACTTAACTACAGGTGCAGTTGTGTCACTGACATGTGGGCCAGATGCCTGTTGGGCCCACATGTCAGTGACCCAATGCACCTGCAGTTAAGTAACTGAAGCAGCATCCCATAAGATATGTTTACCAACGCATTAACGTAATAACTATGTGGGCATATTTGTTGGAGTAAATTACAGGGGAGGGAAGGGTGGAAATATTGCTGGTTACAACGGATTGGACGATCGCGGGGGAGGAGATTCATAAATGCAGATTTTTTCCACATGGGATGGAGTGGTGGGACTGCCAGAGGGAGAAGGAGAGTCAAGCAGGCGTTCATATTTCAAGGTCCACTAAATTATTACATGCGATGATTAAGGCTGGCCATAGTGGTGGTAATGTGTATCTTACTAGCTGGTATCATGCACATGGGAATAGCAAACATGCCGATGTGGGAAAGAATTAAAGAAGAGAGGGGGATTAGAGTAACATAGGTAGATACCGTATCATGTTAAATACTATGCTACTTTGTGTCATGCATGACACTATAAAGGTAGTCCCATATCATACACTAGTATCATGCACATGATACTAGTATATGATACTTTC